>OY741967.1:11227500-11827500 GCA_963555595.1 Tethea ocularis
GCTTTTAAAATGTTATTTTGTTAATTAACTCGACATCGCTTCTTAACTACACTATTTTTTTGTATTTAATAACAATCCTTGACGAAATTTATTCACAGAAGGTTACCAAGTTAAGTTTTTTTCACCAAAATCAAGCATCCATATAAAACAAAAACATAATGTTATTTGTTAATCAAATAACGACTTTAAGATATCCAAGTGTAGCTTCCCTTCTTCCTCTGGTGTTTCTTCTTGCTTTTTTAACAAATTTCAGACTGAACGTGAGGCTGTTTAAAGTCTAATAAAACTAGGTTTTAAATAGGTATATCTGTCACTTTCCAACGTCATATAACAGAAAGAACAGGGTTGTAGTAACTGACCGTGACGTTAGTAGGTATATCTCTTTGTACATAAATATTTTCTCAACTACAAAAACCACACGCACGTTAGGACGGAGCCCTCACGCGAGTGAGATTCGCACTTGTCATGTAATTTTTTAATTAACTTTATCTACGATCTATAAATTAAAAAAAAAAGAGTAATAAATTGACCGGTACAAAGAAATGCTAACGGGTACGAATGGAATGTCCAGGGCAGATGCCAACACGTTTTCTTCGAATAACTTTCACTTCCTTAGGACACTTTGCACAAAGCAATATGGAAGTACTAAGTAATTCTAAAATATTAGCCATACTTATTTGTATTTTAAGAAGGCAATAATACTAATCCCTAAAAAAAAATACTTTATAAATACTCGTATTTACTAGAAAAGGTATCTAACTGTCCGGCTCCGTTCATGTTAGAGAGTAGTCAAACAGACACGTATTTTTTTTTAGCTCACCAATCTCAACTCAACTCAAATATTGGGAGAAATTGGCCTCCAAAGTGACTAGAAGTTCAGCAGAAAGGTTTGTGCTAGCAATTGATAGTTAAATGGTTTGATTATAATTAGGGTTTGAGGTCATAAACGTGTTTTGATAATGAACACACATCCTTCGAAGTTTTTTAGCAATTTGCTTGAACGAAACTCCCTGCATTTGGGGTAGATGGATACTTATTTATCTGTCGTGAATGTCGTGATGTATTAATCTGTTGTGGCACACTAGCGACACTAGCGGTCCTAGGAAGTAAACAAATAAGCGTTCCATGGACTTGTGTCTCGATTCCTATCTGTACTTTTGTACTATTTATTAATCTGTGGTTCAAATAGGGTAGTTGACACAATCAAAAATAAATGACCAAACACTAACCAATGCCTAAAACATCTAAAAACACGTGGAAATATCAAATATGTGGTACATCTAATGCTTTTTATGATTTTTAATTACCAGTAGAACCATAAAGAGTAGATCATTTGATGCTGTGAAACTATGACGTCATAGTGTAATATTTCGTACAAAATTCCATATAAACTATCGTTTTGACATTTATTAAAAAGTAGCTGATTTGATATGTCAGTCAACTACCATATTGATACGATTTTTAGAAGTAGGTTGATATTTACTCAGTAGATGTAGAGATCTAAATACTTATGTACATACAAGACAAGACAAGGTATAAATAATATCGTTTTTACAAACTTTTATTTAACTTGCCATTAGTATGTATGTTTAGATCGAAACTTGTGAGTTAAGGTGGAGGCTTCGGTTGGAGCGCGAAATTCAAATTTTATCACGTTTTTTGCAAATTATGATATAAAAAAAAGATATCATCAACATATTCCTCCAAGGTATATTAATAACATTTTCATGAAATAGTCGTATATGTCAGTAATATACCTTGGAGGAATATGTTGATGATATCTTTTGTTATTAATCAGTAAATATACTACCATTCTTGTCGCAAATAACATTTTGATGACTTACGACCTATAACTCAGCTGCAATTAGCAAAAAACGTGATAAAATTTGAATTTCGCGCTCCAACCGAACGTTTACCCTTAATTTTGACTCTTTTCCCGGTGTTCAATTGATCTGAAATTTGGCACACATTTATGTTAGTCTGATGACAATACATTAATATAGTGTCAATGAGATGGAGATAAAAAAAAGCTTAATTTTTAAATTTAAATTCATATATTACAAGTAGGTACCTACCTACCATCTATCTACTTTTTTCTACGAAATAGAGACAAAATAAACATGTAAAAAAATATACGACACTGTTGGCAGAAGTGGTTGTCTTATTTTTAGGTTAGTATATAATTTGCCATCGGAAAATCCAGTTCTATATTTATTAGTTATGAAACTAATTTATAGCTTCATTTTAATTTTCAGGTATTAATAATAATTGGTCTGTTTAATCTACACTATCTACTCTTAATATTATAAAGAGAAAAAGAATTAATTTTTGGTACGTTTGTTTGTAATGGATAAAAACAAAAAATGCTCAAAAACGACGTCACTGAATTTTAAAAATTCTTTCACCTATTTCTACCTTGCTAGGACATATGTATATATTAATAGGGTAGTTGACACTGACAAAAATAAATTACCAAACACTAACCAATGCATAAAACATCTAAAAACACATGAAAACATCAAATATGTTGTACATTTAATGCATTTTATGATTTTTAATTACCAGTGGAACCTGTAAGAGTAGATGATTTGATGCTGTGAAACTATGACGTCATAGTGTAATATTTCATACAAAATTCCATATAAACGATCGTTTTGACATTTATTAAAAAGTAGCTGATTTGATATGTCAGTCAACTACCCTATTTGAGCATTAATCTAGTAGATAAAAATAAAGTACCAAAAAGTAAAGCTTGGTAAGAATTCGTATGCTCATACGAATTTGTACAATTAATAAATCTAAAAACTATGAAAAACCCACAACATTGTATTTTTCAAATCATTCCAATGAAGCGACAATAAATAAACATAAAGTGTATCCAACAATGTCGATAATAATTTATCGATTTGCAATTGCTCGCGCCTTCTTCGTCGCCCACCGACACAGTGCCGTGCATGATTTGTTTTTTTAAAACGCACGTGGCTTGGGTATCTTGTATTCTGTCACTTTATAATATCATTTATTGCATGACGATGTATACGTAAGGTGACGCAAGTCGCACGCTTATTGGATATTTTATTTGTTATTCCTTCAGAAGCAATGAAAGTACTTAAATAATAATCAATGTCATTGCCAATTTCATTGATCAAATATTTATTTTAGAAACGCACATTTATTCTACTCTAAAGATATTTTCAAATGTAAAAAACATCCTGTTTACTATTGACACACCTTCGCTGAACAATATACAAAAACAGGAAAACAAGAAAAGAAAAATTATTGTTACCCTTTGATATTTTTCTCTGAGTATTTTGTTTTTATATCTGTTAGTGAGCAATTTATTAAATTAACTATATTCAAACTAATTATAACTACCCGTCCCGTCCGTACACAGAATAATCTGGTGTAAATATCAACTAACACTCTATTAAAATACCTTAAACCCCCAAAATTACCATAAACAAACAATCGACACTTATAACAACCCATCGCATCCCTAATTAAAACTAAACCCAACGTACATTCTAAATTCAAACCACAAGCCATTCCAAATACAAACCGCTATTACCGAGATTGCGTTCGCAAACCGCATCCGTCTACAACTCGTCTAGTCGACGGTACACATATCAATTTTAACTAGACCTGGGAAACCTTATTGAAATGCACCTCTACGTCCCTGTTAGCGTATGAATTGAGAAACGGGGGAGTTCAGATTATTCTGGACTCGAATGTAGTGTGTGTAGTGGTCCTGACCTAGAGACGATAGTCGCCGTCTCTAGGTCAAGGAAGGATAGACGCACACATGGGAACAACTAACGTTTGTGATACACGTATCGTGTATCTACGCAGTGAACTTGTATATAATATGCACACATGTAAAGCGATAGTGTTCGATTTACAAATTATTGGTTAGATTGCGTTCTATGTTTGAATTGTGTAGGAATGCGATAGGGATTTTAGTTATTTTGAATTCGTTTACAAAAAGAAATGAATTAGGTATTATTTGTTTTAGTCAATAAAAAATGTTGCAGTAAGGTTTTAACTGACTTTATCTACTCTCATATCGTAATGTTCTTATTATGAAATCAAAATCAGTACTTTAATGAGCCACTTTAGGCACACCCGTGTATAATGATTCATTATAGTACAGTTGTTGTTCCCAAGATAATGCTATAAAATAACTTTTTTTCTATTAAAGTACACTTTGGACCTATCAATAGTATAATCAATCAGTATCAATTAAATTTGACGATGACAATGTCACAAATTTTGTAACTTGAACTTTAGAGGTAAGAATTTTTGGGAGCTGGCAACACGGATTTGATTAAGTATATGATTATATTTTATTGTTTTTGCCTAATTAGGTATTAAAAACTCGTGTGATACTATTAAGAACCTCGCCTACGGCTCGGTACTTAAACTCACACTCGTAGTTAATAACCCCTATTATGCAACAGTATCATAAACTACTATTTTTTAATTAGCGAGTTAAATCACAATTTATTTGAATATAGTACAAACGAATACATTATATACGTTTTTCTGTAACTCGACCAAGCTATAATTAATGCAACTTATTTAACTATACGTACTTATATGACTGGCATTTTTAGGTATACCTACTTCACGACAGCTTATTTGATACAAATATACCTCTATAACCAGTGCGATCCAGTTTTTTCGACCCTCTGCCCTTCGAGTCTAGCTCAACAAGTCCTTAAGAGCCCTTGGTCGTTTTTATAAAACTACCGACCAGTATACTTAGACCCTTGACTTCTTAAGCAATCCCGTATTATATGTACTACAATTTTAAAATGCGGGGTTCGAGGGAGGTCTAATTTAAATTGGACGCTGTACCTTAAAGGTAGAGTATACTTTTGTAAGGAACGAATCACTTCGCCCTTTAAGTCGACCTAAAAAGTGGATTCTGTTTCTAACTTTGATTTTGTTTGTCGAATTTTTCCATATATTTATTAATTTATGAGCTCTATACGGAATTTGTTTCATAAGGAGTGTTTGGTGAGATATGAAGCCATGTACTTGCATTATGTAGTGGAAGTACCCAAAAATAGGTAAAAATTTACCCCCCTTATCTCCAAAATTGCTGGGCCAAGTTTTAAAAAATAACAGAATATAGTTCTATACCTATAGATTACAATAAAACCTAAGAAGTCTATGGTATTTAAAGAATTATAGGAAATTATGAATTCTCGGTGCGCAAGTCAGATTAGCACTTGTATTGGTATTTTTCTCTTTTTAAATTTGTAAATATAGTTTATGTAGGTTATTATTCGATAGTTTATACGATAAATTATATTATTCGATACTTTGCTTGATTAAAATTTATGAAAAGTAGGTATGTGATTTCTCGGCTTTACTTAAAGGTAGATAGATGGATAACTCTTGTTACATACATAATTTAACTTATTACCTACTTGCTTATATCTACCAGCTAACTTATTAACTTGGTACCTATTTATGCCTACCTTCTATAATACAAAATGTTCCCTTGATGTAAACACGAATTCGAACTATTTTCATAAATAAACAAAGCGCCGCTTACATATAAAGAACTCATTTTCATTCCAATTTGAACTCGAATTGAAAAAACCCAATCAGGCAAAATAAAAACTTCATTTCAAATTTCGAATTCTGTTTAAAAAACATTCACTAATTATTGAACGCAGCGCAGTTTATGTATTGTCCGGTCTTATATGTACATACTTTTCGTGTACATAATGTGCGTGTGTGCGTTTATATAAAGAAAAAAAGGGTGTTTTTGTCTATGTGCCAAATAAAAATGAGGGCGTAATGTCCGGTTGCATGGACCGTTTATCGTATGTCGGAACCGCGGCGGAAAACGTGATAAGAGCATTTTTTGTTATTTTCAAATGTTATTTTATTTCATCGTAGATTGTTTTAAAAATAAAAATAAATTAAAATAGAAGGCATAATACTAAATGAGTGTATTCTATAGATTCGTTATAAATTATGCAAATTTTTATTGTAAAATATCTACCAAAAAAAAACAAAAAAAATTATATTCCCACCACTAAATTTGATCAATTAAAATGTAATACAATTCCAGAGTTGGTACCAAAAAAAGTTTGGTAAAATTATTCATCATGGAGAACCCAATTTAGATTTTCTAAAAATAAAAAATGAAATTACGTTCAACCTGAATTCGATGAGCATTAAAGCTCCTGTTTGCAATATGAAATTAAAACAGCAGAATACTATAAAGTGGAAAGTTCGTAACACGAAAGAAATTAAATAAACCTGATTATCACGGTCTGATGAAGAGATACGAATCTTTTTTTGTGATATTTAAGTTTAAAATGTTAAATGGTATTATTTACTTAATGAGTTGGACAACATTTTAAGAGGCAACAGACTAAGATCGCATGCATATTTTTCTTACTACTACAAATTATATAAAATATTACAGTATAAGAGTAAACTGTCCAATAAATAACATACTTAAGACAATAAATAAAAAAAATCAAAGCCATGCTGTTTCTCTCTTATCAAAAGTATATCTGTCACTGTCATAATCACTGAGATGGCAAAACTTTGATTAGATGGTTATTGCTAGAAATTAAAATTAAATGCTAAATACAATCTTGCCGGTGATCGGCAGCAGCGGCCGCCTCGAGGTTTTTTTTATATGTAGTTTGTTTATTTGTTGAAAGTAATTGTAAATATTGTAATCATATAATAAATCACAAAAAAAAAAAACAAATTAAATGCTAAATAAAATTTTACCACGGTAAGTTCAAATAACCCGCCACCCATATTTAATTTAGTTCGGTATATGTTTGGCATACAAGTACATCGTTCAATGCTAACGAGTGCCCCGGCGCATACTTACTTTAGTGTTGCTATATTCCGGCATTTTTTTACGAGCACAACCAAGGCCGCCAAGATTCTGCAAGACGCCCCCTGATTCGCAGGTGTCTATGGCCATGATGACTAATATCGGTTTGCAGTTTTACTTGATTTTTAATATATCGCTAACAAAGAACAGAAGAATGTGGCTAACAAATAGACAGACACGATAAGACAACAATATATGAATTTAAGTTAGTTAGCTTTTTACATTAGAATCAGAAAATCATATCAAATACTAAGTTCCTTTATTTTTCTTCATGGCAAACTATAATGAAATAGAAATGTCCTGATGTTTTTTTTTATTAAGCTAATTATAAAAAAAAACTTTAAATTCGTAGTTACACTCTTTTAACAACAGGACGCCTGACATTCGAAATTTAAATGAAGTAGCTATCGCAATTAGTGCGCACACACGCGCACCGAGACACATGCACGTACACATTAAACGAACACAAAGATAAAAATGCAAATAAAAATGTTGTGATCAAAAATGTGTGAAAGAATGAAACTCACACATGCTTACCCCACCACAATTCAATATCGCTTGTCATTGGACGTAACGTCAGCAGAACAATACTCCTTTTGTTTTTTTTTCTTCAGTATTTTTATAATGTACTATGCTTACATTTGGCTTATGTTATAAGTTATCAACTTGATTTACTAGCTTAATAAAATTAAAGGTTTTAAAGTGTAAATTAATAGCTTAATTTACACTTAAAAACGTTTTTTCCCAACCGTACAAGAATAATACAACCTGTATCGTTCACACTATCAAAACTACACGCACACACAAACAAAAGAACAACAAGTAGGCACATTGGCGCGATGTGCGTTAAGGCGGCGCGACCATGTGGCGTATTTAGGTCAATTGCTGAAATAAACGCATCGTCCGACATTCATCGTGTATGTTGAGTGCTTTTTTTTCTTTTATTTATTGAACCTAAGGCAAGAGAGAGTAACGCACAAGCATTGCTTTTTTCCATTTATTTTTTATGTGTTACTTTTAGGCGCCGGTTTCTGCGTAGATGTTTTTGCGCGAACTGACTTTCATTTGTATCGTTATTTATAATTATATCTCGGCTTCAGAAGAAATATCTAACGGTTCTTCCTCAAATGAAGCTTCTACTGACGCATGAACTCAAACTTACTTATGTGTTTAGAAATTAAGGATATTATTTTGTGTTTTTTTTAAATAAAATTTTATCTGTTGGCTAGCCAATATTATACGTAAGACGCGCATTTTTAAAAACAACAAATAAAAAAGTAACTATAGGAATTGCTATTCAAGTTATTAAAAGCACATGAATAATAAAAATCATAAGTTTATGTATCTTTTTATTATGATTTATTATTAAGACTCAAGATAGTAATGTGGAGAATACGCACGAATATCGGAGTAGACTTAAAATGCCAAGGATCAGGCATATCGCAGTAATTTTTAAATTTAATGACAATCTTGTCATTTTTCCAATGTTCAAACGTTAAAAAATAAAGTTACGAAATGGCGGGTTGATTTAATTAACAGTTTATGGGCATTTATGGGCAATGTATACCGAGTTAAGGATCTAAATTACGTAGTATTTTTGGGATATTATTTCGAAATATCATTGAAAGCTGTAATTTGAAGTAACGTTGCATCAGAATGGGTATTGCCATCTATCGAGTATACATACATAAAGGTCATTTCAAAAAACCGGCTGTTAATTAAATATACGTTTGTATTGGCTCAGGGGGAACAACTTACATGTTTTTTTTTTATATTTTAATAAGTTATCTGATTAATGTAACGGTCATAATGACAGTTTAATCGTTTACTTTTAGAAATATTAAATGAAAATTATGTGAAACTTTGCATACTTTTGAATTAAATCAATATATTAGTTATTTTTTAAATTAATATCAGATTTTATTATCTACCATGCTCATAATGGTCACCATAAAATGTTCATTCCATGCTAAAGAGTTAGATTTTTTTTTTCAAAAAGATGATACTTAGGATGAGTTCAAAAAAGTTTTTATTATGATATTTATTATATTGCTATTATACAAATACAGTATGTTTTATATGTCAAAAATCTCCTATATCTATTTTTAAATATAAAACTAGTGTTATGAACTAAATAATACCTATCTATTAAAACATAACATCACAAGTAGTGTGACCCCTTATATTTTGACAAGTCGTTTTTAACGTACATACAAGGAGCAGCGGCTACAAAATACAAAGGTCGCTTCGAACAGGTTCTTTAATGCAGTTGAAATCGATTTTTAAGCAATCAATATATTGCTTGCATTATTAGGGATATTTTCTTACAAAGTGCATTATTAAATAAGTACCAAGCTCGAATACTTCAATTTTATTGCTGCTGTTGATTTTGAACATATAAACATAGTTTATTTTTTTCGGATACCAAAAAATTCAAATACTGCATAATATATAACTTTTCGGTTTGAATTGAATAAAAAATAGTTTTAAATGTTGTCTAAGAAATCAAATTATTGCACAAAAAAGCACTAATCATTAGTTTGTGCAAATATATTTTTCAAAAATAAAAAAAAATCCTATTTCTTTAAAAATAAGGAATATTTAATTTGCCTTATTTGTTTCTACATATTTCGTGATACCTAGTTACTATTTTCTTGATTATATCTAAATAACGAATGTAAAGTTTTATAAAACCTCCATAATGTATCTTCTTTTTATTAATATTAAAAAATAAACTTCAACAAGCAGTACTGCTAGTTTGACGCGTATAACGTTTGTCGATTTTTAATGCGTGTCGCGGCAAGGTCTGCATTTTTGGCAATAGAGTACAAACACAGGTAAATAGGGTTACGCCTGTAATTGTTTTTTTTTTTTAATTAAAATTTAAAGTGACGCAAAAGTAATAGGTAATTATTTGATAAATTAACTGTTGCACATAAATGCTAATAACATAATATTATGATTAATTAATAAGGAAAAAGGCAAATGTCCGACAGGTGCCTATAGTGTTAACCTTGATATTATGAATACGACTGTTTTATCACTGAATATTTTATGCTAGCATACTATCCTGTATTATAAAAATCCTCTATTTTTTCGTTGGATCAAAAAATACTTTTCCATAATTAATCTTAAAATCAACCAAAATTGCTAAACATAGATTTCACAAATTTAAAAACGTTTCAATTTTTTTTTGACTGACTGACTGATTCATCGACGCACAACTCAAACTACTGGACACATAGGGCTGAAAGGCATTCATATATCTATTATGACGTAAACATCCAAGAAAGATTTTTGTTAATTCAACCCCTAAAAGTATAAAATAAGGGATCGCGAGCAAAAGTGCGCAGCGGAAAGGTAATGCTTAAAATGATTTTTATATGTTACTAACGACCCGCCCCGGCTTCGCACGGTTTTTCTCGGCTTTTCTGTACTATACTATACATGTATTATACATATAAACCTTGAATCACTCTATCTATAAAAAAAACCCGCATCAAAATCCGTTGCGTAGTTTTAAAGATCTAAGCGTACATAGGGACAGACAGACGGAAAGAGACTTTGTTTTATACTATGTAGAGATGACTAGATAATTTTTACAGCACAATTAATATTTTACTAACCTACATTCGATAAAAAAACATGTGAATTGATAAGCTTTCACGCGCATTGAAACCAAAAATATGCGGCAACCTACCTAACGCGCTGCAAACAATAAACACTTTTAAAGTCTGACCCAAATGTTGTATTGCACACTGTATTCGTAAGTGGCATACGCAAAACATGATTTGTTGTCTTTTTTAACAAGATGAATGGAGACGCGGCCAATCGGTGGCCGAAATAACATGGCCGTTCCGAATTTGGGCCCGTCGATAACGATGTCACTTAATTTTACCAAAATAGCACTCCAATTTACTCTTTTGGGATTTATTAAATTTGTAGTTTCTTTAAAATGAAGGAAATATTTGATTGTTTGTTTGTTTGCATTGAATAGGCTCCGAAAGTACTGAACCGATTTGACAAATTCTTTCACTAATAGGAAGCTACATTATCCCCGAAGGTTATAGGCTACTTTTTATCCCGGGAACGCGAGTGAAACCGCGAGGAACAGCTAGTAATATTATAAAGAGGAAAGATTTGATTGTTTGCATTGAATAGGCTCCGAAACTACTGAACTGATTTGATAAATTCTTTCACTAATAGGAAGCTACATTATTCGCGAAGGTTATAGGCTACTTTTTATTCCGGGAACGCGAGTGAAACCGCGAGAAACAGCTAGTATGGATATAAAGATTGAATGAACTCTTGAATGAAGTTAATCGTAAGCTGTACACATCGTTTATTTATGAAAAAATTTGAATGCCGGATGTTTACGAATTTCAGTATATTTAATGCTTTTGAATTCCGATTACAAGATCCTAATAATAAGTAATAAATGGCAATGTTTTTGAGTTTGATGCCTCTCAGTTACGTAGCGGCTGAATGGTTATATTTTTGACACATAGATAAGTCATACCTTAGAATAGCAAAATATAGAAAACTTTTTATTCCAAGAACGCTTGTGAAACAGCTGAGGAGCAGCCTACTATCTGCATTTAAAAAAAGAAGAATTTGGTACAAAATTAATTGATCGATTTAACTTGCTGATGTAAACGCCTATATATTCCATTTATGACGGTCATAAACAACGGGCAAAAGCCCTTGTATCATATAACTAAAATGCCTAAGGTGAAATTACAAAAGCCAACTTTCCAAATTCGAAGTAGGCAATTTTTTTTTTCTCCCGACCGCAGTTGCATCACACTCGCCTGCCGCTGTACGCTGCAATGTGACCTCGATACTCACACATGCATACGATACGCACACAGCCTAACAATGCATTTGATTGGTGTGAGTAATGCATACGGATGCACGTACACAGCTGCAAGTTTAACTACAGGCTGTTCAACTTTATAATTGTCATTTTTAATTTAATGGGCTGTAATATTTGATGTGTCTATCAAATAAAAATAAAATTTGCTCGTAACATGTACGTTTTATATCCGGCTACTTTTATTCGATGCAAATTGTTTTATTTTATATAAACAGGTATAATTGTTAATGAAAATTGAATACGTATAAATTGGCAACATTAACACTTACGGAAGAAAGTCAGGTCGTAAATGACACATAGTAGTATTGAGTGGTTGAGATTTTCCCGAAAATATATTATTTTATGACGTTTTTAAATAAACAATATTTTTAATGACAGTTTTAAGTGTTAAATCTATGTTTGTGAACGCGATATAAATATGAATGAAACCGATTTTTTATTTTATTGATTGTCATGATCATCTTGTCTGAATCAACTTTCGTGTAATTTCATTACACATCATTAAATTTATTCGTTAAACGTATCGATAAGAAGGCAAATTATTACGTTAAAATTGACATGACTTGACGTGACATTTTTTATTAATAAATTTAATTTTATTTTAATTATACAGTTTTTAGTAACACTCTTTGTTATTTAGCATAAAGTAGCCTATATTACTCTCCGGCCTATAACCTACATCTATGCCAAAGTATATGTGAATCCATTGCTCTGTTACCGCGTGAAAAAAAGGACAAGCCAAAATCATCCTTTCGCATTTATAATAAAGCAAGAATTTATTAGTTAAAGGAATAGATTTTATATTAACTATTCCAATGATTAAAGAATACAACAATAAATATATCTACACTCTATTGGCTCTTTCATCTAGCCAAAGGTCAAAGAGAACTGGCGAACTGGCTCCATATCACCACTTTTAAAACCTTCATAACTCACAAATTAGTTAACATAAACACACAAAATTTGGTTTATATATGAAGACCCCATAGATAAACTAGTATCCCAAATTTTATAAACACAGCTTAAACGGTTATATAAATATTATAAACTAGCTGTTCCGCGCGGTTTCACTCGCGTTCCCGGGATAAAAAGTAGCCTATAACCTTCGGGAATAATGTAGCTTCCTATTAGTGAAAGAATTTTTCAAATCGGTTCAGTAGTTTCGGAGCCTATTCAATGCAAACAAACAAACATACAAACAAACAATCAAATCTTTGCTCTTTATAATATTAGTATAGATTTACATCTTCAATTAAAAATAAATAAATAAAACAACACCCCGTACAAAGTTCGGTACAAACACACTCGCGCACAAAATTTCCTCTCTCCCACTGATCGGCTCATAATAAAATGTGGCTTTTTTATCACTATTTACTTTTTTCTACATAAGTACATAGGTACTGTACGTTAATCTCTATTTACTCGGATGTTGAGTACATAGCATCCCATTTGCATGTACTCACACTACATGGCGGCTTTGTTTTTTTTTTCGTACATAAGTACACATGAAGTAATAATGTATGCTTCGAGACTAAATATATTAAGTCAGTAAAAATAGAACAGTGACTTTACTTCCTAAAACAAATATACAGGTTTTTTAAAGTATCAGGACGTTTCCCTAAAAAAATGGTTTCTATCAGCACTTGTAAGCTGTCCCTTTTAGGCCTCACACGTTAAAAAAAAATATGAAAACCACAAAAAATTGCGTCGAAAATTAGATGTGCGTTTCGTAGCTTAGACGTAGAGGCAAACTATTTGCTACGATTCTATCGCTGTGCCTTAGTGCGCTACGGTCTACGAACTTTGCGTAGATTTGTCTACGAGATTCTAGAACAGTTTAGACATTTTGCATTTGTAAACTAACATCTAAAATGAGTTTTAATAAAAATATGATAACGTTTATTTTAGACTGAATTATCTATTTGCAATTTTTTTGTTGTTCATGTGATCTTTTATTCTATATAGTTCTAATATTATGTTCCAAAAAGGTACGACTAGGTTTAAAGGTGGTAAATCTTACAAAGGAGTATTATTAAAAAACGTTAAAAAAAGATTTTCAACTTTCTATGATTATGATTGTTGATTGAAAGGCAACTAAATAAAGATTCAGTAAATGCAGAAGTTTTTTTTTTATTTAATTGCTTTATATTACAGTATTATTTCCTTAAGGGGTACGACTTAAGCAACATTACCCTATATAATAGTGAATCCTCTTAAAGTATCAACTTTATACAGCCTTCAAGTAAGTTTCAAAGTTGTTTCAATTTTTTTGAATTTCATATGAAATCTTTTGTAAGTCTTTCTTTGTTTGATATTTGTTTTACAATTTCAGAAATATTTCGAAATTAAGTTGCTGAATTTGTCGTTTTAATATTTGTTATGTAGGTATGCATACATATTTATTTTGATTTTTTCATTGGGTTATTTTATTTTTATAAAAGAAAATCTTTTGATTTAGTGTAATGGTCTCGTACTTTGCGGTTCCTAAGGAGCTTCCGACCACGGACGCTCAAGTTGTGGAATGAGCTGCCCGCCGTGGTTTTCCCAAGAGACTATAGCATGGGGTTCTTCAAGAAGGATGCGAAGAGATTTTTGCAGGGTCGGCAACGCGCGAGTGATACCCCTGGTGTTGCAAGCGTTCATAGGCTACGGTAACCACTTACCATCAGGTGGGCCGTATGCTTGTTTGCTGCCTTAGTAGTAAAAAAAAAAAAATATGCAATAATCGTTTTAATATATAATTACAAGTTGTATAATTTTAAAAGATTTTTTTAAGGTAGATGTTTTATACAAAAAAAGATCAATAAGGGTCCTAGTAGGCAGGCAGCATTCATTTTTGGATGGCCAATAATTAAAAATAAATAAATTTTATTTAAACGAAAGTTGAAAACAAAATTAACTAAATCCAGATATACATTAAACATCATTTACTGTTTGTAGTGCTGACTGCCTCCTATTATTTTCGTATATAAAACGACAATCCATCCCTAATTTGGGATTAGGGTTGCTAACTTTCAAATCTCATAAGCCACAGACACTGGAATAATTATTTAAATGTTTGAATATTTAATTGAATATTGGTAGTTTAATGGTATCAAATATTACATTATACTTCTATAAAAAATAATATATTAATATACGGTATACATTAACTGAATTTAAAATTAAATTTGAAATTGGTGGTTAATTTTTGTCTTTTTCTCTAACAATACAAAGTTATGATTTTAATTTATGTGGCAATACTCACTATGACGTCACTGTTCTGAGGGCCTACTTTGAAAAACGATACACGATAGTTCGATCATCGTTTTCAAATTATTAACCAATAGAAATGCACAAAATTTACGTCTCGTCAGTTTGCTGTAATTCTATTAGTTAATAATTTGACAACGATGATCGGACTATCGTGTATCGTTTTTCGGAGTAGGTCTTCTGTATTTCAAACGTTCGTATCTTCCTCATTTTTGAAGATATTAAAAATCAATTTATACCAGACTGTTTGTAAGAAAAGATTCTTCAACTTAAATAATAAAAAAAAACTTAATAATCCTAATAATAGTCTTAACATTTTATTAAATAAATGTGGGAAATAACATAATCTAGGGTTGTTGCTGCTAAACATAGGCCGTTTAGCAGCAACAACCCTGGGTTATGTTATGATGATTAAAAAAATATATATCAGCCAAACATTGAAATTACAAAAGACATTTTTATCGTAAATAGTAGACAACCCTATTGTCGATTGACAGTGTACATTAACGCTTCACTGTTTTATTTTAAAGTAAATTAATTAAAAAACGACTGACGGCTAGTCCAAACTGTTCAAACATTTACCATCAAATAGCTATACCTATCAACCAGACAATAGTTATGTAGATAGGAACTATAATCTACATTTATTTTATTCAACAATTTGTACTCAAATAGTGAATTTCGACTTACCAATTAAAAATAAATGCAAAATATTTGATACAGAATGCAACGTTCCATTTATAAAAAAAGACATTTGAATCCAGGGCGCAAAAGTCAAAGATAAGTTCGAAAATAGAACTGCAAGTCGGCCAGTGAAAAACCTAAATATTTTTTCTGTACGAATCAGGGCAATGTGGAGTGATTTGTGTATAAATCGATTTATTGATTCAAATAGCAATTGAATCTATTAAAATTATATTACTTAGGTAAAAATCATGTCTCTAACACCTTTGAAGATATTTTATGTATATTCAATCTATTCACAGCAATAGGAGTGAGGTAACCTAGTTAATAAAATCAAAATCAAAAACTAATTTATTCAGTTTAAGCCCTAATAAAGCCCTAATAAAACATACCAATCATTTTTAATTGACGTAAATATCATAGCGAAAAGTTACATAAAATAAACACACCGTTTAAAACTATCCCCCTCGTATGGAACAAAAGATAGATGTAAAAAAACCGTCACGTCAAAACGATGAAAGTAACAACGACTCAATAAAAAACCTATCGCGTTCATTTCATCCGGACAATTTTTCGGCGGCGCCATACCGCGGCACATGTCCGAAAATGCCTTTGAAAAAATAAAACTGCCACGGCGCGCGAGCAATCCGAAAATAGAACTTTCACTCTCGACCTGGCCGCTCACGATTTTTCTTTTTCCCATTTTTTTCACGCCCACACGCTAGAAATAGTGACGTATTTTTTTGCCACTCTCCCTTTCGGTAGTTGCTCGTAAAAAGCAAATAAAGATCGGTAAAAACTCGTTGGATTTTTGCAGCAGTATTTTTCAGGGTTATAGAGTCGTTTTTTTTTTCAATTTTTTCATTTCATAAAGCCTTTTTTTAACGCGCCACTTTTTTTTGTTTAGCGGTGTTTGCGTGGTAGTGTAGGGCACTTTGATAAAATATATTTTGCGGATATTCAATTCGTTTGAATTGACAAGTTCAATTTGTGTGTTTTATTAAATTGATTTGTAAATGTTTTCTATTCACTATGTTAATTTCGCACACGTTAATTTAAAAACTAATATTAACTTTTTTCACACACGGTTAGCTCACATCAGTCACATCCCAAACTAAGCAAAGCCTTTGTCTATACCTAGGTACTATGGAAATCAACATGTAGGATTTTTTTGTAAATGTATACTTATACTTATAGAGACACTCAGACCCATGACAAATAGACATGTATGCATACAAATTTGCATACATATTGAAGTCTCATAAACTATGCAACAATTTTCACCTATTGAACCTTACCTTACCTTGAAAATCTGTGGCCAAACAAGTTCCAAAACAGCGTCCAAAAAGTTTGATTTCGTGCAAGTTTCAACTAATCTGTAACATTAAAATTCAGTATTTTTGCTCTAATGTAAAAAACAAGTAAAGGACCATGTCCACTTTAGTTCGCCACCTCCTTACTTCTACTGCATTCTTAGAAAACCTCACGTCTCGAATTCTAGATTGAAAAAGAGATTCGATTGGTCCGTCCGTCAGTTTTATGGAGTATGAAGACGACTTTTTTAAGTTCCGCTATGAAACGGGAACAGCCTAAACCGCAGTAAAATATCAGTGGCCGTTAAAAATAACGGCATCCCTTATAAACTAAAATACATAAAACGAACACTAACACAAAAAGAAAACAAGTTACTGTGCGATTTGTGAGACGACGTGTCTTTTGCTGTGAATTTCTTTTTATACTGACCCAGTTTTAACGTTTCTGGGGACTTGTTTTTGACCATAACTACCTTAGAGTCCTATCCTACCTTCCTTCCTACAATTTAATCTTACTAATATTATATAATGTCTGAATGTTGGTGATTTCATCACGCATCAAAGACTGAATGGATTCGGATGAAATTTGGCATATAAATAGTTTGTTATGCTGATATAGGATTTTTATCCTGATAAACATAATATCCGTAAGGTAAATAATAGGCAAGTATCCCTTTTTTCTATAACTTAGAGCTCGAATTTTCAATAATCATATCTTAAATGCCTCATAATAGTTATACTGAATTTTAGCACGATCCGTCCAGTGGTTTGAGCTGTGCGTTGATAGATCAATCAGTCAGTCAGATAGTCACGTTTTCCTTTTATATTAGGAGCCGCTACCTGCCTGCTTCGCTGGGCGTAAATTTATGAGTAAGATTTTATATGTATATACAGACAGATTTTCTACTATTATGAAAAGGTGTACCATATGCGCAATCAGATGTTCTTACTACACAAAATTTTCATCAAGATCGGTCAAGCTTTTAAGTTTTAAGAGGACAAACAGAGACAGAGCCAACAGTACAATGAGCTTGAGCTTTCGGTGAAGGAAAACATCGTGAGGAAACCATAGCACGGTGGTAGGGTACTTTGTAGTACCCGCCTGGCTGGCTACCACCGTCAAGTTGAAAATCTGTCGCCAAGCACCTTTCGGTGTGTTCCGACAGCTGCACTTGAGAGCCAGTTCCTTTCTAGGCTTTTTGTGCTTACCACCATCGGCCACATCATCACTGACCACGGTGAGATTGTGGCCAAACACAGGCCTATACATAGTAAAAAAAAAAAGAGCCTACAGATTTATATAGTAGTATAAATCATGTCCTGTCAAACAAACATATACACCTTATTCTCTGTATATATACATTTCGGTTCCGGAATAAAATGAAAGATTAAAGCGTCCAAACCAAAGCGGGCGAAGGCTAATAAAAAAAATACTACAACTTACATAAATCCAAACATCTGCATAGAAGAAGCAACTAAAGCAGTCACGTACTTCCCCTACCCCCCCTTTACCAACCTTCCGGCACACATTTGCAACAAATATACCCACACACTAGCACAAATAAGTAATAAAGTACACCAGTAATATAAAACTAAGAAACATCAACATCTTGGCCCCTTATCCCCCCGGACGACACCCCCAGGGGGGTAATTTCCCCCCCGAACTTACTAAAATACTAAAAACGGAGATACAGAGGGGTGTACACCCCACCGCGTTTTCTTATGCAAGATCCTTATATTTTAACCTAAATGTTTGCTGCTACAGATTTGGAGCGAGTTTTGAATTACAACGAGTTTTTTGGTAGTTTTATTTGGATTCCGTAAAGGGAATTTTCTTAATATATCTACAATTATAATTAGTTATACTATTACTATAGGAGAAATAAAACTGAGCTTTAGAAACAATTGAAAATCTCCAAAAACTATCTTTGCATAGTATAATAAAATGAAGTCGCTTCCGCAGTCTGTTCGCTTAGATCTTTTAAACTAATCAACGGATTTTAATGAAATTTTTAGCAATAGAAAGAGTGATTCAAGAGGAATGTTTATATGTATAATAAATGCATTTTATAGTACAGAAAAGCCAAGAAAAGACGTGCGAAGCCGGGGCGGGTCGCTAGCATTTAATAAAACATTATTTTCATTTACGTTATTAATTTTTGAACATTTTTCTACTAACTAATTAGTTGTTTTTCGAAAATAAATAGTGAATATCATTAATTAAATCTAACAACAATAATTGAATAAACGCAACATAATAACTAACAGTAAATTTTATATATAAAGAACATTTTTATAAATTCGTTGTAAATAAATCTTAGCATTATATTAATTTAATTTTAATTAACAGTCAATATATTCACTGTCTTAAAGATATCGACCCAAAGTACCCTTATTCCATAACATTAGTTAATAGTTAAAAAAAATACCACAAAATATGTAATACAACTTATCACAATTACAAAAGGGTGCTCAGTGAAATGGAAGTCGCCAGCATCGCCTCGAGCCCCTCATATGACATACAAACATACTTGTACCAAATGCGTCTCGAGGATATTATTCTATGAATATTTTAAACGCTGCACAATCTAAACTTTCTCTGCTTAGATCCATTTATGGTACATATAAATTATTTTATATTCCAGAGCTAAATGTATTACGAGTATTCAAATGGAGTAACGGATCTATTTCCTGACTATATGAAATAGTACTGCTAACTGTCTAAATTGCATATGTGTGTTTGATAACCTACACAAATACATTTCCACAAATACATATAAAAAGAAAAGTCTTAACTTACTCACTGACTCACCCATCAAGGCAATCTCAGTCCTTTGGACGTAGGATGCTGAACATTTGAAAATTTTGCACAGAGTCCTTCCAGATATTCTAGGACATTCTTCACATTCGATCCCACTAAACTAAGCAGAGCTTGTACTATTGTAACCAGATAGACATAAACTTGTATAGTCGAGTTCGGAAATCATTCGTTTATCGAGTTGTAGACTCTTAGTAGGTACATTTTGAAACATCAATGCGATATTCTATATAGTTTGAAATGAAATGTCAATTGCCCTACCGTAGGTCGTAGGTTCGATTCCCATCCAAGATTACTGTGGGTATGAACATGTTTGTCCTGAGTCTGGATGTAATTATCTATACAAGTAGTTATGTTACAAATAAGTAGTTATAGAATAGGCTCTACTTAGTTTGGGATCTGACAGCCATGTGTGAAGAATATTCCTGGATATTTATTTATTACTGGCTTCTCCGTGGTTTCAATGGCGTTCCCGAGATAAAAAGTAGCCTATAACCTATTAGTGAAACAATTTTTCAAATCGGACCAGTAACTCCGGAGACTAGCACGTTCAAACAAACAATCAAACTCTTCAGTTTTATTATTAGTATAGATTTACACTCAGGCCCATTATTTGTACTGTATATAAAGTTTGTTTTTTTTCCCTACGTATAGGCCTGTGTTTGACCACAATCTCACAGTGGTCAGTGATGATGTGGCCGATGATGGTAAGCACACAAAGCCTAGAAAAGAACTGGCTCTCAAGTGCAGCTGTCGGAAAACACCGGAAGGTGCTTGGCGACAGATTTTCATCTTGAGGGTGGTAGCCAGCCAGTCTCAAGTCTTTCTAATTAGCCTTTATTATTATTTAATTATTTTACTATTGTAAAAAAGAACACACTTTCACGTACGTTTTCCATAGTACAAGCAATGCTTAATTTAGGATCAGAGGGCCCACTCCGAAAAACGATACATGAGAAACTGACGACACGTAAACTTTGTGCAATTCTCTTGGTTAATAATTTGACAACGATGATCGGACTATCGCGTATCGTTTTTCGGAGCAGACCCTCAGATAACCGTGAAGAATGTCCCAGGATATTTATTAATTTAAATATATGAACCAAACATTACTCTTGATGAAGCATTTGTAACGTCGACATATTAAATTTAATTCACATCCACACGTAAACATAAAATTCATTAGTATAAAATATAACATACATTACACTCAGCCTACACAAAAACCTACACCCCTCGCAAAATAAACATACATGTAAAATGGGAGCAAGGCACACGAGGAACATCAAAAACTCCAATCAAAACATTACGGCCCCCCCCAGCCCCCACATTAAGCTGAGAAACTTTCTAGAGGCGCCCCATCAATATTCTTAGTAGAATATAATCAATTCTTACCAAGAAAGAAACAGTCTCACTGTATTGATAAATGAGAGCTCCCTTCATATTTCCGCGTTCGCCCCTCTAGCCCCCTCTTGTGGGGGTTTAAAGCCCCCAGAGGGGGGCATCTTAGGAACGTGCAAGATAGTAAGCAATAGGGTTGTCGAGGCTAATGAACTTTTAAGTTTTTAGGGTGTTTCTTGGTTATGCAAGTAAGATTTGATTCTTGGTTTTATTGATCTTTTTGTGTTTGTATGTGTGCGGGCTTTGTGTTTGTTATCAGGTGGCTTTGTAAGTACCCTTTGAGGACGCAATCCGTTTAACTATTCTGCCTTAGAATTTACATTATAATTTCACGTTTTGTTTTCATATTAGTGATAATTATACTCATGACTCATGCATATATCGTTGAAAGAATTTTTTTTTCCAGTCTATTTGTAAAATTAAATCTAAAAGTTTTTTTTTTAATTGAAATGACTGTTTTTTTATACTATACACACTTATTTACATTAACATAACCATCTCACATACAAACATATTAGTAATTCATAAAAAAATACTAATTAAGTTAAAATAAATATTAATTTGCGCATCCCTGCTACGGTTGTAGCAAGGCCTACGCCTCGTAGCGGCCACGGCTACGGCGTAGGCGCTAGTGCTGCGCCCCTCTTATACAACTTTTTACTAAGAACCGCGCGAAATGAGTGGATAAAACATAAGTAGCTTCACTTTACAATAAAATTACTATAATAGTTTAATATTGTTATTAGCTTATAGCAAGTAATGTTGAGGTACTACTACTCGTACTATTATAAAAGTAAAAGTTTTGTTACTCTTTCACGCAAAAACGACTAAACGGATTTGGATAAAACTTGGCATATAGATAGATCATATCCTGAAATAACATATAGGCTATTTTTTATTCCGACAACGCGTGAAAACGAGGTATATATCGTTTTACATTTGTGTAGTATTTTGAGATCTTTTTGAAGCTTTTATCGTGAAAGCTTATTGGATTTTATGTCGATAACTTTTACTATGTGACCAAGATTTCACTATTATAACCTTGCTTGATCAAAATGTATGAAAAATCCCGACAGTAATTTTCGTTTCGGGATTTTTAAATTGGTCCTATAATATTTTATATCTGTATGATAAAACCTTGGAGATACTGAACCCAACACAAAAAGAATAATTAAAATCAGTTCATAAACAAAAAAGTTATACGGGAACAAACATAAAAAAAACATATAACCCCGAATTTTGAGAATTGAGTACCTCCTCCTTTTTGAAATCGGTAAAAAAAAGTCACCAGGCGTAACCTACCATAACTTGAAGAGTTTATTTCAACGCGCTAACCTCTGGTACTGCCAGTCGGATTCGAAAAATTCTTTCACTAATAATTAGGAAGCTAAATTATCCCCAAACATTTTAGGCTTCTTTTTATTCCGGGAACATGGGTGAAACCGCGGGATACAGCTAGCTAGTTTATTATACTTTAAACAAATATACGTGATAAGAGTAACATTTTTTTTTAAAATTTCTAAACACAATTTGATCCAACTAAAGTAGTTGCACGCTATGTTGGCAGTTGTGACATGAGGGTGTCTCTCTTTGTCTCACTATGTCTATGAATTAGGTATGGGCCGTATATATTATACTAGCTGTTCCCCGCGGTTTCACCCACGTTCCCGGGATAAAAAGGAGCCTATAACCTTCGGGGATAATGTAGCTTCCTATTAGTGAAATAATGTTTCGAATCGGACCACTAACTCCGGAGATTAGCGCGTTCAAACAAACAATCTCTTCAGCTTTATTATGAGTATAGATTATTTTTGCATATTTAGAGTCGATATGGTGAATACTGTAATTGTGTTCCTGGTTCGTCCTAACAATCTATTTAAGTTAAAATGTAAAAACTTTAACAGAACACACTAAAATAATAAATAAATATCGTGGGACATTCTTCACACACGGTTATCAGATCCCAAACTAAGCTGAGCTTGTACTATGGAAACCAGATAACTGATATACTACATATACTACTTTTTTTTTGTAAATACATACTTATATAGATAATTACACCCAGACTCAGGACAAACAGACATGTTCATGCACACAAATGTTTGTCCTGGATGGGAATCGAACCCACGACCTGTGGCGCGAAAGGTAACTATTATATTAATCTAGTATTTAGCAACATAATTAATTCGTAACTAATAAAACTAACCTTTAAACCATAACACTTACTAAACAATACCCAAAGGATATATAGGATCCATACAATACCCATAGATCGATTCACAAACATAACTTTATCAACTAGAATCGAACCGCGACTCATTGTCCTCCTCCACTGCGCCACTAAGTCGGTGCCCCGCTCTTATTTTAAACAACTACAGCCTTTATAATACATCCAGTTTCGCGACTAAATATCAGCGAATGTAGCGGTATACTGCGACCAACACCACTTGGTACTTCTAAGGAATTGTATTTATTTTCATTGAAAAAAATTAATTTTCGAAGCAGTGTAAAATTTTGTGTTATACTTGATATATAACACCTTATTGTCACATTTACAAACAAAAAATAAATAAAAAAAATTCGATTTTGAAAGATGGATGACACTGTATTACCTACTAAAAAGCTTTTAGTAAAAAATATTTCATACTAATTACTGTACAATGGGCAGTCTTATTACAAAAAAACGATTGAACAATTATTTAGACCTCTTACTTGGGTATTGTCTGACACTGGACAGTGCCGGTTTTAGTTCTACCAGCACCCTGGGCGAGATGTGATAACCCCCCCCCCCCCCTTCTCCCGCCAACAAAAGGGATTTTAAGCCATTTTATCTTTAGACTTGAGAATTTATTTATTTACACTCGAGATAGCAGGACTCGCTCATGAGCGACCGGAAATAATGGTGGGCCTGGCGCCCCTTTACATCTGGCGCCCTTGGCGATCGCCCTACCGCGCCCTACCCTAACGCCGGTACTGACACTGGAAGAAGTAGGACCAGTTCATAGATGTTGGATGTTAACCAGAAAGTTCAGACGTTGAAAACATCTAAGTTAGTTTTCACCAGGTTTATTTAAAAAAATATTTGACAGCGACGATCTCAGCTGAAACAAACGAAAAAAAAACTATAAGCGGAAGTGACACGGCAAGTATCAAACCAACTCGCGCGCAGTACTTCCGCGTGCCGTATTTACAAGTATTGTAAGTATAGAATTATATATTTTATAACGCCGCCCGTCTCCCCAGCTGCCTCCCCCCCCCCTCGCGAACTAAGTCTTCGCGCATCTTTCTAGCCCCACCTTTTTGCCTGCTTCTTTTAAAACCACCCTTCGTGTGAACCCCTTCCCCCCATTCGACTAATTTCGGGTACAACTGAAGAATTATTTCTTGCCAGTACACCCTAAACGTACGAATTTGCACTTTAAAGTGACGATCATAAAGTTTGTTATTATTTTACTTACGCACACAGCCTTCTCACTGTATCTTTTCACTTCGAAAACTAATTCGGCATTAGGAAATGGAAGCAAGTGCGGGTGGGGTAAGATGAAATTTGCGTTCTAGTTTAAGTTGGTAGGGTTGATTTTACTGTGGCGGAGGTTGTAAAATTAGAACCGTTTCGTCAAAAATATGAAATTAAAATCTTCATACTAGCGAAAGAAGTTTTAGCATCTTTGTTTTAGAGTGAGACAGACTAGGTTGCATTAGTCTCACTCTGCCGTCGGGCGGAGGTGGCAAGGATGGGTAGTTTGAAGTAAAAAGCCGGTTTCTTGATCAATGCTGCGCGCATTTGGAATTAATCATAACCGGGTATTTTCGTCTATGCCCGGGTGGGGTGCTTCGGCCCCCCACCATCGAGAAATCGTATTCTAAATGAAAATACGCTTCTTCCTGTTTACATTTTGTAATAAATTGTTTTACTCCGATGTTTGTGTGACGTAAACTGTACGATCGAGTGAATTTATTATTTAACACCGGATTGCTCGGGTACCAGAGACGTGTACCCTGTATCATTGACTGAAAATACTGTAGTAGAAACCTGATAACTGATCAACATAATAGGTTTCAATAAAATGCTGTTTTAAGACCTAACAGCTGTACACCGGCTCTCAAGTACACCGGTACGTGCTGAGTGATAGATTTTCAACTTTTGAGTAGGTAACCAAAATAGTGAGTAGGCAAAGTATCCTAGCTTTGATTTTCTTCGTCGAAAAGTCATACTCAATGTAGGATTCGAGCTCACTAACTAATTTACCACCGACTAAAACACACTTCTCATGAAACAAGTTCTCCATCTATCCACTATATTTTCATTTCAGTAATCTATCTATATTTATCTATACTAATAATAAAGCTGAAGAGTTTATTTGTTTGAACGCGCTAATCTCCGGAGTTACTGATCCGATTCGAAAAATTCCCTAATAGGAAGCTACATTAACCCCGAAGGTTATAGGCTACATTTTATCCCGGGAACGCGAGTGAAACCGCGTGGAACAGCTAGTCAATCATAAAATATAATTACCAAAAAATCATAATCTTTTTACACGCCATAACTCGTCGCCTTAAAAAACGTAATAGCAAATGCGAGAGAGTTTTGTTGCTATTAAGCAATTGCCAGGCGCAGTAAAAAACTGCGCGTGTCTAAGTCCAGTTACTCATAGGATAGTTGTAGAAGATATTTTAACGAATAAGCGCTTTTTATTACGGATAGTATTGATTAGCGGTACGGAGTCGAGGAGTCGACGATAAAAACAATAGGTCAGTGGGTTCGTTTCTACCGACTGATACTTATGTAGTGTGTTTATCACGTACCTATATAGCTATCTTCGCAGATTTTGACTGTTGTACAAGTATAAGTATGTTTAGTTTATACGTTTTTAGGATTATAAGGAACTAGCTATTTCCCGCGGCTTCACTCGCGTTCCCGGGATAAAAAGTAGCCTATAACCTTCGGGGATAATGTAGCTTCCTATTAATGAAAGATTTTTTGAAATCGGGATAGTAACTCCGGAGATTAGAGCGTTCAAACAAACTCTTCAGCTTTATTATTAGTATATGGATTTTAATCATTTATAATATTTTATAGTTTTATCAAAGTGTTTGGTGAGTGGTGATTGAAATATTAATATATTATATTTATTATCTTTACATACATTTTTTTTAGAAAGATTAAGAAGAAGTTTTATGGTAGTGACATCGAGTGCCGAGATGAAGTTCGCGGGTTCGAATCCTACAATGAGCTTGAGCTCGATAAAGGAAAATATCGTAAGGAAACCATAACACGGTGGCTGGCTACCACCTTCAAGTTGAAAATTGCCAAGCACCTTCCGATGTGTTCTGAGAGACGCACTTGAGAACCTATTTCAAAGGCCCCATCATCGGCCACATCATCACTGACCATGGCTACATTGTAGTCAAACGGCTATACTTAAAAAAAAACAACCCTAAAAATACATATTCAGTCTTACAACCCTTACAGGGAAAACCGCAAGAAATACTAGTCAAAACAAACTTACATTTAACATATCAATACAAGCCATGTCATGTCATACACCGTCACAAGTTGTAAAAATATACTTCCTACTTAACTCCTTGAACATCATGCTGCACCATTTCAAGCCGTATCGACTTGTTTTAAGGTATAGTTTGCGTATTGGGCTGCAGAACTATTTTATCGTTTGATATTTGCCTACTTGAGCATACGAGGGGTGTATTTGAGGTATTTTTTATCAAATAGATGCTATTAAGTTAGAAATGTTTTGATGTAGATATAACATGAAACAGGATTGCACACACTTAAATCCACTTATAAACAAGAATGTTGTTTTTACATTTATTTATTTAGAATTAAGTGTTCACTTGAAAATATCATAAACTATAGACAACTAAACTATTTACAAATACGTAATATTTACTAAAGGTAAGGTTTCCTCCAAAAGCGGTGCCACCACGTAGCGACCGTAATACAACGGTGAATGACGTCACTAGAACGTTGTCTATGTTAACCAAATGGCGCGGTTTCCTAGAGAACGGTAATATACACAGTAACGTCAAAAAGCGGTGCCGCCAATTACCGTTCTTTGTGGCACCGCTTTTGGAGGAAACCTTACCTTAAGCCTCCACTGTCCGTCAGTCTGTCAGCGAGCTATATCTCATAAAATATGAAGACAAGGAAATTTTGTGTATTTCTGTGGCCGTATAAAAACAAATAATGAGAATAAAATTGAAAGTAAACATCCCTGAATTTGGATAAAAATGTCCTATCACATGCAATGTTAACCTAAATGGCAAATTTTTGACAAAATGTCTTATCCAATGTAAATTAATCTTACACCAAAAAAAGGAGATATATATTTTTATAATTTGTATTAGTTAAAATTATTTTAAAGTAATAAATAAAATCAAGCATAAACCCAAAGGCTCCCCTCTAGATACCACCCGCGGACGCCTAAGCTTTGAGTACTTATTTGTATGGACAAATCGTCAAGGTCATTGACGTTAGTGATCCTCTTAAGTTATATTCTGACTTAACCTATCATTATGCAAAAGAACACGTCAATTCATTGCTGTGTAAAAGACAAATCAGCAAACTCACTTTCGATTAATAGGGTAGTTGACAGTGTCAAAAATAAATTACCAAACAATAACCAATGCATAAAACTGACATAATCTAAAAACACGTGGAAACATCAAATATGCATTTTATGATTTTTAATTACCAGTATAACCACTAAGAGTAGAAGATCATTTGATGCTGTGAAACTATGACGTCATAGTGTAATATTTCAAACAAAATTCCATATAAACCATCGTTTTGACATTAAAAAATAGCTGATTTGATATGTCAGTCAACTACCCTATAATATTCGTAGGGAAGTATGGATTATCGTCATAACTCGAGGCAGGTATTTCCACTAAACATATGCTTTCCCTATTTCCATAACATTCAGCATTGAACATTGCAATTAAATAAATTACAGTTCAAATATTTACTAATTAGCTAACTTTAACATCATTTTAGTTTTAATGTTATATTACGAACAGGTTCAGAATTTATTTAACTAAAATATTAGGTATCGTCAACTAAATTTTAATTGTGTCATAATTAGGATTATGTGGGCATATAAAAGTGTGGCATTACCTACTTACATTAATTCTTATAAATCGACTAGCTTTCCGCCCCGCGGTTTCATCTGCAATACCCTATTTAACCGTTAGAGGTTGAATTTTCAAAAATCCTTTCTTAGCGAATGCTTACATCTTAGCTATCTGTACCTATGCCAAATTTCTGCCCAATCTAATGGTTGGATGACTGAAGGAAAGTGTGACTGATCAACGTACAGCACGTTGATCAGTCACACTTTCCTTTTATATATTTTGAGTAGCTGTCCCACGCAGTTTGACTCACGTTCCCGGGATAAAAAGTAGACTATAACTTTTGGGGATTTAATGTAGCTTCCTATTTGTGAAATAACGCGTTCAAGCAAGCAAACTCTTCAGCTTTATTACTAGTACAGATTAGATTAGGTAATGCATTCATATATTCTTAATTCTCAAATGCTTGTTTTAATACAAAGCTTACCTAAAGCATAAAAAACACATTAACATAGACACGAATATAATTAGAAACAAAGTTCTGTACAAACATGCCTACGTACTCGTTATAAAAACTAAAAACATTCAGACAAAATTACACATACGCGCAACCTCCAAAAAAGTACCCAAACGAACTAAACAGCGCAAAACACACCCGCATGAGAAGAATAATTTAAAAATACGCAAAATACGGCCACTTCACTTCTAACCAGGGAGTTAGGCCCCCAACCCCCACCCGTTTTGCGTATTTTTCGGTATGCGTGGCAGGTGGTACCCCCGCGGGTGGCTTCGTTAAAAAGCTCCCTAGTACGTAGTATTATAAAAGTTCTGCCTACCGCGTATAAGTAGTGATGGTGTGGGTACCCCCCAGTGGGGTGGGGGGGCTACCCACCTAGTTAGACAGTTAAAAGTATGCGGTATTAACAGAACGGAAATGAATATACGAGTAGCGAGAGGTTTTTGGGAGGCTGCGCTGGTAGGTACCGTCACAACGCGCGTTAGATAATGAAAAATACTTCTGCCCTTTTTTATTTCGTTTTTAGGAGGGTCGCGTTGGCTTAGAATTGTGAGGATGTTATTAAAATCTAGATTTAGGTTTAGGTTTTTAATTACCGTTCAAATTTTCATGGATTATTGTTCTCATCATTATGACAACTTTTACTATTAATAATATTTGTTTTTCGTAATTTCAGGATTGGTGCGATATTAAAAGTTGTTCATAAAATAAGGTAGGTACCTAAAATAATTCCTGAAATTTAGGATGACTAAAAAATCATTTTGTATTTAAGTAGGTTACATTCTTGGTAGATTTGCCTATAACTTTTTAATGTATTCTCTTATTGGACCATAATCTAACCGAAGTGATGACGTGTCCGACGATGATAATCTCAGAAAGCCTAGAAGAGAACTGACTCGCAAATGTAACTTGTTTTTTACTATGTACGTAGAGGTCTGTGTTTGACCACCATCTCACCATATCAGTGACGATGTAGCTGAAGTTAGTAAGCACTTAAAGCCTAGAAGGGAACTGGCTCTCAAGCGCAGCTGTCGGAACACACTGATAGGTACTTACTTACCGACAGATTTTAATTTGAGAGTGGTATGCGAGCTAGTCGGGTACTACAAAGTACTCTACCACTGTGATACGGTTTCCTCACGATGTTTTCCTTCACCGAAAGCTCAATCTCATTGCAGGATTCGAACCCGCGACCTTTGCCACGTCATTCGACTATCATTGTAAATGTTTAGAATGTATCGGTGCTGCGTGGTGGTAAATATTTGCAGAATGGTAGCTGGCAATGCTCCATAGTACACTATGCTAATGGTTTCTACACGATGATTTTCTTCACTGAAACATTTTTTTTTGTGGGTTTAGAACTTATGACGTCACTACTACTGAGCTATTAAAAAATAATTTTCCATTTCACAATCGTGTCTGAACAAACTTATTTATTCCACTAGCTTTCCCTTCGGATTCACTTACGTTCCTGTATTAAATACACTAATAAGCCCTGTGATTATCAAAAATCGTTTCAGTGATATTTTCAATACGAAAGTCTCTATAATAGCGACAAAAACAATTAAAAAAAACTCCGAAATAGAGACAATGTGAAAAATAAATGATCAAACACTTACCAATGTATAAAACATGTAAAAACACATGAAATTTAAATTTAATGCTTTTTATAATTTTTAATTAGCAGTAGAACCGCTAAAAGTAGATAATTTTGATGCTGTGAAACTATGACGTCATAGTGCAGTATTTCATAAAAAGCGCCATATAAACTATGGTTTTGGCATTTAATAATAAAGTAGGTGATTTGATATATTTGAACAATTTTTTGGAAAAAAACAGAAAAGCATTTAAGACTTAGTCAAATTAGTTAAACTGCTTGATTCCAATATATTTAGTTGCCTTAAAAACTGCGAAGGACTACTTTCCCGTGATTGGCATAGTCTAAGCTGCTATAAATATTGTCTATCCCTTTCTATTGATATTTCTAAGAAAGAGATACGATATACCTATTTTAATTTGATTTGCAACAGTATGGGCATCAATAAAGTACTATCAATTTAAAAATATGGCTGCTCCTTCATTTAAAAAATATACCATTACAAATTTTAACGTTAAGGTTCCGGTATTCTCTTATTTAAGTACTTCCCTTTAATAAAACCCGAGCATTTTAAGAAAACGCCTTTTCTCAGAATCATACGAATTTCCTCATCATGTTTGTTTACAAATTTTTAGAAATATTGCCGTTTTACTACGACGTTTTATCCATATTTTTAAGGGTTAGTTGTTAAGCGTTCAAGCCACTGCGTTTAGGGTGGTGGACTATTTTTGTCCAACGGCTAATTAGAGCTTATAAACGGATACTTTTTCTAGTCCCTTAGGTCTAAATAAAAATGAGAATCTCGTCTTTAGTCAAGTATCAAGAATAAATTGTGCTCATCAAAATTTTACCTAATGACATAGGCCGAGATTACAAAAAATAGATTTATTGAAGTAGATTTACTATCAATATTAATAAAATGGATTATTGACTTATAAGCAGTACTATTTTGATTTTTTTTAAATTATCATATCTTGTAAAATACCTAGTAGTCCTGGTATAATTAATGTGAACATTTATTACGTAATCGCTCTGTAATGATTGAATGGATTTAAATTAAATTTGACACATAGAAAACTCATAACTTAGACTAAAACATGGACTGACTCATCAACTCATCAAACCGTGCACATAGAGAGCTCTTTTGCACAAAGGATTATTCTAAAGGGGTAAAATAGGGGATCGCGGGCAAATCTGCGAGCGAAATGTTAGTCAAATATAAAAAAAAACTTTCAATTTTATTTTGATATAATACTAATAGCATTGTAATAAATCTTTGACTTTACCACGTTGTAATAATTTTACTAAAATTGCAAATCTGCGAGCGAAATGTTAGTCAAATATAAAAAAAAACTTTCAATTTTATTTTGATATAATACTAATAGCATTGTAATAAATCTTTGACTTTACCACGTTGTAATAATTTTACTAAAATTGACAGATTATAATGATACGTACTAACAATATAAATTTTCCTTCGATATTTTAACTAGGCCAATAAAATGGTTTCACGTTTCCAATTGTCTCATAAATCAACGGGAGGGTATATTTTTAAAGCCATAAATTATCTTAATTTCACTCAATTAGGGGGGTTTCATTTATTTACTAGGTATTATATTTATTCATAAGTTTTGGTAACAGTAAAAAAATTGAGTAACTGAATAGAGCTAAGTATAAAAAGAACTAAAGAAATGAACTCTAAAGCACTATACATACATACTGTTTAACATTTCACAAGAAATTTCGTAAGTACCTTATTAATCTAATCTTATTAGAATTAAAATCGACATGAAAACCACGCAAACCTTTTGAAATCCAATCAAAGCCTTTACAACAAAATAACTTCTACACCTTAAATAAAATGTATATAGGTACCTTAACTTCCCTCTATAATCCATCAAACATCTAAATTCAATCAAACATACAAAACCCGACTTTCCTAATGACAAATTTCCACGAAAAAAAATTCTAATTCACGCACGGGAGTCCACCCCCCACCTACAGGGGGACACCCACCCCCCCTCCCCTGTATAACACAAGCGTGTACATATACGCAATTTTTGATCAATACTTAAAAATTAACCCAGCCTCCCGGGAGTTTTTAAAATTATTCTGCGCATGTCATGATTTTTAATCAGACCCCTTTGTGACGCCTACATATAAACAAATGTATAAAAAATACATGCTTATAACGTTATGTCATTATACAATTGTTTTCGTGAGTATGTGTGGGTGGGATGATTGGAGTTTTTAACGTATTGATTGCTTATTTTGGTACTCGTATTAGTATTGTTACAAAGTATTTTATGGCTTCTCCTTTACGATACAAAATATTTAAGTTGAAATTATTTTGCTGTAAGAGGCTATGCTGTATCTTTTACTAACAAGATATAACTCTTTTTATAATTAATCTAGTGAATTTGACTTCAGGAATTCAGGCGGATTCTTTGATTTCGTCAAATCCATGTATAGAATTTGTGAATCGGATTGTACTACATATTTTTAATAACAAAATTTGAGTCAATGGAGAAAATTTTAAGTCGATAATAGCTCAGGTACTTAGTGATATCAAATGCCGCGTCAAAAATCTAAAGCTACAATGAGCTTGAGCTTTCAGTGTAGAAAAGCACGGTGTTAAAATACTTTGTAGTCTCATCTGGCTGACTACAGCCCTGAAATTAAAAATCTGCTGCGAAGTACTTATCGGTGTTCTGGCACTTGAAAAACTAATTACCATCTAAAGAAAGAAAGATTATTTTTTTCGCGCCATACGACGTATATAGCTTGAAATATATAGATGTCATAAACAATTAACTGGGAAAAAAACAAGGCTGTATGGCTCTGAGCCTTTGACTGTTTTTTTTCTTTTAGAGTAACTATAGACCACAGTGTAAATAGTACTGAAGATAGACTAATATGTAGGTATGGATTATTGTACGTGTTGTACTCGCTACAGTAATTGTGTGATTAGATATTCTAAGTTCTTTCGGCAGCATTATTAAAAAAATATTTTTTTTTGGAAATTAAATCCGTCACAATATTATAAATTTAAGAGAGGTGAAGTATAACATTTTCGGATCAAAGAGCATTTCACAAGTCATAATAATAAATACCCTGGAACATTCTTCACACACGGTTATCTGATCCCAAACTAAGCAGAGCTTGTACTATGGAAACCAGATAACTGATATACTAATACATACTTATATAGATAATTACACCTAGACTCAGGACAAATAGACATGTTCATGCACACAAATGTTTGTTCTGAATGGGAATCGAACCCACGACCTGTGGCGCGATAGGTGTACAACTAGTAAAACTTCCTTACAGAATACCACATCCAAATAACGTTGCGTTCCTACGCGTGAAATAATGAATATCCTGGGACATTCTTCACATATGGTTAACTGATCCCAAACTAAGCACAGCTTGTACTATGGTAACCAGATAACTGATATACTACATATACTACCTTTTTTTTATTGACAGATGTAAATTTTCCTGATGATTTCAAGTATCATGTATCATAATTATCAAACTGTACAAGTCCTCAATATATATAATAAAACATAGACAAACACCGGCAGCGATGAGAGCGCGTTACGGAAACAAACTTAATCTGTTCCTCTTTGTAATAAAGAAAATTAGGTCACAGCAAGTCGGTCATGGTAACTCCTGTATACTTTATATTCTCTTTTTATTTCAACTCGCGACGGAATCATGTTTTAATTGAATTATAATTGCGCACAGTTATTATAATCATAAGAAGACTATCCCCTACTTCCCTACTTTTATTTTTTTTGAAAGGACTAAAGTTGGTAGCCTCTGATGGCTGCTCCAACCTTACCGGACAATCGGCGAGCGCAGAGGGCTCTCAGCCGGGTAACATTTAGGTAACCACGCCTGAGGGCACCCCCGAGTGGGGTACGAACCTCGGCTCAGGGCGTTACCGGGGGTACTTCCCTACTCATATGAATGCGAAAGCAACTCTATCCCTTTTACTATTGAACACGATGAAATTTGGCACGCAAATAGCATATGATATGGAGAAGGCAAAGGCTTGGTCTTAGGGGTTTTCAAAACTAAAATTTAAAGTAGGTATACAAAAAATGAAAATATAATAAATCACCGTACGGATTTTATAGGAAGGTTATAAGGCTGCCAAAAAAACGTCTAATAAAAATCACGAATATGCCCTCTTATATTTTTTTTTTCTCTTATTTGGTTAATATATTTAATATTCAAATTACTTCTGAGATGTAATAGAAAGGAAATAGTTTTGTTTACTGAAAAAAAAAACTTTTTTACTAAAAGTGTGCTTTGCCTTTCTCAGATTGTCTCGCTTTTCTCAGATTCCAAAAAAATATTCTTCAGTGTCTGCCTACACCTTTGAAAGAACATAGGTATTGTTAGCTTGTATCTGCTAAATCTCACAGATATACCTACCCACATATATTTGAGAACAAGCTATCATTTTACTCGTGCGTTGATCATTCTTGTTCGAGCCATCGAGGCGTTAGGACGTCAGTAGCCTGCGAGACGTTGTCATGTGGATATTATGGAAATTGAATAGACATTGTGGATAATAATATTTTTACTCGTAGTCTCAGCATGTAAGTAACGTTTGATTTTTATTGTACATTTTTATAAAAAAAAATCTGTAATAATGATTCTTATTTATTTAACTATATTCCTCTCCATCCAAAGGTTGCCTGGTAGAGATCACTTTTAGTGATAAGGCCGCCCATTGTAACACTTTTGTTTTTCTTTTAGTTAAGTTTTTTTATATATATTTTTTAATTTTCTGTGGTGTGACAATAATGCATTATCTATCTATCTAATGATATACATTTAAATAACAATATTTGGTTTATCTCTTGCGAATCCCTACACCATAAACAGACGGCCTTAGAATACCATCAAATTATTAAATTATCATACTTTTAACTAATATTATAAATAGTTAGGATGTGATTCAAACATGTTTAATTGGATTTTGACGAAACTTGGCACATAGATACTGAATTAACATGATACGATCTGCAGGAGAATGCGGGTGAAACCGCAAAGCGGAATCTAGTATATAAAACCTCAAATTCAAAGCCTTATTGACAGTTGTCTTCTAAGATTTGTACAAGTCGGTAAGACTTTAAAAAATCACCTAGTTATTGCTAAAAATAGGCATATATTCTCCATCGGTGGCCTGCCTGCTTGTAATTCTTGATATTTTTGTCATAAAAACAACACCTATTTTCAGCATCTATTAAGTTCCTAATATGGTACAAAAACATTTCAATTCCTGCAACGTTTTAACCTTTCAGTCTTTATTTTTAGAATACCCACATTTTTAATCGAATTGAATTGAAAAAATATTTGAAAGTTCCCACTCTGAGTCATTCAACCTCCAACAATATAATTATAATAAAATTGTTAGGAAAATATTGTTTTTGCGTAGGCCCCGCTACGTCGTAGTACTCTACGGGGCTACGGCGCGTAGCGAGGCGTAGCAGTTTCTTTGGGTAGAATCAGTCGGGAGTTGTATATCGATTTTGGACGTTCATCGAGCACGAGAGTGATTAGGGAAATTATGATTTATACAGTTTTGAAGAGCTGTTTGTTGACTCGGTCTATTTTCGCTTGGCGTCCCAGTTTTTAGGTCTATATTTAGGACTTAAATTAATGTTTGTATACGAGAGAGTCATTCATTAAATATTGGACATCTTTTTTGGTGTTTTGTAAATTTGTTTAAACAGTTATTTATTTTTGACGATAACAAATGGATTTACTGTTTTATCTGACACACAGACACGCAAACGAACACACCCCCGCATGATCGCACTATATATAAATATATATATTTTTATAATTATCCCTATTCGAGATGTGGAGACCAGGAAACCCATAGCCCGAGAATAGCTTGGGCTCCTGTCCTTGTACTCTTTTTGTTTTTTACTGTAACTATATTGTATACAAGCTTCCACCCCGCGGTTTCACCCGCGTTCCCGAGGTATCTTATGTTTTCCCGGGATAAAAAGTAGCCTATATGTTATTCCAGAGTATGATCTATCTATGTGCTAAGTTTCATCGGAATCCGTTCAGTAGTTTTTACGTGAAAGAGTAACAAACATTCATCCATACTCACAAACTTTCGCATTTGTAATATTAGTAAGATTCTTGTCTATGACTGTCGCGACTGCTGCAGCTGCATAAGTATGTATTTGCCAAATAGTATATCAGTTGTCTAGTTCTTATTTCTGGACCTTGTACTATATAAGCTAGCCTTAGTTTGGGCTCAGATAATCGTGTGTGAAGAATGTCACTTGATTTTAAAAAGCTATATTTCTGAATAGTCATAGTTTCATCAATCCTTTGCAATTAAAGACATACCCTAGTTTCTTTGTAGTGTGTACTTCGTAGGTATATCATCACTTTTTCAGGGTATTTTTAAATGCCTTATGTTATCTTTTAAGCATCAATGATCAAACGTAATATCATTCCAATTTTCTCAAAAATCTTTCTCAATCGTAACATGCAACACATTGGCAATTACCTCTGATGTTGCAAACGGCGATAGGCGACGGTAGCCACTTACCATTGTGGATCGCCTGCCGGCTTGCCAACCTTCTGACATAAAAAAATCTAAATAAATCTTGACATGTTTTTTGTGAAAGTGTTAAGTCTGTATATGTTGTCAAATACCGCCAAAATATCAACTAAAAGCAATTAAAAACTTAAATTAACCGAAATATTAATTACCCGGTAAACGCCATAGTTTGCTAGAGAGAGATAATAATAAAAATGTATCGCGTATTCGCGAGGTGGCGCCCCTACCCCCGAGCTCCGCCAAATTTTTCTCCCGTTCGTTTAGCGAGATTCGATCCCGCAATCAGGGGGGGTTTGTTTCAGTAGGGGGGCATTTTTTGGCCTCCACAACCCCATACCATAAATTGGAGCATATAATTTTTATTACATCGGAGTCGTGTGTGCTCCGGGCGTTAGACCTGTCATGGAATGCGGAATTCATATTTGCAAGGTTTTAAGTTTAGTTTGCGATGCAGTCCGAGGATTAGCAAGAGCCAGGAGAATTATGTACTGTATGGATTTGGTTTTCAGATGGAATAGTATGTTGGTATATTTTTGTTGATATTTGCAATAAAATAAAAATATATGATAATAATTATCGAATCAGCTGTAACTCAAAAATCACTTTCAGTTTTGGCCCTTATAAGGCACCCATGAACGTCGGTTTGAAATACACGTAACTGAGAAGACTCCGGTAAGAATGAAGGCTAAAATACCCTGCGATGCAATATTTTGGGTCACAATTCTACTGATTCGTCTCTTAGAGAAATAAGTTAGAAAACTAACTAATTAACCAGAAACACTACAATATACAAACTACAGTTATGTTAAAAGGTACAAACTTTACTAAACATAACCTACTTAAATAAATAAAAACTAAACTAAATGACTACTAATTCCAAAAATAATCTACTTCAAATCTGGCATGGTACCCATGACACTTGCAGCGTTGCCTAGCTGAATGATCAGACTTAGCCTCTGGGCAAAAAAGTCCCTGACTCTCAGATCCACAGAGGCCAAGATCAAACGCTTGCCTATGTCTTGAACTATTTAGTGACTACAGTTAGCAAAAAAAAGGTAATTAAGTGTAAACAAATATATGGTTGGTCAGGTTTTAAGCCCGAGAAATGCATCTGTATTTATAGTCCCTAACTGATCACTGACATATCAATACAAAGCCTGAACCGCTATTCCTACAAACTTGAAATTTGGAGGGTGTGTTCCTTGAAAATGATAAAATCCCCAACTACAGGGGTAAAAATTGGCAACCCTCTAGGCATACCGTTTGCCATGTTTGTTAGATAATTAAACTACGTGGTAGCTGTTCACATGATGATGGTCATAGATTCGTATCCCATGAAGTAGAATCATTTGTGTGCACGAATGATTTATGTATATTAGTTCAAAGCCTGAGTGTGCTGACTGCCGCACTTGAGAGCCAGTTCCCTTCTAGGCTTTGTGAGTTTCCACCATCGGCCACATCTTCACTGACCAAGGTGACCACAGGCCTATAAATAGTTAAAAAAAGAGTATTATTTATATTATGTATATATAAGTAGTATATTAGTTATCTGGTTTCCATAGTACCTTGCTAAGTTATGGATCAAATGGTTTTTTATTGAAACTTGCAAAATCACCGTAATTCAATTCAATTTATTTTCAAGTATTTACATAAGATATTACATTATAATAATTATTTTATTACATTACATTATATTTACATAAGATATTACGTTAAATAAATCATGTAAATAAATATAAAAAGTTATAACAAATCTAAAAATAAACATATAACATTAACACAATAACAAAGACAATAGTATATATATAATAATCCTATATCCACTGTTATTTTTTTTTTTTATATAGAAACTTTTAGCATTTAAATATTACAACAATAATAGAAAAACTACAATATTCAATACACGTGCGTGACATTCAAACTATAATGAAAAAAAATATACACAATAAAATGGAAAGTGATCGTTTAAAAACGTCAGTGAGTGAGCTAGTTCAAAACAACATGAAAAAAACGCGCACATTTTCATTGGAAAAAAATGACGGTAAATAAAATTCCATTTTCATCCGTTGTGGATGCTTTTTTTTAGATCTAACGCGTGTGAGCTCGGTTTTTCTGCCTAAATTATTCCATTGAACTTTTTGAACCGGAAAAAGGCCTGAAAAATCATTTTTTACTTTCGCTCTTGCCCGCTTCAATTAACAGACAAACTAACACGTGCATGATATGAGTATATTTATGCTACACTAAGTTTTGCCTTCGGTTTCGCTTATTATTTTGATGGACTTTGCTGATTATAGGTTATTGATAAAGTTTATAACTTTTCTAAATATCATCGTTTCTACATTTATTACTTTTAATAATATTATTTTATTAGTATACTAGCTGTTACCCGCGGCTTCACTCGCGTTCTCGGGATAAAAAGTAGCCTATGACCTTCGGGTATAATGTAGCTTCCTATTAGTGAAAGAATTTTTTGAATCGGACCAGTAACACCAGAGATTAGCGCCTTCAAACAAACAAACTCTTCAGCTTTATTATTAGTATAGATATTATTATACTTTATTGAGGTACAACTCACTAAAAACTAATGTGGGTATCGACATTCCCATATGTAAGCAAACAGATCATATTTTGGAAAAGCTTCCCTCGCCCCAACATAATGATTTATCACTCCCTTCAACCCCCATAAAGACTATCTATGACTTACAAAGCAACCTGTAGCTTCTACAAAAATCTACGCTATCTGTAGGAATAAGGTTGTTAGGAAAACACTTAGAAAGTCTGCGTTTAAATATTTACAGGTATTTTTTATGAAGACTATTTTTTAACCTCCGACGCAAAAACGACGGGGTGTTATAATTTTGATATGTCTGTCTGTCTGTGGCCTCATAGCTCTTGAACGGATGGACCGATTTTGATTTCGTTTTTTTATTTGAAAGGTGACTTTATGTTCTTAGCTATGTTTCAAGAAAATCAACCTTTTGAAAATGTTTTCTAGTGAGTTTCGGGGGTTTCTTATTTTTTTTTTTTATTTTAGTTATTTTCAAATTTCACAGTATTCTTCTAAAGTCAAAATATATAAGTTATTTTCATATAAAGATTTAGCCCGTAGTTATTCGTATATTTCCATAATAAAAAGACCTTGTCTATACCATAGGCGATCCACAAAAGAACAAAACCTTCCTGAGTTTCTTGCCGGAGTCTTCTCAGTTCAAGTGTATGTGGAACCGATGGCAGAGTCTATTGTAATAATTGTTACTATCGACATTCATAAGTGCTAAACTAAATAAATGAGATTTGAGTTGGAGCTGTCTGCGTACCAAATACCATCGCAATCGGTCCAAAATCTTGACATACGGACAAATAGAGTTACTCTCGCCCTTATAATCTACATAGTTCAATCTAGGTCTTCCTCTTCCTCGCTTTCCTTTTCTATCTTTCCTTCTATGATGTTTTTTACTAGTTCGTCGTGACGTATAAGGTGGCCTAACATTTTATAATATTACAAGTCTAAAATCTAACCATGACTAATATACCTACTCGTATGTATAAATCAAAAAACAAAAGCCAATCTCAACCACGACAACTTAATGCCACCCAACAGCAAATGTGCCACCCAAATCAGCTTAAATTGTTTTATTACAAGCACTAAGATACTTAAATTCATCTTGGCAAAGACACACATGATTTTCAGCGAGGCGTCGCACACATACGTACGGAGATAGGACGCGCTCCATGGAAAGTATCGACAAATTACTGAGCCGCCTCCGTGTGATACTTTTGGAATATTATGAGTGAAAATTTTCCTCCAATCTTCACTTAGAACAATAGAAAGCAGAGCAGTCATTTTTTATATGTATTTTTTTTTTTTTACTATGTATAGGCCTGTGTTTGACCACAATCTCACCGTGGTCAGTGATGATGTGGCCGATGATGATAAGCACACAAAGCCTAGAAAGGAACTGGCTCTCAAGTGCAGCTGTCGGAACACACCGAAAGGTGCTGGGCGACAGATTTTCAACTTGAGGGTGGTAGCCAGCCAGGCGGGTACTACAAAGTACCCTACCACCGTGCTATGGAGGATATATGTAGGATTCGAACCCGGGACCTTCGTCTCGGCATCCGACGTCACTACCACTGAGCTATAATCATCATATCATTTACACCTTTTTATAGAAGGCTTTGTATATGAAAAACAATTTTTGACTTTGTGTTCTAACCACGGTATACTCGTAATTTCTAGTATTTTTTTTAGTCAAATGGTATATTATGTCAGTCAAATACCGCAGTGTATCAAGTCGAAAGACTTTTTTTTTTATTACCATTTAAAAAAAACATTTTATACAAAATATACCTTATTAGACAGCATTTAAAAACCACAAAGGTAACACACAGGTTCGAACAGTGTGTGCTTACGATGGGCTTTCGTAAGAAGGCTCAGGGTCACCCAAAGATGACTGACCAATGGAGAGGGCTATGTTCGGAGTTTCCCATCGAATCGGAAATGTTGAGATCCGCAGGCGAACCAAAGTAACCGACATAGCTCGAAGAATAGGGTAGTTTCCTGGCATATCAAATCAGTAACTTTTTAATAAATGTCAAAACGATCGGTTACATGGAATATTGTATGAAATACTAAGCTATGACGTCATCGTTTCACAGCATCAAATGATCTACTCTTAGTGGTTCTACTGGTAATTAAAAATCATAGAAAGCATTAAATGTACAACATATTTGATGTTTCCGCGTGGTTTCAGATGTTTTATGCATTGGATAGTGTTTGGTCATTTATTTTTGACACTGTCATCTAGCCTATTGCCAAACTAAAGTGGCAGTAGGCGAGAACATCGCTCGTAGAACCGACGGCCACTTAGGCAGAAAGGTTCTCGAGGCAACCACGAACCGGAAGATGCAGCGTGGGCAGGCGATCTTGTGAGGGTCGCGGGAAATCGCTGGATGCGGGTAGCTCAAGATCGGCTATCATAGAGATCCTTGGGGGAGGCCTTTGTACAGCAGTGGACGTCTTTTGGCTGACATGATGATGATTATGTAAGCGTACTGTGCGTTGGTATATTATATCAGTCGGTCAGTTGGACAGTCACTTTTTATTATACATATAATTAGATACATAAGACATTAGAACATTTTAAGTGTAGGCAATTTAACATTAAAATAAAATCTATCTCATTTATTCAGGTACAACAGTACACAGGACTCTACCACCGGTTTGGAATACAATTGTAAGTATTCATATATAATACTAGCTGGTCTCCGCGGTTTCACGAGGTATATTATATTTTCCCGGGATAAAAAGTAGCCTATATGTGATTCCAGGGTATGATCTATCTATCTATCTATTCAAGTGTATTCCGAACCGGTAGTAGAGTCTAAAAATTGTAACTGTTGACATTCATAAGTGCCTTATTAGGGCCTAAACTGAATAAATGAGGTTTTGATTTTGATTTTGATTTGATTGATTATGTGCCAAGTTTCATCCAAATCCGTTCAGTAGTTTTTACTTGAAAGAGTAACAAACATTCATCCATACATTTATACTCATAATCTTTCGCGTTTATAATATTAAGTAGGATTGACTTTTCGCTGATATATATATAAATATCATATAGCCTATTGTATGCGCAATCACATGTTCTTACTACACGCAAATTTTTATCAAGATGGAACAAGCCAATCTTGAGTTATAAGAGGATATATAGACAGACATTTCTGTATTAATTAAATTATCCCATTCGACTAAATAATAGGATAGTTGACTGACATATCAAATCAGCAACTTTTTAATAAATGTCAAAACGATAGTTTATATGGAATTTTGTATGAAATATTACACTATGACGTCATAGTTTCATAGCATCAAATCATATACTTTTAGTGGTTCCACTGGTAATTAAAAATCATAAAAAGCATTAATTGTACAACATATTTGTTTCTTCCACGTGTTTTTAGATGTTTTATGCATTATTTAGTGTTTAGTCATTTATTTTTGACAGTGTCAACTACCCTATTTTTTGTACAGACAGAGCCTACAGATTTAAGTAGTAGTCTAAGTATAGATATATAGATATGGAAGCAATATAAACACGCAAACATTAAATAAATCACTTATTTTTGCAATCAAAATTATGTCTCTTTTTGCCTCATTTGGTGAAAAGTCACCCGGCTGGTTCATCTACACATATTTCTTATTCTGAGTTGCCAATACCGAGTGCGTACATTAACGTATATATGTGTGGAGTCACCCCCTAAATTATTTCGACATATGCAAATTTGTGCGCACCTACAGATGTTACCATAGACTATGTGATATCAGACGCGTCATTTTTATAAAGGAATATAACCTGGGACATTTTTCAACGGTTCTCTGATCCCAAACTAAGCAGCTTGTACTATGGAAACCAGATAACTGATATACTAGTCGTCGTCTATAGTAGAGTCTATTGTAAAACTGTAACTGTTGACGTTCATAAGTGCCTTATTAGGGCCTAAACTGAATAAATGAGTTTTTGATTTTGATTTTGACTAAATATACTACTTTTTTTGTAAATACATACTTGTTTAGATAACTAGGTGTTCCCCGCGGCTTCACTCGAGTTCCCGGGATAAAAAGTAGCCTATAACCTTCGGGGATAATGTAGCTTCCTATAGTGAAAGAATTTTTCGTTTGGGACCAGTAACTGCGGAGATTAGTGCGTCCAAACCAACAAACAAACAAACTCTTCAGCTTTATTATTGGTATAGATTACATCTAGACTCAGGACAAACAGACATGTTCATGCAAACAAATGTTTGTCCTGGATGGGAATCAAAGCCACCTGCGGCGCGATGTCTATATTGCGAAAAAGGGTGCTGAGAACCACTCTATCTTAGGGGGTTAAGGAGTTGAAATTTCAAAAATCCTTTTTTAGCGGATGCCTAACATCATAATAGCTATCTATCTATAAGGCAAATTTCAGCCTGATCTGTCTAGTGATTTGAGCTGAGCGCCAAGCCATTAAATATGCTCCACAGTTTTAGTGTCATATCTACACGAAGAAATCCGACTTCTCTTCTAACTAGCTTTCTCTCAAAAAATCCTCGAGGTTTTTTTTATCTATAAAATAGGTACATACTGCAAATGGTTCCGCATCTGTGAAAATCTTACTCTATGTACACACACCTAGCTACGCGAGTCTCCCAAAAAACGGAGCGGCGCAGTTGTAAAATTGTCTAACTACCCCCCGCGCGCACTCATTACGGCGCGTGCGTGGGCGACGGACGGGGGCTCGGGTCAAGGGATATATCTCAAGATATTTCCAAGAGTGTGTATTAATAATGTAGATTATTTTTATGTTATTTGAGAAGCAGTATTTTTTTTACTATCTCGAATTTTTTTTAGATTTTTGTACTCATAATTATACAATAATCCCTAAAAATTTCGAGATGGCAAAAAAATCATAAAGTATAGGCCAGTGTTTGACCACAATCTCACCATGGTCAGTGATGATGTAGCCGAAGGTAAGCACACAAAGCCTAGAAGGGAACTGGCTCTCAAGAACAGCTATCGGAACACACCGGTAGGTGGTTAGCGACAGATTTTGGGAACATTTGCCGTTTCTTATCGTAACTAAATTTTAATTTAGATAAGTTTGTGATATTCATTTTAGATGCAGACTAAAATAAAACGTATAGATTTTTAGTCTGTGTTCAGATGTGTATTTCCCAGTAGTTTCAATTCTATAAAGTTATGACTAGTAATAAATGGTAGCCTATTGTTGTAGATCTTTTTTTAAATTGAAACTAATTGCGTTGCTTCTGAAAAACGTGTACTTTGATGTAATGTTATATTTAATTAATAAATCTGTGATAATTTCAGTACCTTCCTTTATAGCTGCCCTTCAAGGGTCTCAACTGAATAACTAGCTTCATAATAGTTTTTTTTTATTTAGACCGACGTCATATCTTACGACTTATCTCCCTAACTGAATCTCTCGTGAGCCCAAAAAAACAGTCGCGCACAGATCGCGATACTAACGCGTGTTCATCTCTTTCTAGTTTTGAAAAACCCTCCCCTCTCCTCGCCGACCCCCTACAACCCTCTTACACCCTTTGACCCCCACTCCTAATTCCTTACATATTTAAATTCCACTTTCAGCGTTCGTTGGAGTCCTTATATTGTCTCCGCATGGTTATCATATGTTATTCTATTTTGTAGATATTTTTCGCATTACGAAATGAGAGAGAATGTAATCTTTTTGTGTTTTGCATGGATTATGTTTTATCATTTTAATTTTTATACATTCTCGTGTGAAGTATTTTTTTGTTTTATGACGTGATTTTATTTTTTATTACGAATTTACTGATATTTAACTTTTGAATAAATGTAAAATGTTAATACTATAAGACTATTAAAATTACCCACCTTTAAAATATATAGTAGGTATACTTTTAAACAAGTCCTATTTACGAATCTCAAAACATGAATTTCGTACGTGTAACATAGAAATAATGATATACTGTACACCTGTTCAAATGTTATATACATATTTAGTTTTAATTCTATTAGAATCGGTGATGAGCCAACTGTATCAACTTAGACGGTAAATTTGAGTGTCTGTATATACATGTATACAAATATAACTATACAAATTGGTGAAACTAGGATGACGTCATCAGCATTCTACAATAGATGTTTGCTCGCTAAACCGGAATGACCTCACCTTTTTAGATCGGTGTTATAATAAGGAAAATATATTTTTCTTAAAATTTAACTTTTATTTTATGTAGGTATGTTCGCCAATATCTCTGCCAATAATCGACCGATTTAAAAAAATATACTTCCGAGATGGTCCCATTATCACCAAGTCAGGATCTGATAATGGGATCCCAGCAGTGGCGTAGCGTGGCCCTGCGGGGCCCCGTATAAAAAAATGTTTGGGGGCCCTTATGAATGGTAAAGATTATTAAGAAAAAAAAAATGTTTGCATAAAATTAAAGTTTTTTTTTTTACAAACAATTCAAATTAAATATACTCTCTCCTTGCCTTTTTTTCGGCAAACTGATTTATTAAATCATTTATAGCTGATGATGACTTTGGTTTTTCTAATGCTTTTGCCTCTATGACGCACGTCGGGGCCCTCTGTGACCCGGGGCCCCGTATAATTGATACGGCAGATACGGCGGTAGCTACGCCCCTGGATCCCAGGAAAATCGCAAACTAAAAATTTAAAAATAAATTACTTTTTACAAAAGGGAAACCAATATAAAACTACTGAAAACTATAACTATGTAGGAACTCTAATCTGACACTGTTTTGATGTCTCTTTTTTGTAAAGTTTTTAGTTTAAAAAAATGTTTAGATTTTCCTGGGATCCCACCATCAGATCCTGACTTCGTGATAATGGGACCACGTCAGGAGTATACTCTGACTTCTAACCTGACCACAATTCTAATTCTGACCACAATTCCACCGTACACAAAGCCTAGAAAGTTTTCCTTGGGCCTTATACTACGTTGTACCACAAATTATCGATGATTTTAAAATCAATATAAACGTGTTACATCACTAATTCTGCTATAACCTATTTTTTACTTACTTCCTCTAAACTCCTACGCTCCTGGTATCCGTGCGTTATATTATTATTTTTTGTTTCAGGCGGATTTCAGGCGTTTAGCGCGTAGTGAGGTAAGTTTTTATTTTATTTTCTTCGTCAATGGCCAAACACAAGCCTTTCACGGTAGGATGTGTGAGCCATTGAATGCTGTTGAAAATCTAGGTAAAGATAAAAAAAGTGAAAATTATACAATATAATTATTATAAAGTTCGTGAGGGTGTTACTTCTTCACGCTCAAACTGCTGGATCAATTTTGATTTAATTTAATATGGAGGTAGCTTACATCTTGGATAGAAATAGGCTACTTTTTATCCCTAAGAAGCATATGATCCTCGGGAACGCAGGTGAATCCGCAGGGTAGAAAGCATTGATGTTTGATTGATTCACTGAAAGCTAAATATCCAAAGTCTAAAATCCTACCAATATCCTACTTCCTACTACTCGTAATATTATAAATGGGAAATTTTGTGAGTATGGATTAATGTTTGTTACTCTTTCACGTAAAAACTACTTAACCGATTTGGATGAAACTTGGTACTATCGACAAAGTTGAAGCATGATCACCTTAAAGGGGTATTTTGCGTGCAGTGACCAGCCGCTACACAATATAACCAGACAATACGCTCGTCATAAAATAGTAGATTGTCATTGTCAGTAAATAGTCTAAACAAAATATTTTACAAGAGACCGTTTTATTGTCAACAATGGACAGGGCAAACTATGATTACTGGCTGCAAGCGAAAAGGTCTCAAAACTGATCATGCTTCAACTTTGTTGATGGTACATAGATACTCTGGAATAACAAATAGGCTACTTTTTATCCCGGGAAAACATAAGATCCACGGGAACGCGGGTGAAACCGCGGGGCGGAAGCTAGTTTATAATATAAGTAGGAAGTAGGATTCTAACTAATATAAAAAAATACATGATCATAAAAATAAATCTAGGTACATTTTTGTCTATCGACCATTTCCTTGGTCTTGTTTGCCTTTGCTGGCGACAATGACAAAGGAACACTTGTCAACGCTGATCGCCAAGGCTGTATTTTTGCAGACAAAGTGTTGGTTTAATTAATAAAACCCATTTAGAACCTTGAATTTTATTAGTACTTTTACACGCACTACTTTTGAACGCATTAATTCTATGAAGTAGCTAAAAAATGAGAAAACCCGGTCAAGTGCAAGTCTGATTCTGCTGTTCCCCGCAGTTCCCGAGATAAAAAGCCAAACAAACTCTTTAGCTTTATTATGAGTGTAGATATAAAACAAAGTCGTTGTTTGTCTCTGTCTGTTTCTCTGCTTACTTCTTCTAAACCACGTAACACATTTTGATACGGTTTTCACTAATCGAAAGAACAATAAACTAGGAAAGTTTCTGTGTATAAATTGCACTCGTGAAAAGCCGAAGCAGCTTGCTAGTTAATTACGTATATATACACTACTAATAGCTGAAGAGTTTGTTTGTTTGAACGCACTAATCTCCAGAATTACTGATTGGATTCGAAAAATTCTTTCACTAATAAGAAGCTACATTATCCCCAAAGGTTACATTTTATCCCGGAAACGCGAGTAAAACCGGAAAGGATAGCGAGTAAAAAATAATTGTCATGAATACATCATTTTATGACACGAACATATTAAAAATAAAATAATATTGTTATGGAGGGGTGAGTGGGGGCTCCCACCCCAAATGGTGGGCATAATAAATTCATTTACGTAGTTTTTCCAATAATTCCCTATTGGTGGAAAAATTACTACTTTTCAGTTGCGCCGAGAGGGGTAGGGAACTACCCATTGCCCCCACCTTTTTTTGGTATCATGCGTGTATTATATAATATTTTTTTTGTAATAAGCTAGTACTGCCGATTCTGTTGTTTACGAACTTAACTAATATACTGTATATACATAATCTGTGCTAATAGTATTCATGTCACCTCTCTTTCATGTTAACCTTATTGACAAAAGATCTTCTACATCAGTCAAAGAGTAAGAAAGAAGAATGAAAAATATTTGATTTGAGTAACAAACATTACATTTATAATATTAAACATAGTAATTATTTAGTTCTGTTAGGTTCTGTTAGATAACTTGTAAGTTTTCTCTTACTACGTATAGGCCTGAGTTTGACCACAATCTCACCGTGGTCAGTGATGATGTGGCCGGTGGTGGTAAGCACACAAAGCCTAGAACGGCGAATAAAAATTAGACGGCGATTAGACAGAGAAATCGGACATACAAACTCCACACTAATTCTGATTATCTAGAAAGAGATATGAATAAATCTTTGATGGCTTATCTTGGTTATTTTTATAGTTAACAGATTGTTTTATATGAATGCGCTTTTAAATCATCAATTTATATAATAGGTATATGTATCATATACATATTTATTGTTTTAAAAAAAAAAAATATATAGAAGATGCACTTGTTAAAAATACACCACCGTCTATAATGTATGTAAATTTCTATCCATCCAAAGGTTGTCTGGAAGAGATCGCTTCTTAGCGATAAGACCGCCCATTGTACAATCATAGTATTAAGCTTTTATTTAATTTTTAAATGTTGATTTATGTATTATGTTGTACAATTAAGTGTTATCTATATATCTAACTCTTGTTTTTTTTTTTATTTATTTATTTACATCTCACAAAGACAAGTAAGTGTAGATACAGTAAAATAAGCTACAAAAAACAGTGATCAAAAACCAGTAAGTTAATCTGTCACTGTGGAGTCGCTGATACAATATTCTAAATGCAGTTAGTTCAGATTAGGTTAATTCAATCATACCTATATAATCTTTCTTTTTTTGGCTTTTGGTATAATTAAGGATTTCATTATCTGAGGGCCTACTCCGAAAAACGATACACGATAGTTCGATGATCGTTATCAAATTATTAACCAATAGAAATGCACAAAATTTACATCTCGTCAGTTTGATGCAATTCTATTGGTTAATAATTTGATAACGATGATCGAACAATCGTGTATCGTTTTTCGGAGTAGACCCTCTGCTTACATTTACATCTAATTTTCCCTATTAGCTAAAAACGTAAAGCTATAAAAGGGTTTCATACCCACGTAAAAATGTAAGTTGCGTCGATGCAGAATGCATGTCGCTGCGTCTTTCGTAGCGTCGTAGAGGATCGTAGATATTTCGTAGCTCATTGGAAAGGGAATGCTTCGGGTTAGCTGTGAACGTTTCTTGCTAATTCCAAAAATGCAATTAGCAAAAATATTCTACCTTGAAACGTCCCCCTTAATGCAGTTATGTATTGACACTCATGATATCTACTACAACATTTGATAGTAAAATTTATTTTATTACATTGACTAGATTCCGCCCCGCGGTTTCACCCACGTTCCCGAGGCATATTACATTTTCCAGGGATAAAAATTATTCTATGTGTTAATCTAGGTTATAAACTATCTGCGTTTCAAATTTCATCTAAATCCGTTCAGTAGTTTTTGCGTGAAAGAGTAACAAACATCCATCCATACATACTCACAAATTTTCGTATTTATAATATGAGTTGTATGACATGTATTTTTGCTTTACAAATATATTTAATTATTTAGACATTTAAAAATATGTTATCGAATTTAATTGTTATTGTGTTGTCATTAAGAATATTCATACACTGTCAAATTAATTGGATAGAACAATTTTAATAGGGTAGTTGACTGACACATTAAATCAGCTACTTTTTAATAAATGTCAAAACGATAGTTTATAAGGAATTTTGTATGAAATATTACATTGTGACGTCATAGTTTCACAGCATCAAATCATCTACTCTTAGTGGTTCCACTGGTAATTAAAAATCATAAAAAGCATTAAATGTAAAACATATTTGATGTTTCCACGTGTTTTTAGATGTTTTATGCATTGGTTAGTGTTTGGTCATTTATTTTTGACACTGTCAACTACCATATTTGGATAATTATTTATCTATTCACTAGCTTCCGCCTCGTGGTTTTACCCACATTCTAATGATAATAGCTTATATTACTTTCCGGTTCATAACTTATCGCTACAGCAAAAATGAGGACGACTCTTTGCTTCATTGCTGCGTTAGAAGGACAAACCAACGAACAAACCAAGAAGGATAAAAAGTAGCCTATATGTTGTTCTAGGGTATGACCTATTTATGTGCTAAATTTCATCCAATATGTTCAGTAGTTTTTACGTGAAAGAGTAACAAACATCCATACATCCTCACAAACTTTCGCATTAATTATACTAGTAGGGAAATTTTTAGCTACTTATAAACATAATCAGAATTCTTTAAAAATAAAAAAGAAACTCACTAGAAAAACGTGGTGATAATTTTTAAACGGCTGAGCGGATTTTATTGAGGAATAACAACAAAAAAATCTAATTGGTCCGTCAGTTAGATTATCATAAAATATTGGATACGTATTTTTTATTTTGATCCGAAAACAAAAAATAACGAAGATACTGTGCGTTAAAATTTTCCGGTCTGTAAAAAGTGTACTAAAAAGTAGTTGTACAATGACGTCACAAGCCCCAATCCTGCACTTTGATGGGACTTATCTTTGTAATTTCTTATTGATTTGATAAAATAAAAAATACGTATCCAATATTTTTTGATAATCTAACTGACGGACTAATTAGATTTTTTTGTTGTTTTTCTTTCAAACAAAACAAAATAAGTCCATGCGTTCGGGAGCTATGAGGACACAGTACACACTACAAACTTATAACACCCTCCTTTTTGTCGATGGTTAAAATCTATTTGGTTGGCCAAGTGACAGTTGATCACATACAACAATAAAGGTAATACCTAATTTGGAATAATTACCAATGATTTACCTATATCCGATTAATTTGTAATTAAAATAATTTATTACAAAAAACATTCCATATTTTAAATGCCTATTATTTATAGTATTGTACGATTTAATTATTTTAATTATTGTGTGTTTTAATTAGTTTTTTTTAAACTATGACTGTTTTATTTATTTATATCTATGTTAACGGAAAAGTATCTAATCCGTCATTGTATACATTTCCTAGGAAATCCATACGTTTCCTAAATATCTATCGGAGTATTACATTCGGGATATTTGTAAGGATAGCGGTATTTGGGGGGTTGTAAGTGAAATTTATTTTTGTGCGAATACTTTCAAATTTATGCAAAATAAAAAAAATAACCCCAACCTATTTTTTTCAATAGAATTTATATAAGTATTTCCTAGTATCATTATATTTCCTTGGAGAAATACACAGGAATTGTGTACAATTCCTATGTTTCATACATTTCCGGTGACATATATACTAAGCTAATAAATAAAGCTGAAGAGTTTGTTTGTTTGAACGCGCTAATCTCCAGAGTTACTGATCCGATTTGAAAAAATTTTTCACTAATAGAAATATACATTATCCTCGAGGGTTATAGGCTACTTTTTATCACGGGAACGCGAGTGAAGCCGCGGGGAACAGCTAGTTAATGATATTACTACTAACTATTAGGCATTGGAATTTTTTGAATAACGAACGTCAAAATGAAACTAATGGTTTTATTATTAATAATGGTTCGATGCTACCAAAAAGAAACACTTATTTCAAATAATCTAAAGAATTAAGAATCCTATAAGTAAGACTGTTTTAAACCATAAATATGAATGATCAACCTACATTTTGGTAACAACATTTTCGGCTGTACTGGTACGTGCTCTAGTCTAGTGATGGGAACCAATAAACATAAAACTAAACATACAATCAGAAACAAACATGCCGTGACTAGAACCCATAGAGTTGTCATCGCAAATCATCGCAGCCAACGTAATGCGGGGACGACAAGTAAAAAAAAAACGCAAAAAATACAAAAAACCGGGCATTGTTTCTACTAATAAAAAGTTCTAATAAACATGCAACTAAGCTACCGGCTTCCGGGCAAATAAAACATAAAAATATATCCTATTTTCATAGGGCGAGGGTGTCACCCCACCCCCTGGGGGGTGCACCCCCCATCTGCGCAAAAACCCAAAAACATCGAAATGAAAATGAGTAGCAGGGAGGCGCGGTGCGATGTGTTGGTAATTCATTTTTAACATTAAGCTTGTGTGAGTTTTTAAAGTACAGTCGCTCCCAATTGTGTTGTGATGTCTCATTATCAGTTATTTTGGTATTTTTGGTGCGGTGCGTGCAGTACCTATTGTCTTTGGTACATTTTCATCTGAATGTACATAGTTTGATTGAAGTTCTACCTAAGTATCTTCACCTTTACAACTTTTTTTTTATGGTTAACTGATTGTCTTTAACTTTTTTGGAATAAGCTTTTCGCATTTCATAAACTTATCGAAAGTGATAAATACCAATCGGGAGTAAAGTTACTTTAATTAAGAGTGTTATAGGTAAATCTAAAAGTGCAAAATATGTTGTTTTTTTTTGTCCCTTCAACATAATTTATTTTCTAAAACAGTGATTCATCTAATTTTGCATAATGAGTGCGAGTGTACGCGGTGCGAGCTCGCATTGTGCCCTACACACACCCACACGCACTAGCGAGAACATAAAACGCAATTTTGTATTAGATTTAATTTGAGTCGCACACTCGGCCTGTGTGTGCGTGTGCGACGCGAATGTGCGTGCGGAACTGTACCCGCTTCCTACGCACAAATTGATTACGATCGTCGCCGAAAAGAGGAATTTGCATACACGTGGAAACCTCCTTTTTTCTCTTTTTGTGAAAAAAAATCAATCCATCTCCCGCGCTAGATCGCATTAATTTCCCGCCGAATCGTGTTTCTTATTTCTCTTTTTGCCTAATTCGTATTTCGAAGCGAGACGTAGGTCGCATCTTAGTTTGAATTGCGAACGTCTTATTGGATGAGCGAATTCGAAATCGCGAGGTTGTGAAGTATGAGGTGCGTGCATGCGTGACATGACGTGTGGTGGTTGATAGTTGCGTCGCGTTGCGGGGTATAGTTAGTTGCATGCAGCGCAGGGCGGGCGGCATCGGGTTTGGCGGCATGCTCGCCGCGGTGTGCAGTAGTGACGCGGCCTCCGCGCGTCGCGGCGCCGCGCCGCCGAATGAGAGCCCGATTTAAAAACTATACGAACGAACCCGCGCAGCGAGCGCCCGTAATACCACCCCCCGCGTAATGATTTTTTGGCGATGAATTTATATTCGCGCGCGAGCGGTGCCACTTTTTCGACCCCCCACGACCCCCACCCCCCGCTCATTAACGCAACCCAGATATGCAATTCTGATCTTTGACGAGGAGGCTGTAGTGTCGGCGGGCGCCTCGCCGGGAGAGGTGCCCCGTTTTGTTTTTTCCCGCCCGGCTTCATTATTGATGGCATCGGGACGGTAATGCGGAAGCATGTGTGAACGTTTCATTACAAAAGGTGGACGCGGCTCGTGTTAATATTGCAGACCGGCCGGACCCGACCGGACGGGTGGACGCCTCTGAAAAAAAAACTTTACTAGCCAAAAAGAAATAAAAATTAACAACTGCAATTAATTTTCGGAATGCGGCTTTTGTCAAAGAAAATAATATTTTAAAGTTTGGAATAGAGCGCGGCCCGTTGAACTATCCGAACGCGTGCCGGCGAAAGTTTTCGGTCGAACTTCGCGTAAAGTTTCTCACGTGCGTGTGTGGACAGCGGACTAGTCGCGTGACGGATTGGCCGGACTGTCGGTTAAATACGCTTTCCACGTTCAAACTTCCGTTTTTCCGCCGTTCTATATTTGAATTTGAATTGCATTTTTTCTTTATTGGTGATATTTTGTCAACAGTTGCGTTAAGTTTGTTTATTTGCCGTGTTTTGTTACCGGACATTGACTCCTCGTATAGTGGACACTGTTGATGTTTTGTTAATATTTTTGTTGATTTACATTTTTTAAGTGCGACAAGCCGTTGGTTAAGGTAAGTTTAAAAATATTAACCCCTTTAGACCTATAACATTTTGTCGTGTAAATGAGAAAGCTAAACATAATTTTGTATGTATTTTTTTCTAAACCGGAAGTAAAAATTTAAATATTTTCTGTTTAATATAAATTGTATTTGGAACACCATTCATAAATAGTTGAAGTGACGTGTTATTTTTAATTTGTTTCGAACAATTAATGCCACCCCTTGTAAGTAAAACTATTATAATGCTAATAAAAATGGTAACTGGCCAGAGATGCAAGGGTCCTAGCTTCGCTGCAAGTGCGGCCAGGGCTCGCCATTAGATCACCTTGCATAAATAATTAAAAAAGATAAGATCTAAAAAGAGGTCCATTCAGAAACCGTTGACTTAAATTTCAAATGTATGGATTATGGATATTAATAACAATTTTAAGTTGGTTTTAAGATTACAAAATGCAATTTTGTTATTACCTGATTTTAGTTTGTAATACCTACTTACTTTTAAAAATGTATTTTTTGATTTAAAAAAATACATTAGGAACTCTAATTGGACAAACAATCAAGGTAACTAACTATAATTCTAATTTGAATCATAATACATCGATAGACCTTTTTGATTCTCTATCTAATCTTACTTTTGTATTTTATTTATCTAATAAAGAAGTTAAATAACCAATCATTCTTTTTTAATCTACGACTTCGACGGCGTTCGAAATTAGAACCGAAAAAACTTTTTATTCCGCAAAAAAATGTTCTACTTTTGAAATTACGTTCGCGCCTTGAACACGTCTTGTTATAGGTAATAGGTCAAAGGACGCGCACGGCTGCAGACCTCGTGGATGGCTGCGAGCAAAACTGAGCTTGCAGCATCGTACCCGTTGCACGCACCCCTGTCTACGTTATTTGTATCTGGCCAGTTCTATTGTCAATATTATCTATTGTGTGCACTATAAAATATCTTGACCATAGACTATTAGTTCGAGATCTGGTTTTCTACTTTTGAAATTCGTTCAGTTTGTTCGCTAATAGCTTATTATTTGCGTCATCGTATAGTGTTGCAAAATGCTATTTTAAAATACGGTGCCTAGTAGGTAGTTTACAAATTGATATCTATAAAGCATTACTCATTTTGCAATTATTTACTATTATGTTCTTAAGTTGGATTGATACATCCAGAGTGTTTTTGCTTAAACAATTATAAATCATACTTATCGCCCAGTGTGGAAATTAATGATTAGTTCACAATCGAATTACTAGTAAAAGCTGTAAACGACTGTACCTACAAGAATTGTCATTTAAATGTACCTACATTTGTCCAATTGGCTAACTAATTATCAGGCTAAAATTATCGCAAACATATACATAAGTATGTATAAAATCTAACACTAAGTCAAAAAGTTTAAATATTAAAAAAAAATATTATAAATATACGAGTATAGTTAAGTAATTGTGCACGTGACAGAGAGTCGATTGCCGTCCGAGTAGCCAATCTCATCGGGGAGCCAGACGACCATCGATTCCCTACATCTACCTACAAGCATTCGTACAGAGTGCCAGACTAGAAAAAAAGTAAAAAACGGTGACAGACTCATTCCGTCCGCCGTCTCCTTTCTAATCGCGCCCCCACACGCACGCGCGGCTTTTTAATTGCATCCCCACCTCCCACCCCGGAAAAAAGGGCCCGAGCACACGATGGATTAGCATACAGCCTCACAACGCGAGAAACGTTGAGCGCACCCCTTCAGTTTTTGCGTGTTACCTCCCCGCCATATTTTTCGCGGCATATTTTTTTCGGGGGGGCGAGGGAAGCGTGCGAGTTGCGTGCGCGCCGAGCCAGTCCGCGGCTGCCGGCGAGTCCGCGATGTGCATACCGCAGCATAGTCATAGCCAGCACCGACAGACAGACATTGCATTTACGCGGCTGACATGATCGACGCAGATACTAATACATATTTTTTTTTTATTAACGTTAGTGGTATAAAGTGTTGTGCCCTGTGAGGATTTATTGTTTTTTTTATTAAATAAATCTGGTGAGTTACATTTTTTTTTCTAGACTACCTAGTTATCAACGTGACGTTAGGACTAGCAAAATTTGGCGATAGCTGGGAGCAAGGTCGCGGCATGGTGATAAAATTATTTGCACAAAAAAATATGTGTTAGAGTGATTCGGATAACCTCATTTCGACACAAGGCGTGTTATTGTATTCCACTTACACTAAATTTTAAATATTTTTAAACTAAGAATCTGTTTGTTGCGGAATTCAATCAAAAATATTTCAACTTTTTTATGAACTTTGAACTGTCATCAAAAAGAACCATACTCAAATTGAGTACCCGTTGGGATCGTAACGACACATGTTTATTATCTGTATTTTTAATAAATAACCATAGATATTATGTCAAGTATACATAAAATCACAAATTATACTCATGTAGGTATTAGGTACATACAGCGAAATTATTTGTGTCAGTAAGTAGGTACTTTTAATTTCTAGTAAGTCAAGTGGTGTTTACTTTTTATACATATACTTACTTTATGTACCTACTTGATCTTCTTACTTGAATAATAAGCAACTATATTTAACAAACTAACCATAATAACTTAAACTAAACTTGAATTTAGAGAACTCATAATTAAAAACAGTTACACATTTTTTTTTCTATAAAACTTTTATAATTTGCACTAATTATATTTAACTTTTAATCCTAATTATACGGTCTAAAACTACTAAAGTATATATCATATAAGTTCTATTAAAAAAAAAACAGTTTAAAAAGAACTATATAAAACTTTACAAACTAGCGACCCGCCCTGGCTTCACCCGGTTTTTCTCAGCTTTTCTGTACTATAATATGTATATATTATACATATAAACCTTCCTCTTGAATCACTTTATCTATTAAAAAAAGTCGCATCAAAATGCGTTGTGTCGTTTTAAAGATCTAAGCATACATAGGGACAGACAGACGGGAAGCGACTTTGTTTTATACCATGTAGTGATAATAATCTTCTCAGCAAAAGCTACCTTCCGAACCGTGCATTAGAGTATGACAATTCATAAGTGCCTGTGAAGGTCTATTTGAATTAATAATATTTAATTTCATTTCATTTCATTTCATAATCTAATAATCATTAAATAAACTCAACATTTAGGCACTAACGAACTATGCAATGGACTCTACTACCAGTTCCATCCTTCTTCTATATTTAAGAGCTTGGCTCTTGTCGGTGTAGCTTCTTCCACTCCTCTCTGTTGTTTACTTCCTGCACCTCCTTATGCGACACGACGTCCAATGTTGCCTTCACTTAGTCTATATAGTTCAATCTAGGTCTTCCTCTTCCTGCTTTCCTTCTATGATATTTTTTATTAGTTCGTGCCGTATAAGGTGGCCTAACAGCTTTCCTCTCCTATTTTCTATCGTCTCTAATAATAATTCATCTTAAAATTATCGAGTGAATTTTTAACAAATCAAAATGGATACTTTTCTGCTGTAAACTAAACTATCACGTCACATCTCTTTTTTTTCCTCTTTTTGGCATCACACGTTGTGTATTTTGCCAGTGTTAACACATCACTTTGTTACTCACATTATAATGAAAAAGGCTAGAGTTAGTCTATGGACAGGACTATATATCATCCCTTTCTGATATTTGTATTAGAATGAGGTATAGTGAGAATAAATTCGTTTGGTTCGAAAATAACAGAATCTGCGCCATTGACGAAGAAAAAGAATAACTGATGAGATGAGATTCATTTTGCAAATATACATAGGAACCATCTGATGATAAGCGGTTACATATAATTTAATATAAATATATGACTAAATATATATTAAAATACTTATTAGGATATATTAAAGGAAAATAGTCGTTTTGGTACAGGTTTTTACTTAAATTGCACAATAGTATTAAAGTCTATTGAGTTGGAAAATCCAATGTTGGTAGACAAGTCATTTGAAGGGTAGCGTCACAAAAAAACATAGAAACGATGAACATAGAACAGGGTAATTTTCAGTGACTAGATATTACAGATTTAGAGAAGGCATGTTCTATAAATAGCCAACTGAGATGTCAGCGTCAGCTTTCCTACCTACGATTAAATAAAACATCCCTTTTAACTCGGTTCACTACCCTTGAAGAGTTCAGTACCGTTTTTACGTTGGATAATGACACAATTTGGCATTTTTAAGTTTCAACAAGACTTTGCCATCGGCGCGAGTGAATTAAAGTTGCAAAATAAAGTAAGAGCGTTAAAAGATTTTGTGGTTACGAATCCTGATATACAGTGATCTTAAGCTTTACATGAATAAACCATAGTTTGGAATTAGGGTAAGGGTAGGCAGTAAAAATATCACAAAGTACTTGACAGAATGTTTCGGCATCCGTACACAATGGACAATTTCCTTTGTAAATTAAAACTATTAAAAAAGGTAAAAAAACTATTATTAGTAACATAACTGCGTATTATTCAAAGTAAATTGTAAATAACAGACAAAGGCTTCTCTAATAACAACTTTCGACGCAATTGCAGTTTACGTACTACAATCTTAATCATTTAGTTAACGTTTAACTAGCTACTTAATTTTTTTAATTTAATTCAGTTTTACCTACTAATATAATAAATGCGAAAGTTTGTTCGTGTGTTTGTTATTTCTTCACGCTCAAACGGCTGGACCAATTTTGATTAAATTTGGTTAAAAGGTAGCTGATACCCTGGATTATCATATAGGCTACTTTTTATCCCTCGGCGGTAGCTAGTATTCTATAATTAAACCTCTCGATTTAAAGACAAGAACACAGTTTTAAAATCAGAACTGTCATTCCATCATATGTAAGAAGAAAAACCTGTTGAAGTTCAGAAAATATCACTATAGGCAGTATATACGCTCCTATACGCTCGTATAGCGCTAACTCTTTTCAGTAAACCGTCGCGTCAAACAATTCGTCTACCCTTGTCGGTTCAGCAGATGTTAACTGCCTTATGCTGCTTCTACATATACTAAACATTATTGTTACAATTTGTCTTCTTTCAAATACAATAGGAGCAGAATAATGCATGATTTGTTTTTATCGTATTTCTTAACAAAATATGAAAATACCGTAAAAATGATTTCAAATTCAAATCGGCTAAGAAACACGGAAGATATAAGCATTTTAAACTACTCATTAGACGGCGATTAGACAGAGAGATCGGACATAGTATGTGACATTATATAGGTACTATTACAGCCATATAAACTCCATGCTAAATTCTGTTTTGCTAGAAAGAGATAGGAATAAATCTTTGATGGCTTAAATCTTGGTTATTTTTTCTTACTGTTTCTTATACGAATGAGCTTAAAAAAAAAATGCATATTCCCTATTCTCCTTAGTGCTTCGGTCTTACTGCGTAGATGCATATAACTTTTATATAACTCAATACATATGTATATGTTGTAATACATATATTATACTATAGATAAACGCACTGCAATTAAAGAGACAACTTCAAGATAAAAATATGTAAAGCTACAAGTTTACAAGCGATTGCGATATGCAACATTTAATTCCTTGAATAGATTATAATAATTTGAAAGTTTAATATCGGCTGTGATTTATGATATTATTAGAAAAATATTTTCGAGTTCCAAAACTCCCAGATTATATTTAGATGTTGGTAGCAGTTTTATCCTTGTTTTTTTAGGTAAAAAGTAGCCTATATGTCATTCCAGGGTATGATCAATCTATGTGCCAAATTTCATTCAAATCCGTTCAGTAGTTTTTGCGTGAAACAATCATTCTCATTTATAATATTAGCAGCATAAGATAGCAGGTAATCATAATGATTTAAAAATTTGAAATTTATGGTAAAAAAAAAACAAACTACCTATCACTCAATCAAACAAATAATATATAAAATGGTTTCTTTAAATAAATACATAATATGAACAACAACAAAAAATATTGTTTTCAAAAATTAAAGGACACTGGTCAGATTGGTACCGCAAAAACCCTATACAAATCATCACAAATTAAACAATACCATTTATACTCACGAAATAATTTCCTTGAAAGTGAAATTATAATATAAATACCGAGTAGATATATCATCTCGATACGATAATATTTATAGTGTCAGTGAGTAAGTTTAACTAACTATCCTCAGTAACACGATCTAATTTTAGTTAACAGTTTCAGACTGAAATATCTACCTCATTTGCGTTACTTTAGATTTTCAGCCGTATTATTATAATGTACTTTTTTACCACGGGAAAAATGAAATTCGCACGGTTATAAAAATGTGATGAGAGAAATTAGAAATAAGTTTCAATTGAGTAAATCAATTAGGTTGTTTTTAACTTAAATAGATTGTAAATGTGTTGCCAACTTAACAGTAATAACTGGTTAAGTAATATAACTAATAATATTTACCAAAAAAAAACAAATTAGTGATTCATAACCGCTTTTCTTCAAAAAAAAGATTCTCTTTGAACTTGCGTTTCTTACTTTCATTTCTTACGAACACAATGTACATATTAATTATGATAATTTTTTTTTTCATTATAATAATATACTTACACAAAGATTATTAATTAATATTCTTTATTAACAATTTAGTATCATTCTTTATTCTAACATATAATTCTAACATTATCAACAAAATAGTAATTACATGAATAAACAATCTCCTTTACAAATTTTGAAAAAAAAATTGATGCTTACAATTTTAGTATAATATCCTGTGACAGGAAACCCGCGGGCGTACCCCGGGGCATTAGTACAGTCTAGCTCAGTGCTCAAAGTAAATGCCTAAGAACATTGTGACACTGCCCTCCACAAGGACAAGGTTGACCTTGTTTACGCCGCGTTCTATTCTGGGAAGGAGAAATTTGCGCCAATTATACGCAATAGGTTTTCAGTTGTCTAACTTAACTAATTAATAAGTAATGTCAGTTTTTTTTTTAATGAAATTTTCAAAAGTTCGCAGAAACAAAAGCGTTTAAATGCCGTGACACGGTTGTCCACTATAAAGGGAAATCTATTAAATCTGACATGCTTGTCGACGCCCTGTTGGTTAATAGAAAATCATAGCACAGTCAAAGAATACTATCTATGGATACGTGAAGAAGGCACTCATAACCCCCGCGAATGTATCGTCACCGCTGTCGCTCTATAAAAAAAAAACAACACAACCTATTTTTTATTCAGCTTCATAATAATGTAATGTCATCGGTTTTATATATGTTTACCAAATTTTAGACCAATTGAAAAGCTAGAAGTGGGTTTAAATTGACTTGCAAGTTTTGACCTAAACATATACATACTAACATGGCATGTTAAATACAAGCTTAAAACTAGTTGGGCCAATATTTTTTCCCCGTTGAGCTGAGAAAAGAGGTAAATTTATTGTACAATTATTTCACCCACGTACATAAAATAAAAAACCAATTTTTTAAGAAATTATTGTACTCATAATTATGACTACAACTCTTAATATAGTACCAAAACTAAAAATCACAAAAAAAAAACAATCTTTTCCTACATTTTGACCAATCAAGATATACCTATGTTTTGCAATATTTTTTATTACAAAACCATAAACATATTTTTTTCTAATCTCTCTACAAAGAAGTAGTATAATTTCTTAGTCACTAACGAACAGACAACGTGCTATATTACATAAAGGAAACAGTTGCGATTGTGTAGTTTTTTTTTTATCATTTGGTCAGGCATTGAACCTAGATAAGCTAGAGTACATACCTAACAGGCGTGCCTAGAGTCAACATTTAAAAAAAATAATAATACACAGTTTTATTTAATCACTGGATTTACATTCAGATGTATAGCATTCATAGCATTAATTCAGATTTAGGTAGTTATAAATAATTTAGGTATAATTAAACGAAATTAAAGAAACCCGCGACACACTAAAAAGTGGTTATATCATCAAACAAACGGCTGAGTGAATTTTCTTGTTTTGAATTTGTTTGACACCTTTCAAACGAATAAACTAGAAAAAACTAGAAGGAGCTGGGTCATTGTCAAATTTTGTATGGGTAACTAAGGGTCGGTTGCTTGTACATTTTAGTTAAAGTTATAGTCAAAGTTAATTTAACCATGCTTTGACCGTAGAGTCACTTTGGCGATGACCGATCTCCCTCGGTCGGTTATGGTTTGGGTTCAAATTTTAGTTAAAGTGACACGAGCAATCCAGTCTTGTTTCTTTTGGCGGTTAAAGTCAACTATAACCATAACCCAATTATAACCTTACTATGACCGCGCTTTATGCAACTGACCCTAAGAGTTTACTTTTAGAAATCTACACTAAATACTGAAATATGATGTACACACTATGAGCTTAACGTATGACTATTTCCATATTTTATAGCCAAGAGTGTGCCGCCCTACGGTTTCACCCGCGGTCCCTCATTTTACCATTAGGGGTTAAATTGCAGAAATGCTTTCTCTACGTCATAACAGCTCTCTGTATGCCAAATTTTAGCCCAATCAGCCCGATCCATCCAGTGATTTGAACTGTGCAGAACCCAACGCTTAAATCATTATTTTTTGAAGGAGGCTAAAACATCATTCTTAAGATATATGGATCTAATGATGTACCAGTGTTATATATAAAATAGACTAAAAACAGGGAAGAATATGTAATTTTGTGTTGAGGATAGATTAATATAAAATTATAGAGCTGTTTTCTGACTATATTTAAATGTAACAATTTAGTTTCAATAATAATAGTTTTAGTACATATTGTATTATAATTATTATTTAACAATTATTCGGATAACAAATAGTTTTGGGTGCATTTTCCTTCATTATGACAAAGTTACGTTATGGCCATAAGTATTGCAGTTCCGATTTTTTTTTTAATTTTATTCATAACTAGCTGCCGCCCCGCGGTTTCGCCCGAGTTCCTGAGGGATCTTATGTTTTCCCGGGATAAAAAGTATCCTATGTGTTAATCCTGGTTATAAACTATTTGTGTTCCAAATTTCATCCAAATCCGTTCAGTAGTTTTTGCGTGAAAGAGTAACAAACATCCATCCATACATCGATACTCACAAACTTTCGCGTTTATAATACTAGTCGGATTAAACTTTGAGAGCGTTCCCAAGATAAATACCTACTATATATATATAAAATGAAGTCGCTTCCGCTGTCTGTTCGCTTAGATCTTTTAAACTACTCAACGGATTTTAATGCAGTTTTCAGCAATAGATTCAAGAAGAAGGTTTATATATATAATACGTGCATATTATTGTACAGAAAAGGAGATAAAAACCTTGTATATAGTGTGATAAGTTTTATTAAAATCCGTTCTTTAGATTTTGTGTTAAAGAATAACAAACATTTTCTCTTCTCACATCACTCACTTCACTAAAAACTTTCTAACTAAAATATTGCTAGCTGTCCCCCGCAGTTTTACCCGCATTCCCGGTATAAAAAGTAGCCTACGTCCTTGCCCATATCATAGGCTATCTGCATGCAAAATTTCACTGTGATCGGTTCAATTTAGGCGTAAAAAGGTCACAGACAAACAGATCTACTAGCATTTTTAATATTATTATGGATATTTTTCAACGTTAGATATTTTTGTCGCACTATCAGTGGTCTGGCTAGACACAGCCACGTCATTCTAAACAGGATACAGTTCAGACTAAAAAAAATACTCCATAATAATTCGATAACAACAATATTCTAACTGCGTAACATAAAATTAACCGCATATAAATGCTATATTGACATATTCTCAAGGTCATGGGTTCGATTCCCATCTAGAGCAATATTAATCATTAGAGAGTAAAACTTCCTTCAAAGACAATAATAGATAAAAAGATATGAGACCAACTTAGAGATATTCTGAACCCTGAACCCAACGCACAAATAATTATTAACTCCTTTTTTTTAAGGAGGTTAAAAATGTATGTGCATGAACATGTCTGTTTGTCCTTGTGTAGCAAAGGGGAACACATCTAAAATTCTATATAGGTATATATTTATAAAATAAATAAATATCCATACCTAGTACAAGCTCTGTACCAATATTTAGAACAGATAGTATGAGAATAATAATCCAGGATGTTATTATTAAACTCGCCTGGTGGTAAGCGGTCACTGTAGCCTATAAACGCTTGCAACACCAGCCCTTCCCCCGCCTCGATGATCTAGCGACCCAACCCACACGCAGAAACACGACATCAAATTATTTGACTACATTATTCCGTAAGGAAGTAGGTACTATCTCAGCGAGTTGCTCTACCAGCGAAAAATCATTATGCTTCGAACCTTATCTCTCGGTTATAAATGACGATTAAAAGTAAGCTACTCGTATTTCGTGTCCTCGATAGAAAGAATTGTTAATTACGTAAACAAGTCATGTTTTCTATGAAATGGCAGCAGTTGTTCAGTTGACTCAGCCTAGCTAGACCCCACATTAAGATCTCATATGACAATATTTCTTAGATTCTACATTAATACAAACTAAACGAAACAATGGTGCCGATTCTGTTGTTTACGTACAAAAATAAATTTAATCTCACTATATCTCTTTCTATTATGAAATATATAGGTAAGAAAGGGATGCAAGATATTTTAGTCCTGTCAGTTTACGTGAATTTAAGCGCGATCTTTATTGGTCACGACTATTTACCCGTACATTACGACGGTATGGATTAAACTGACAGCATTAAAAATGTTCTATCTTTTGTCAATAAGGTTTAAATGAAAGAGAGGTGACTTGTCTAATATTAGTTAAGTTCGTAAACAACAGAATCGGCACCAATGCCGTTTTTTAGTGTTGCTTGTGATTTTATTTTTAACAATTACTTAATTTGTGAGTTAATTTATTTACTACTCTTATTATTACGATTTAAGTGTATTACTAATGGAAAGGCTATGCTCGGAGTTTCCCTGCGAGATCGAATCAGAAATGATGAGATTCGCAGGCGAACCAAAGTAACCGACATAGCCTGAAGAATTGCCAAACTTAAGTGGCAATGGGCGGGGCACATCGCTCGTAGAACTGACGGCGCTGGGGCAGAAGGGTTCTCGAGTGGCGACCACGATCCGGAAGACGTAGCGTGCGCAGGCCCCCCACAAGGTGGACCGATTATCTTGTGAGGGTCGCGGGAAACCGCTATGCGGGTAGCGCAAGACTAGCCATCGTGGAGATCCTGGGAGGCTTTTGTCCAGCAGTGGACATCTTTCGGGCTTACATGAAGTGTATTACGAACCGTGGTAGAGTCTGTCACAGCCCATTTGCTCCGAAACTACTGGACGGATTGAGTTGAAAAGTTGGTGACCCAAACACGAACGTGTAACGTAAATAATTGTATTTTAAACATGGGGGCTACATTTGGGGGGTAAATTAGGAAATTTCAAATAAAAAATTGCAATTTAAATTATATTGTGTGATATATCCAATGACAGGGCTCGTTGTGAGAATCTCAATTACCAAAATATTTTTTAAATATTTTAAAACAAATAGTTTTTTATTGATTTGATAAAATAAAAAATACGTATCCAATATTTTTTGATAATCTAACTGACGGACTAAACAGAATTCATTCTTTTTTACCCAGTCATCATCCCTATTACTGGTAGAGTCATTTGTTCGATGTTTATAAGTGCCTTATCTGGACCTAACCTGAATAAATGAGGTTTAAAAAGGTTTTGAGGAGTAATCTCAAACTCCATGAACTTTCTAAAATCCTTTCTTAGCGGATGCCTACGCCATAATAGCTATCTGTATGCCAAATTTCAGCTTGATCCGTCCAGTGGTTTGAGCTGTGCGTTGATAGATCAGTCAGTTAGTCAGTCACGTTTTCCTTTTATACCAAATAGAATACATAATTATTATGTAGAATATTACAGACATAAATATTATAGTTATTTGGCTGTGGTATTCTCTTGGGTAAACGAAAAATGCTATGATCTACTTTTCTCGTATAAAATATAGTTTAAAAAATAAATAACTATCTATGACTAATCTAACATTAAGTTAACTTAGCAGTTTAATTGTTACGACAGTTAATTTTAACAAGAACGCTTGTGCAATATAGTATATGTTCTCTTAATGAAATCGACCGAAGTATTGCATGCAGTTTCGAGAAATGGAAACAATTGTTTGTTCGTCAGCTTGATTTTAGTTATTCGAAGAGACGTGATGTATAAAATAAAATGAAATAAATAAGGTTCCTTTAGTTTAAAAGGAAAAAACGGAACCGTTATAGAATCACTCGTGTGTCTGTCTATCGACCTCTGTCACAGCCCATTTGCTCCGAAACTACTGGACGGATTGAGTTGAAAAGTTGGTGACCCAAACACGAACGTGTAACGTAAATAATTGTATTTTAAACATGGGGGCTACATTTGGGGGGTAAATTAGGAAATTTCAAATAAAAAATTGCAATTTAAATTATATTGTGTGATATATCCAATGACAGGGCTCGTTGTGAGAATCTCAATTACCAAAATATTTTTTAAATATTTTAAAACAAATAGTTTTTTATTGATTTGATAAAATCAATAAAAAAATACGAATCCCACATTTTTTGATAATCTAACTGACGGACTAAACAGAATTCATTATTTTTTACCCAGTCATCATCCCTATTACACAAGGTACCTACACAAAACAATAAAGAAATTAAAATAACACTATTAAATATAGTCACATAAAAAAAGGTAAAATTACAAAAAAACACATAATCACTGTCATTTCGGGAACACGCGGACATTCTAGCCGTCATAAAGTTATAAACATGCAATAAAAACTGTATTCCATCCCAAACTTACTTACATAATCAAAGCATTATCGAAAAAGCGATAATTTATTAATGGCTGAACTATAACGCGTCCAAATGATTTGTCCGGACGATTAAACAAAACAACACATATCTATGTATCAGTTACAATAAACAACTCAAGTTATTACTATAAGACGTTAGGTAAATTATACGCAAAGGAAATGACTTCAATTTGTTTATAATTCACTAGCTGTTCCCCTTGGTTTCACTCGCGTTCGGTTATAAAATAACCTATAGCCTTCGGGGATAATGTAGCTTCATATTAGTGAAAGAATTTTTCGAATCGGACCGGTAACTCCGGAGATTAGCGCGTTCAAACAAACTCTTCAGCTTTATTATTAGTATAGATATACTAGTGACCCGCCCCGGCTTCACATTTTTTTGGCCTGTGTTTGACCACAATCTCACCGTGGTCAGTGATGATGTGGCCGATGATGGTAAGCACACAAAGCCTAGAAAGGAACTGGCTCTCAATTGCAGCTGTCGGAACACACCGAAAGGTGCTTGGCGACAGATTTTCAACTTGAGGGTGGTAGCCAGCCAGGCGGGTACTACAAAGTACCCTACCACCGTGCTATGGTTTCCTCACGATGTTTTCCTTTACCGAAAGCTCAAGCTCATTGTAGGATTCGAACCCGGGACCTTCGTCTCGGTATCCGACGTCACTACCACTGAGCTATCATCGCCTAAATGATGGGACGTCCTCAATTACATCGTCTTTTTTCAGATAATTTACACAAAACCCAATTTACATTGTACGTGGTTACTATGACAGCTCTGTTACAGTTCTGGACTGAGTAGACTGAGAGAGTAGTGTTGCAGAAAAGTCGATGCATTGATTGTCGATTATTTTCTCGCCTAATCACTCGTACTATCGATAGTATCGGTGGTAGTATTTATCACAATACTGTCGATAATATCTGGTAATTACATAAGGTAAAACAAGTACTTATCTATAGTTAAAAAAAAACATCAAGCAATTCTTGAAGTGATTTTTGCATGGTCAGCAAAGCACGAATTTTATTTTACTGCAAGGAATAAAGACCTAATGGGCCAGCAGCGGCAAATAGTGGGAGGTCGACTTGTGAGGCGCTTTCCGGTTTCTCACCTTACATTTTATCTTTGTTATTTTAAAACAGTAGTACCTAGATCTTAAGGTATTATTACTTTTGAAGAGAATTATGAGGTGTGATTTTGTATAAAGAAAAATTCATAAAAGAAATAATCCTTGTTGAGTTTCTTGCCGGAGTTTTCTCAGTTTAAGGTATTCCGAACCGGTAGAGTCAATTTATTGTAACTTTCGACGTTCATAAGTGCCTTATCATAGCCTAATTGAATACCTAAATGATTTTTGAGTTTCAGTTGAGTTTGCTAAATATTTCAGGACCTTTAAATGTCATAAAATTATCATCATACCTGCTGGAGGTGAAATCAAGCTAGCGCAACTCGTAAAAACGTAAAAAAATCATTGACAAAAAATGAAATGATTTACTATTCATCAAAAATTAATCCGTCAATCTATGTGGTCTAGCAATGATATCTTGTGATATAATTTTAATATCAAATCAAATAGAAAATTTTCAAAGTGAATCAAGCGGTATGTATAAAGTATTTTTTATGTATCTATGTATATACAAATATGTTTTTGAGTTCCATCAAAAGTTGCACAAAGATCTTGAGAATATCATGATTTTTTTTATTGAAAATAATAGTATTAATAGGAGACTAGCTGTTCCCCGCAGCTGCACTCGTGTTCCCGGGATAAAAGTAGCCCATAACCTTCGGGGATAATGTTAAATGACTATTAGTGAAATATTTTTTCGAAACGGACCAGTAACTCCAGAGATTAACGCGTTCAAACAAACTCTTCAGCTTTATTATTAGTATAGATATGATGGTTTAAAAAACCCTTTTTAATGTTATTTGTCTGCGGTATTCTGTAAAGTGGAGGTATTTCCCCAGACGAGGAGCTCTTCGAGTAACAAAACGCTCTGCTCTGACTCTCTCACTTGCTCCTAAGATAATAGACGTTATAATCATATATTAGTATCAATAACTAAACTGTTATAACACATTTTTTATGATCTGTAGTTAGATTATTGTTATTTTTTTTTATTTAGTTTTTTAATAGTCACAACCTTGTCCTACTTTAAAAACTATAATAGTTGATAACAGAGCATTCAATTCATGCAAATGATAGAGACATTACTATTTTTATCATCGCAAAAAACTAGTTTATCCACATATATAATCTATACTAATTCGGCACACGCGTTATCTGTGATATTTCATATTCGCAATCTCCTGCAACTGATAACTAGCCCTGCCCTAGGCTAGTGATGTGACGCTACTATATCGATGTATCGATAAACAGATAAAGATTAAACTATGAAATTAACGTCGTTGTTTTTTATTAAATCGAAAACATATAAATAAATCAGTTTTTAATAAAAATAAAAAAAATATTTGGAGGCCGTTTTTAATAAAAAAAGGGAGTGGATGATAATTAAAATAACAATTATTTACTATTCCTAGATAGTTTTTATCGATAAAAATGAAATTGAATTGCAAACAACACTATCACGTATTGCATTCTCCTTATCAAAAACCTAACGTTTTTAATACTACATACCTATAAGTAAGTATTTATATATTACGATAGACAAATATGCTTTGATAATCATTTCAACAAGATAGGTGCTTACATTTTAAAAAATGGCGTGATGATGTTATAAAAATATAGGTACTTTATTTAAATACACGTTATTTAGGCTTAGGTAATCTCTATAATTTAAAAAAAAACATCTGTCAGAATCTCTGTTCACCATGGTGTAAGATGAATCTTTGAATTTTAAGGAAAAATTTATTATCTCTCTATACAAATAATAAAGCTGAAGAGTTTCTTAGTTTGAACGCGCTAATCTCCGGAGTTACTGGTCCGATTAGAAAAATTATTTAACTAATAGGAAGCTACATTATCCCCGAAGGTCTACTGTTTATCCCGGGAACGCGAGTGAGGCCGCAGGGAACGCTAGTTTTCAAATATTTACTAGTAATATTTAAAAATGCTACTTTATCTAAAATTATTTAGTTCCATCTCCTAACGCTAGATGGCATTGTAACAAATCATTGTAAAGATAAGAAGTAGTCGGTCCTGTAACAATAAAATTCTAAAAAAAAAAATGTTGTATATTAAGTGTTCGATTTTCTTTTTCTAGAATGGATGTAAATAAATATGGAGGTTAAAAAACTAATAGATAATAATTATAAGGAAGAGAGTGAACTTTTATCTTATGTTATGTACTTTTGCATAATAATAGTTATTACGCTTTTATAGCGTTATGAAGCAAATAGCTTTACGCCCTGCGGTTTCACCCGCGATTTTACTCCCTTAGAGGTTATTTTCAAAAATCCATTCTTAGCGCTCTCCTATTCTATAAAAAGAAGCCTGACAAAGTAATTTATGCGTTGATATGTCAATCAGTTTCTCTTGTTATTTATCTATCTATCGTGCTATAATTGAAGAGCCAAAAAGGACAGATTAACTTACTTTTTGAGTTCGATTCTACATTTAGTAAAAATAAATGGTTTTACAATGAACTAATTATATCGGGAGCATATAAGTAGGCTACTTAAAAGACGCTGGCCTTCCCACTAGTTTATTACCAGCCCCGGATCTAAGGGCAAACTCATAATAAAATATGGGGTTCCAAAATCATAATGAAATATCTTTACATAGTATAAAATGAAGTCGCTTCCTCTGTCGGTTCGCTTAGATCTTTTAAACTACTCAACGGAATTTAATGCAGTTTTCAGTAATAGATAGAGTGATTCAAGATAATTAAACATTATTAAATATTATGCTATAAGTACGTATGACTGCAACTCTATACAATATTTCATTCGCCAGATAGGTACCAGTATGACCTTAAAAGGCTTTAGATAAAATATTTCCGATTCGTGTAAGTTTACATTTTAGATTAAAAAAAAGGTTTTTACAAAATATACGATTGCTTCTCAATTACCAAATTACGTTACCATGTTTAATAACTAAATACCTACATAGATGAGTATAGTATTTTTTTATACTAGCAATACTAGTTAGGTATTGCCAGTTGATTAGGAGGCTAACAGAGCTAACTAGGATAATGTATTAGGTACTAATTTTGAACGTTATTTAGCTTAAAGATACTAGAAACTCATTTTTATGATATTTTTTCCGAGAATTTCAGCCATTCTTGGTTATAGTACCTATAGTATTATACCGAATGTAGTTTTCTTACTAGGTAAGATTCATTACATAGAAGACAAGAATACATGGTTGTAGTAGCTTCTCTCTGCACTTGCAGCCTCCTGGCCCAGTGATAATTGTATGAAGTTTATGTATATTTGAAACAAAAACTGTAATTATCTACATAAATTCAAAAAGATCCACAAAAAAATAGAAGCCTTGCTGAGTTTCTTGCCGGAGTCTTCTCAGTTCAAGTGTATTCCGAACCGGTAGTAGAGTCTATTGTAAAACTGTAACTGTTGACGTTCATAAGTGCCTTATTAGGGCCTAAACTGAATAGATGAGTTTTGATTTTGATTAGGTACATTTACATAAAATATGTAAAAGTCTTTGTTGGTTTAATTCTTGCACCCAGCAAAAGTGCATACGTCCCGCCTGATGGTAAGCGGTTGGTACCGGAGCCTTTTAAGTCTTTAGTATAAATAGACGCTTGCAAAACATATTAATAGATTAATTTTCATACCGGAAATGCAGATGAAACCGCAGGGCGCAAACTATCTTTTAAATCATCGAATTAACATCATGTACTCACTAAAATATCAAAGTAAACCGCCACAATAAAATACCTACACGTAAAACTTTTACGTTAGAGATATAAGTCCTAAATACATTATTTCCGTACACACATTGTATATGGTCCAGAACGAACCAATGGCGTCAAAGGTCAGAGTTTACGCAGCCAATCGGAACGCTGCAAACGGAATCTCAACTATGTAGGCTTGATTCGAAAAGTGAAAGTGGACCAATGACGTGTGATATACGTATGTGTTTGTGACATGTGAATATTAATCTGTGCGTGTGTCCGTGAATGTAGGTTCCGTAGAGGTCGTGTTGTAGCGAAATTTGTTATATAATCTGTTGCGTTTGGGTATTGGGTCGGGCTTAGTTCTCATAAGAGGCGGGGATATTATAAACCTCTAAAATATCCGTTATATTGCCATAAGGGTCGTTTATGAGGAAACTATCTTATGCCCTGGTTTCACCCACGTTCCCGAGGGATCTTATGTTTTCTCGGGATAAAATGTAGCCTATATGTTATTATCTATGTATGTGCCAAGATTCATCCAAATCCATTTAGTAGTTTTTACGTGATAGAGTAACAAACAACGAAGATCAGATAACCGTGTGTGAAGAATGTCCCAGGATATTTATTATTGACTATTGTTCCCCGCGGCTTCACTCGCGTTCCCAAGACAAAAAGTAGCCTATAACCTTCGGGGATAATGTAGCTTCCTATTAGTAAATAATTTTTCGAATCGGACCTGTAACACCAGAGATTAGCGCGTTCAAACAAACAATCAAACTCTTCAGCTTTATTATTCGTATGAATATGAATTCCTCTTTTGCTGACAATCTTTTTCTCATTTCAGGTCACACAAAAGAAAGATAAGAGGACTGCTTAAAAATTAAAGGTAAGCTTTTTATCAGCTTAATTTACTACTGTATCTACTCGTAGGTAATGTCTTGCTGAACATTTTCACATGTCGTTAAAGTATTTAGAAATAATCGCCGGACAACATTGTGCATAGGTACATGAACATGTCTATTTGATGAGTCTGTATGTAATTAATAGTTTATGTATTATGTAGGTATATCAATTATCTGGATAAGTTATATTTTTTTTTTTAATAATAATTTAATACTAACCTATCTACTAAACAAACTAACTACTTATAAATGTAACTAAAAAATAAATTAATTATAAATAAAAAACTTCCCCTAACTCCTCCTCTGGTATTATGTATTATCTGGTATCCATAGTACAAGCTCTGCTCAGTTTGCGAACTGATAGCCGTGTGAATAACGTCCCCAAGATATTATTACATTGTATAGCTAAAAAATACATTTTTATAGACATCCTTTAACATTTATATTCACTTTATAAATATTAAATGATAAGACAAAATAGCTCTTAACTCAAACCAGGCATAGTATGACACAACATTACTCATGAGTTAAAAAATGATCGGTGAAAATGATCTTGTTGAACGTTGCATGGCGCGATAATGAATGATTTTTATTAGTTGTGTAAATCGGAAGTGAAGTGTACGAAAACGATTTGCCGATGCTACATCTAAGTTGTGTCATACAGGTGCACGTCCAAAACGCGTTGTGAGTTTTTTTTTCATCTAGATTTACGACAATCTGCACAAAGGGGTTAGTTATACATAACAAAATACCTATACTGATACAATAAGTTTAATTAACAACGATTGCATGATAAGGGGTCACTCAATACACGATAGCACTGACACTAAACTAGATAAAAAGTCTAAAATTTTAGACTTCACAGCGATAAACAATTTTTTAAATTATATTTATTTATTCGATGTATAAAATCCGGATTACAGTTTAAGAAGGTATTTTTCTTCAAGGGCACATCGTTTGTTGCAAAATATCTCCTATTACAACCGTATAAGGTGCCGCAGTGTGTAGCTTGATCAGTGGCACACGGCCACCTTTACTTGCAGCACAACTAGCACAAGAGGCATGTACTTTCGTAGTGGAAAATAAAAGTTCGTAGGGTTGTACGCTCCGCGTCCTTCGTAGTTACGAACTTGCTACGACGTAGTTGCGTGGGCTAAGAAAATAATGTTTTTATTTCGTTTTTCAGTCTACTAAGGTAGCATTGTGTAAAACAAGAGTACATGGTTGTAGTAGCTTCTCTATGCTCTTGCATCCCCCTGCATATAGGCACTTAACTTAAAAGTGTCAGTTTATGTCAAGGTTTATGAATATTCAAATTATTTCAAATGAATGCATGAATATAAAAAAAAATTACAAAAATACCTTGCTGAGTTTCTTGCTGGAGTCCTCTCAGTTTATGTGTATTCTGAACTGGTGGTAGTCAAATTGTAACGTTTATAAGTTAAACTGCATATTTTATCGTTCATTTTTGTGAACCTAATAAAAAAATACCTTGCCTTTGGCCTCTTTCTAACTTATGAAAAGGATAGACCTCCTGTCAAATTAGGCTAAAGGAGCTAAACTTTAAATACTGAAACCTAGATGGCGCTGTTTATTTTTAAATAACAATTTCTCAACAAATAGATATGACATTATTGGTTATCTATCAAGGGCAATTTTGAATGCAATATTAATAATTAGTAATAAATAGTAGTGCAATATTTAATACATGACATGACGTAATATTAAGACGGTTGAGAGCCCTCTGCGCTCGCCGACTTCCAGTTAGGTTGATGAAGCCAACAGGCTATAAATTTTTGTCCTTTCCAAAGAAATTCCTAGGTACACGCACATTTTTTTTGTCGTCCATTGCGTTATCTGGAACAAATGCCACAACACAAGGCGTCCCATGACCGTATCATGAGAAAAGTACTTTAAATACTGAACACTAGATGGCGCTGTTCATTTTTAAAACGCGCTATGGTTTCGTTCTCAACATATAGATATAACATTTGGTAAACGCTATCATGTGAACCGATTTAGATGAAATTTTGTTATTTTTGAATTTGCGCACATTATGTGATATAAATCGTAATAGTTGCGCAATATACATTATATTTTCAGTTAACTAATGACTAATTGATTAATTATATTTTTTTATAATTATTAATAATAAATTAATATAATATTAGCAAAGAATAAATAATATATATTAGTTAGGTAAATAAATACTATACGCGCTAGTGCGAATACAATTTTAGTTAAAAAAAAAAAACAATCGTCAATATAAAATTATTTATAATTTTTATACAGTGAAAAAAAAAGGCCAGTCTGGGTTAAAAATTTACACCTATTTAAAAAAACAGTCGTTTATGAGTAGTTCTTTCTTGTCAAGCTCTTACTTTGGGATTAAATAAACCCTGTTGGCCGTTGCTGTCCGGATTTGATCGATCAATTTTTTTTCATATAACTTTTGTTTACAACAAGTAGTTTCCGTTACTCTTTTATTATTTTTAAATGTTATTTAAATTTCAACCTTGACAGGAAATTATAAGAATTATAATAATAACGTTTTTAAAGTCAATAAGGACAATATTCGCGTGCAAAAGGGAGTTGCTTTTCACGATTTTCCTAGATTTTCAATCTTACGTATTTTCCATTTTATTTGACAGCCACGCCTAAATGGTTAACCGTGTGTGAAGTATCCTAGGATGTGTTAATCCTGGTATAAAATTTTAACCTTTTTTTATTTGTAATGTGATACAGTAATTCCATAGCGACACTGAAAGTTAATTTTCAACCAAAATCGAACCTCATTAAATTGCACAGTTGTTTTATGCTTTTTGAATATATATATACACTTAAGTACATACATATGTGTACACATTATTAGATTCGCAAAAATCCTTTGTTTTATGACCTTGTTAATTCGTAACAATGTTTATATAAGACACAAATCTATTTGGCTAAGTATATAATATATTAAAACGAAGCAATTGTACATTTTCAAAGTGTTGTAAAAATCTGAATTGACACAGAATTTGGAATATTAATTTTATATTATGGGTCTATTATGGTATTTTATTTAATGGGATGCCAATGTGTATTTAGCTTTTATGACAGTAGGTTATTCGTAATTTAACATTACTATTTATTTTTAATTTATGTTACAGTGAAAACGAATTCTTGAAAAAAAACTATATGTCCCGGATTCAGACCTAGGTACCTATAGTGGTTAGCTAAACAACAAAAAAGGACAAAAAAACGTGTCTCAGGTTTCGCGATAACGCGTAAAGCATTTTTTGTTGTAAAATATTTAGATTTTTTTTTTCACTTTGACCACAATCTCAAGTAGTCAGTGATGATGTGGCCGAAGATGGTAAGCACATAATTGGCTCTCATTAGATAGAATAAGATCTAAAAATATGACAAAACTGAAAGCCATAGAAAGAAAGGTTACCAAAAAAGATAGTGAAGAATTAACGGAATTAGATCTTTATTAATGTTTTAATATAAAAAAAAAAATATAGGCACCTATACTAATAATGAATTGATATTTATTTATCATTTTATTGCAAAAATTATATATATTGTTGACCAAGTAATAAAATATGTATAGTCGAAGTAAAGAAAGAAAGAAAGAAAATGTTTTTATTTTTTGCGCGCCACACGCATGCACAAAAGATACAATCATATCATATTTTTTATATAATAAAACAAGAAAAACAAATAGGTACAATCATAAATACAAGACTAGGGCTCTGAGCCATTGCCTGATTTGTTCCCCAAACATACAAATAAAGAAAGACCACAGTTGTTCATCCTAACTAAAAATAAGTTACTGTAAAAAATTACATTTTTGGTACAAGTTTTTATTGCCGACTGTACGGTCTCCAACTACTCATTAAGACGATTCCTATGGCCACCTTCCAGCTCCAGCAAAGGTGTATACTATATTGACCCTTGTTATCATAATATGTAAGAATAATTTTATATGCAGTTGCCTGCTTAGTAAGATTCTACGACTTGACGAAGGTTTTTGTACACCGACTGTACCTAATTATTAAATTGTAATACGAAATGTGGAAACAGTAATAATATTAATACTGGGTTTATAAACTAATGTGTATAATATACAATATTTACAATTATTTACAACAAATATAAAAACTTCATATAAAAAAATTCCTCGAGGCGGCCGCTGCTGCCAATCAACGGCGAGGTTCCCAGTATTAATACTTATTTGAAATAAAAAGTGCATTTAGTTAGAAAAAGCATTTAAACTACCGTCCTAAATCCTTGAGTAACTAATAGTGACAAGCCAGTTGGCGCAGTTGGTTAAGACACCACCTATCAAGCCGCTGGTCATGGGTTCGATTCACATCCAGAACAAACATTTGTGTGCATGAACATGTCTGTTTGTCCTGTGTCTGGGTGTAATTATCTTATAAGTATGTATTTACAAAAAAAAAGTAGTATATGTAGTATATCAGTTATCTGGTTTCCATAGTACAAGCTCTGCTTAGTTTGGGATCAGATAACCGTGAGTGAAGAATGTCCAAAAAAATAATAATAATTATTATAAAAATAAAATACGATATTTTGAAGCGATATTACATTATTTTATACACTAGAAATATACCAAAATCTATACTATACTTGCGATAAGATTACGAGGTAGCCTAGGTCCTCGATAAAACGCTAAATTTATGAAAAAAATACACACATACATCGATAAGAGCGGGCTATCGCATCCAATGACATTTTGTCCAGAATTCTATCTATTTTTTTTAATATAACGGACTGTTGTACCGTTTGTGTGAGTTTTGCAGAGGAAATTATGTCGTTATTTAAAAACTTTAAAAATAGTTTTGTGTTCTCAAATTCTCTGAAGGTGAGTGTTTGTCGATTTGTTAGGTAAATAAACTGTCAGTTTTTGAGTTCGACCGCTTATGTCGAAAAGTTTTTAAGTTATGTTGAATTAAAAAAGTTTATGTTATCAAAGTGATGAGGCTTTTTGGCGGGAACTTGCGAAGTGACGTTCCGTTTTCGTTTTATTTTCATAAAATCGTGTATCTTGAGTTTTATTGAATATTATCGGTGGTATTTTGCCGAATAAAGATCAATATTTACAAGTGCACCAGTGAAGTGAAATGAAATGATTACGTGTATAGTGGCTTTTCAAGTTGTCTCAAGAAGTCCATGAAAAGTTTTAGTAGAACAGCTACCATTGTACTAAAACCTAACTAAACTGACTGACTATGACTTGAAGATCATTTAACAGTCTTGTAAACACTAGTACTATATACATAAACTGTGCTAGTTCGTAGTAATTATAAAATAATCCGTGACACTTGTTGCTGAAATTAAATTAATTACCTTATTGATCAAAATAAATGTAGGTAGGTATGCCTCTCTTTTTTTCTATGTCCCAAAATTGTTATTTTCATGAAAGCTTTGTACAAAATAATGTACATTTAGAATAATAATATATTTTATTAATCTATACTATACTAATAATAAATCTGAAGAGTTTGTTTGTTTGAAAGCGCTAATCTCCGGATTTCCTGGTTCGATTTCAAAATTTCTTTTACTAATAGGAAGCTAGGTACATTATGACCGAAGGTAAAGAGCCGCGGGAAAAAACTAGTAAATAATATGACATTATTTTTTTAATTTTGGATGTTCACGCATTAATATATAGGTACATTTGCTATTATATATACACCATATATACCTACTTAATTTACATATACGTTTAGGGGCCTATTGACTCTCGGGTATTATAACACCTCTATTTGAACAATAAATACATACCACATTGCAAATAGCCTAAGACCATTCATCACCGTATAAAAGCCCTCACCCCTCGATGAAATGGTCTCAGTTACAAACGAACGGCGATTTTGAAAATAAATCAAAATAAACACCGTTTTATTTTTAGTAGTTTCTTATAATCGGACATATTATTCCTACTTTTTGTAGGTTCTATGTCTATGGAATTTTAAAAAAAATGCCTTGACTTCTTGCCGGAGTCTTGTCAGTTTAAGTGGTGGTTGGTAGAGTCAATTCTAAGGATCATAAGTGCCTTATCAGGGCCTAAACTGAATAAATGAGTTTAGAAAAGGCCTATGTCAAGTGGACTGAATGTGACATAATAATTAATCTATTATATTTAGAATTCCGTGCTGACGTATTTTGCAAAGCACAAATGCAAATCATTTGTACGTGATAAAATCATTAGTAATTAATTACAAATTATTATCAATTAATTATTTATTTCAGAACACCGACATTAGGGTTATTTTCGATTAAAGCGGGTAAGCGGAGCGGAGTGACAATTATGCTTATTTTTTAAGCAACAAAATTCAATGTATTTTATAGGTTACTGAACGGTTAACCCGTTTTAAATAGACCAGTGTTTGACCACAACCTCATCGTGGTCGAAGGTAGTAAGCACATAAAGCCTCGAAGGCAACTCGCTCTCAAGTGTTGCTGTTGATTCACACCAGTAGGTTCTGAATAAAAATGGAAGCAAGTAAAAGGAGCATCTCTAAATGTGAATATGACTTGATTTACTTAGGTACACGATCACTATCAATACCTTATTTTTTTCTTTCACGCTACGTACCGTAGTCGTACGCCAAGTGACAGATTGACATGTTTTTTTTGCATAGAGATAAATTATGACCCGTTGAGTAATAAGCCACGTTTTATCATAGGAATGTGTGTGAAAATGTAGAAGCTAGTTATATAAATAAAGATATTAAGCGATCATAAAAAGTAGCATCGTTATTTTAGTGTAAGCTTTTTCAGACATTTAATAAAAACTCATTAGAGACATTAAAAATGTTATTGAATTTTAGTCACTATATCCATTAATATTAAGACATACGTAACTTAGGCCACATCTTTATCTAAGCGGACTCGTGCTTATGATATGGCCGTTTTGTCCTATTTTAGTTTTTATGCCATTTATTACTGGCCATTCATTTTTTTTTATCTAACGCCTTAGCTGAGACTTTTGACACTTCACATATTATGTACCTATTTAAAAATATTTACATAAAGTTTATTGAAAGGGCGACATAGAATTTTAAGCAGAATGGCTATTTTACAAGCTTGTTTCTATAACTGCCTTGAATGTGAGGTTATTTACTTAAAAAAAAAACAAAAAATATCTGTAGAGAGGTAGTTAAAGATATTTTGTAAGCATATATCCCGTTCGATGGTAAGCGGTGACCATAACAGACATGATAGATGATGACAGAAGTGATATAAAGAATTATTTTATATTTTCTTCGACTATAGGATAAAAGAATACCAAATCTAGTCACGGCGCAATGGCTGAACAGATTTCGATGAAACTTAGCTCATCGATATATCATTTATTAGAATAGGATACTGTGTATCTCGGACAACTTTCTGTACTTAGATAACGCGGGAAAAGCCCCAGAACGATAATGCAAGCACAACCTGCGCTTTACGCTTATCAATCTAATGTAAATGCACCCTTATATGAAATTAAGTAGTAACGTCGAATGCTGAGACGAAGGCCGCAGGTACGAATTCTGCAACCAGCTTGAACATCATGAGAAAACCATACCACGGTGTTAGGGTACTTTGTAGTACCCGCGTGTATAGCTACCACCCTCAAGGTGAAAATCTGTCGCCAAACACCTACCGGTGTATTCCGACAACTGCACTTGAGAGTCAGTTCTCTTTTAGACGTCACTGAGGAAAAAAATAGGTCACAGCCCCAGCATTGCCACGCAAAACAGAAACGTAAGATTTAGGCAAACTTTATTATTATCAGAATAAGTTATATAATCTGCATTATCTATATATCGACATGCATCGCGCAGTATCACTATGATTTATATTTGGCGATAGTATGTTCGTTTATCAGTGATAAGAGGTTAGAAACTATGATTAGTACGGTATTAGTTGCATTATCGTAAGTGATGACTGCACGGGGTATGTGTATGGATGATAAAATATATGTTTTTTTTTTATCGAAATATTTTTGATATGTTAAAATGACATGCACGATTTTTGTTAGAACTGACAGGTGGTCGAGATGCCTAAAAGTGTTCATTTTTAACCGACTTCAAAGAGTAGGAGGTTATCAATTCGTCGGATTTTTTTTTTAAGATTTAGAGCATACGAACAATGTAACCTATTTTTAGTGAAGAATATTTTTTTTGCGGTATAAACATGACACTTTTAGCACAGACTTTTAGGTAGGTACTGTAGGTAGGTAAAAAAAGCTATACATAATGTGACTGAAACAATAACTTATGTTCTGTTTAATAAAATTAAGTTTTCTATTGCTAGGGTATTGATGAAAATTATTTACATAAATAAAAACTAAACTAAACAAATAAAAAAATAAACTATATAACAACTAATTACAAAAATAATCTGCTTCAAAATTTGGCATGGTACCCATGACACTTGCGGCGTTGCCTCGCTGAATGATCAGACTTAGCCTCTGGGCAAAAAAGTCCCTGGCTCTCAGATCCCCAGAGGCCAAGATCAAACGTTTGCCTATGTCTTGGACGATTTTTTTTGTGTCAGATGACCAACGGCCCAAAGTTTCAACCGCAAGCACCGCAAACACATAATCATCAATGAGATGAGAGTATTTCCGGCGCTTGAGGAATTGTGCATTCTCCGCTGCCGCTCCAGCTCTAAGGCACGAGCTCCGGATGTGAGACGGTGCCATTGTGTCCACGCAGGTCACATCCCAGGCCAAGGCACGGCCTAAGCTCCATGGAACCAGAGTGACGCCGTCGGGCCTCTTGGCATCAACTCTGGAGAGGCCACAGGGCTCCAGTTTTGCTTGAACATCTATGGAACCCAGTGCTCGGCGGACAGTGTCATTGAGAGCGGCATGGCGGAACATGCGGCCTGCGCTTTTTATGCACGAGAGGCCGTGGAGTCCTTGGTCATCGACAAGGTGGCCACAACTGTGGCAGGAATGTGGCTCGCAGGTTTTTGAGCCAAGGCGAAGACATAGGGCTATACGAAGCACCGTCGCATCTAAAAGGGTACCAATGTTAGAAGAAGGAAGCGCGTGCAACCAATGACCAGATTCCTGTTGAGAAACTGCTAGCAATCTTGCCTTATCCGTATCATTAGAATGTTCAAGGAGGCAAGCAAAAGATCTATTGAGTTGAGGGGTATCCCATTCCTTCTGCGACTTAGGGTTAGCAGGATGGACTTCACCAGGATTTATGGAAATCCAGTGGGACACAGCTTCCACCTGACCACTGACACAAACATCAGTTAAAGGAGTATTTAAGATGTTGCTGATGAGTGCCAGTGTGCTGTGAGTAGAAGATAGAAAGGCTGGAAGTGCGACACTTGATGCCGTCCGGATACCGAGGCCACCTAACCTGATGGGGAGTGATGCTTGACTCCATGAACGTTCGTCAAACTGTAAATTTAGAATTTGGGTCAATACATTTTTTAAAACTGTATCAATGGGAGCGATTAAAAAAGGAAAAAGCCAGAGTTTACAACAACGAAGGAGGTACAGAAATTTTGGTGTAAATAAACAGAGTCTAATAATAAAAAGAGCCATGTGTGGTTGTATTTTATATAAAAAGTCAGACGACTGATGAAATTTTTGAATTTTTGAATTTATAAAATCAGGAAACGCATCGTTGAAAATAGGTGCACCAAGAAGGGAGAGATGCTGCTTGTCAATCACTGAGATGTTAGGCATTAAATTATTAAAATCGCACAGTAACTGTAATTTAGAATCATTGCTCAGGTGTTCAGAAAAAAAGGTTTCGCATTTTGTGAAATTAAGCTTAAGACCAATATTATTAAAACTGTTTGTAATTGTTTTTATATCTTGAAGAACTGTGGATGCGCTTCCTGCTAGAGTGCCATCATCAAGATACCAAAGGTTAAATTTTGAAGATAAATTTTTAATGATAGGGTTGATAGCCAAACGGAAAATTACTGGCCCAAGGGGGTCTCCCTGTTGGCAGCCAACACAAGACTCAATTTCTTTGTCACCGAAAAATAATTTGGATGGGGCCCCATATGCTTGAAAAAGATATTTAGATATTTCAGGGAGTTCTTTTTCGATTTCCATAAGAAATGAGGACCTGTCAACTGAATTGAAAGCATTTTGGACATCAATTTTAATTAAAACGTCAAAATTTGAAGATTCAAGAAAAGTGCGGGCTGCATGAACAGCTGCTTCACACCCGCCCTTAACTCCGAAGCCCAACTGTTTCGGCTGGAGTAAAGTAGTCAATCTTGAATGGAATTCCCGACAGCATACCTTTGAAACAAGTCGCCTGATTGTATTGCCAACGGCAATGGGACGAATACCCCCATCAATTTTCTTTAGAGCAATTAAATTTGCTCCGAATAGAATAGGGGAGATATCCGTAGGGACAGTACCTGATAGAATAAGATTTACTAGATCTGTAAGATCTTTTAATAACGTTTTTCCCGGATCCCCCAAAAATGGATCGGTAAGGTCTTTTAGATGCTGTGGGGTGATTCCATCCAGACCTCCAGCTGAACCATTAGGAAAAGAACGAATGGCATTATATACAGAAACGTCATCGACTGTTAAGGGCTGGTGCGAGGTCAGCGATGGGATGATTGGAATGTGAGGCGTGGGTGAAGAAGGGTGTTTGGCACGGAGGGCGGATAAAATTTCAGTTGAATTGGGTGCGATCGTATCTGAAGAAAAAAGAAGTTTCACGGCACCTTTGATGTTTCCATCTGAAATTTTATTTTCAATATGTTTTATTTTATTCGAACGATGTTTTATTCTATAAATATACAATATTTACAATTATTTACAACAAATATACAAACTATATATAAAAAATTTCCTCGAGGCGGCGCAAACGGCAAGGTTCCCAGAAGGCTGGCAGCGTTCCCTCTTTGTATGGCCAAGCTAACGCGTTGGCGGAAAAAGCCTCGGACCCCCAAGGACCCATGGTCTCGACCGCAAAAGGCAAAAATAAAAAATTTGGGCCAATAGAAGCGTATTTTTTGGATTTAGAATTTTCCGCACCAGCTGCAGCCGCTCCTGCAACTCTACATGTCGCTGGCAAGTGAGATGGCGCAAGTGTATCAACACATGTGGCATCCCACACCAACGACTTACCGACACTCCATGGGATCAAAGACATACCATCCGGTCTCTTGCCATCGCCACGCATAATACCGACTGGTTCCAGTACAGAAGGCACATTGGCGACAACAAGAGCCCTGCGGATTACGTCATTGAGAGCCGAGTGACGAGAGATTCGGCCGGCACTTAGAGAGCACGACAACCCATGGTGGCCAAGCTCGCCGACGAAATCACCACAGCGGCAGCGATGAGGATGATTGATCCTGGAACCAAGACGAAGACAAATGCACAGGCTTAAAGTCATTCGATCTAACATAGTCCCGATATTTGTGGATGGAATGGCTTGCAACCAGTGACCTGAGTCCCTATCAGAGACAGCTAGCAAGCGCGCGCGATCTGAATCCGTAGAAAAATTTGTGAATAAATTTTGCCAAATTTTTTCGCAAAGGGGCTTGTCCCACGCTCTCTGAGAGCCACTCGAGGTCGGAATATTTGTGCCTGGACAAGCTGTCCGCCAAGCATCTCTGGCATCAGACAGGTAGGAAACCTCAGCAGATCCAATAGAAGGGTTCAAAACAGATCTGACAAGGTCACCCACGCTGTATACCGAGGACAGAAAAGCCGGTAATGATGTGCTCGAAATTTTCCGCACTCCTAGGCCGCCATAACGTATGGGAAGGGTGGCCTGAGACCAAACTTTGTTTTCATCAAAACTGCAATTTAGGATTTTAGAAAGAGAAATTCTGATCATATCATCCAAAGTATTTAAAATTTGATCAAATTTGAACAAGTGCGTACAACGGAGTAGGTAGGTAAACTTCGGCACAAAAAGACAAAGACGTACAATAAAAAATGCATAATGGGCATTAATCTCATAAAGACGATTGGAAGAGTCGTTAAAATTTTGAATCCTTTTCTCAAAGAAACCGGGAATGGATTCATCTAAGACAGGAGCCCCAAGAAGATGAAGAGACTCCTTTGAAAGTAATTTAATGTTAGGAGCCAAAACATCAAATTTATGAATAATTTCTGTTTGTTCTGATTCTGGAAGAGAATCTAAAACAAGGAGCTCGCATTTGGAGCAGTTAAATTCTAGCCCAATTTTTTTTAAATTTGCTGTTAGAGTTTCTAAATCACTTAATACAGAAATCGCGTCACCTCCCAGAGTACCATCGTCCAGATACCAAACATTAAATTTAGATTTTAAGCTGGATATAATCGGATGTATAGCCAAACTGAAGATAGCCGGACCGAGAGGGTCGCCCTGTTGACAGCCCACTGCGGAAACAAGTGAATGTTCCCTAAAAAAAAGTTTTGACTGGAACCCATAACATTGCCAAAGGTATGAATATATTTCTGGACAAATATCCTGTATTTGTGTTAACATAGCGGCCCTATCGACGGAGTTAAATGCATTTTTTATGTCGACCTTGAGCAAAACATCACCTCCGTTATTTAAAATGAAAGTCCGAGCCGCATGAACAGCTGCCTCACATCCTCCCTTTGAGCCGAAACCAAGTTGAATTGGCTGAAATAATTCAGAAACTTTCGGGAGAATGTGACGGCAACAAATTTTAGAGGCCATACGACGGATAGTATTACCCACAGCGATGGGTCGTATACCACCGTCCTTTTTTGATAAGGCGCAAAGGTTGGCCCCATAAATTATCTCAGTGATGGAGCTCGGTACCTTTCCTGCCAACATTAGATTTATAAGAGAGGTTAATTTTGATAATAATTTGGTACCAGCGTCCCCGGCGGCACCACAGATAAGATCTTTGAAATGCTGTGGTGTGAAACCGTCGAGTCCGCCAGCAGAACCAGGTTTAAAAGATAAAATTACACTCAAAAGATCTTGATCGTTACAATTTAGACAAGTTTGGTCGAAAGAAGGGGGATCGGGGAGGCTAGCATTTGGGAGCGAAGGTGGATGTTTTGATTCCAAAGCGGACAGAGTTTCAGGTGTGTCTAAAGCGACGACATCACTCGAAAATAACAGATGTGCTGCACCTTTGAAATCGCCGTCATTGGCTTTATTTTCAATTTTTCTAATGGTATTGGCCAAATCATTACTATTATTAATATAATTTTGACGTTTAGGAAAATTTGGAAAATCCGAGTCAATAACTGAGTCTAAATGTAAACAATTATTTTTAATTTTTTGAGTGAGAGAGATCTCTTTGTTGTGGCTACTGGGGACATGCAACACTCTATATGAAAACATGAGCAAATCTTCCCAATCGCTTTCCAAATTTTTATTTAAAATTTTATCGATACATACACATAGAGCTGAAGCCACGCAGAAACGTGCTCCACGTGGAATCCGCCTGATCAAAGGTACATTATTTTTGAGAAAACTAATCTTTTGTGAAAACGAAAGGACAGAATTTGAATTTGAAACCGAAACACAAATATTGGGGTTTTGGACAACTTTGTGCACCTTGCCTATATGAATTTTTAAACCACGATTTCCGCGAAAAAAGCGAGGCTGAGAACATTGCTCACATTTTAATAAATTTTCCTGTGATGCGTCACTTACCTGACTGCTTAGTTGTGGGTCCGAACTGGTGCCAGGGTCAATGTTTATGGCCAAAAGTGGCATGTATACAGGTAATAATAAAAATAAACTATGCTATGCTTGGAACTTGATAGGAAGTGGACGGCTGCCCATGCCGAACGCGCAGGAAGAGTAGAAAGGTGAAGCGCTGGAGGCAGATCACCTCCCGGCAGGATAAGGGCAGCGTTCACCAACCACCACCCTGAAACAAAACGAATAAATAAATATTAAATGAATTTAATTTATGTTGAAAAGAAAATTTCGAACCGTCAAGGTTGACGGCTGTCACAATATTCCAATTCCATGAATCAACAGAAGGTAAGACAGAAGTGGGTTGAGACAAATTATGTTTAATGATAGATGTGAGGGTATGATTGTTGCGGTTGCTAACTATGTGGAAAGAACGGTAAGAAAATGAAAGAAGATCTTCCCAGTTCTGAGTAGTATTTTGGGAGACCACCTTTGACACACAAGTACTTAAACTGCGGGCCGCAGTTGCACGGGCTCCCTTAGGTATCCGTTTCAAAATTTTACAATTGTTTTTAAGAAAAGCCAATTTTGAAGCAAAGTTCTCACTGCATGAGCTCCCATCTGGGGAAACAGAAATGGGAAAATTATGGCCTGCTAGAAAGACTGGAGGTATAATTATGTAGTAGAGTCTATTGTAAAACTGTAACTTTTGACATTCATAAGTGCCTTATTAGGGCCTAAACTGAATAAATGAGTTTTGATTTTGATTTTATGCATAGTGCGGTAGTCCATGTAGGTACCATCTGTAAAGGAGTACAGCATTCTTTCAAGATGAGATATTTCATGAAAATTACCTGATTTTTGCAAAAAGAAACTAAGATCCTTCAGTGACATACTAACGTACATAGTACTTATATATATGTAGGGAATACAGTTCTACTTCCCTACATTCCTATCTTCGACCTATCAACTTGTTTATACAGACATACAGACAGATAAATAAAATGTCATTTGAACTTTTATAATTTATATCTACAAAGCTCACGATGAAGTAAACAACTTTATATGGTTTGTTTGTACGTCTATCTATAGATATATTTATCGTGCAGTTTCTTAGTTTAGTTTTCGTAGTTATACAGAGTGTATTTAGTGATTTTGTCCACTTTAAAATATTTTTTTCATGGCCTATTTAAGGTACTACCTGTCGCGAGAATATTACCTCACCAAGTTGAGTTTATACGGAACCCTCGGTGCGCAAGTCAGACTCGCACTTGTCCGCTTTTTTTATCACTCCTAGCGCATTGCTCGAATTCAACTTCAACAAACTTATTATACCATTTACCAAACTAGAATTCAGTCTTAACGCCTTTATTATAGGTTCTACAATCTCTCACGTTGGCGGTAAACGTATGTTTGTTAGAAGTTAAAGTTTTCAAACAAATGTTAGACAATAAGAGTGGTTCATATTAGCTCGTAGGTAGACAATGATAGGTAATCAGGTTACCGACGACGGTATGCCGTAACTGACGGACATAACGACTCTTACTAGAGACAAAAAAAAAATACGACTAATCTAAAATGTTGCATAGCAATGATAAAAAATGGCAACATTTATTTGCACAAACAAACAACCTCTCACCCCAAACGCATATACCGTCTTCGTTCCGTCGTGGGTAATAAAATAGGAGCATATTTATTTACAACTAGTTGTCCCACGCGATTTCACCCAGTTCCCGGGATAAAAAGTAGCCTATAACCTTCGGAGATAATGTAGCTTTATATTTGTTAAAGAATTTTTCGAATCGGACCAGTAACTCCGGAGATTATTGCGTTCAAACAAACTAACTCTTTAGCTTTATTACTAGGTATATAGATTATTTACATTTCCCGTATGCTTCTTGCCAATTTAATTGTATACAAAATCTATCCTCAAGTTAATAATCAACTTTAAAAAAAAGGGGAAAAACCTCCTTCAAAAGCGATAAAATTTATATGAGACCACCATAGAGCTATACAGAACCCAAAGCATAGAATTATTATAATCTGTTTATACCTAAGCAAAAGAAATGCGTGAACAAACATTAAAAAAATTGAAAACATAGCTGAATTGAGAACCTCCTCCTTTTTTTGAAGGAGGTTAAAGCACCAAGCACGTATCAATGTTTTACAGCTTTCTGTTACAAAAAATTGCTTATGTAAATCCCAGCTGAGATTTTCCATGGCCCAAGTTACCTAAGGTTGTATCTCAAAGTCACCGGAAGGTGATGAAACCCTTAGAATTATTCATGCAATTAAACAAGTCCCAAACAAAATGTTTTTTTGGAAAATAAAAACAAAGTTTTCTTTTCACTATTGTCTTTGGCAAGAAGCCGGGCAAAGATTTCATTTCATGGTCCTTGGCTGAATAGAATAAGTTTGTTTTTGAATATTTGTTTATGGTAAACTCAAGTAGAAAATTAAGTAGAATTTTTAACAATAATATTTTTACGTAATGAAAGAAATTACATACATACATATATGTCGCAGGGATATGAGGATGCCAGGGATTTCACGACATTCCTAGGGATACCACGAAATCTTGGTAGATGACAAATATTATTGTTTAATACGTCTTGTGACTAAACATTTTATTATGATATGACAAAATACTAAACAGAAAAATAACCACTAAACTAAACGACCCTTGTCTCGTTTTTGAACGGAATAGTTTCTCTACACCAATCGTGAAATCTTGCTGACCAAGTAATGCTTGGCTAGAATCTTATTCTCTAGTTTTTAACATTTATTAATAGACAATTATATTGGTGTTTTGTCATATCACTAAACTTTTTTAGTGAGAAGGCGTAATAAACAAGAATATTCTGAATATTCGACATCTACCGTGATTATGTGGTATCCCTAGGGATTTCGTGAAATCCCTCGTATCTTAATTTCCCTACGACATCATATAAAAGGATAGATTATAGTGACCTTTTATAAATATAGGCCAGCATAAGCAATAATTCATACGACAGTAAACACTTCTATACTATGAGCTATATATATATACATACATACCTAAAGACGTTTTTTATTTATCATGTTTGACCTGATTTTTAATCTTTCATTGCTATTTTAATTAGATATTGTACCTACTTACTATTATATTAATTTATCTCACAAAGATACTGCTAAAGTAATTTCTAATGAAAATAATCTCAGGTTTTTTTTCTTATGTGTTTATCTAGAATATATTCAATCTGTGCTGAATTTCAACCAGTTTCGTTCAGCCGTTTGTATGCATAAATAAGCATTCAATTGCATTATTTTTAATTTTGGGAAAGAGATGAAATAAGATTTTCAAAGAAAATAACTTTTTTTATAGAATAACAAATCATTTTTGATTTCGTTTTCAATCTTAAAAGGGGGCATAGGTATTCACGATTTTTCTGTGACGAAACTTTTTTTTTAAGCATTCTTTTACAAATCTCTTGCAATGAAGAACCCAGAGAAAACCTTAATTTAGAATCATCATTTCTCATATAAGTTTTCTCCCCACAGATTGCCTCACACATGACTCCATAACTGTTGAAGAACCCAGAATCCAAGATGGTTGACACACAGCATTTCTGCCTCCGGTGGAACAACTACCAGAGCAGCATCACCAGCGCCTTCGAGAACCTCAGGGACGACGAGGACTTCGTAGACGTCACTCTAGCCTGCGACGGCAAGAGTTTGAAGGCACATAGAGTCGTCCTATCAGCTTGCAGCCCATATTTTAGGGAGCTGTTGAAAGTGAGTTTATTAATTTCTACCAATGTTGATTGAGAGATGAGATGTTTTGTGTTTTTAATCGATTTCAAAAAGAAAAGAACCTCCTCCTTCTTTTTTTTCTAAAATCGGTTGTATGTTTTTTTTAATGTTTGTTCACGCATAACTGTTTTGCTTATGAACCGATTTTAATAATTCTTTTTGCATTGGGTTCTGTATACCTAGCTCTTTTATTGTCTTTGATTTTTTTAAATCGATTATTTTATTAAGGATTCATACCTTAAAAGTAAAAAACAAGACCCTTATAGGATCACTCGTGTATCTGTCTGTCTTTCCCTCCGTCTGTCACAGCCAATTTGCTCCGTAACTACTGGACCTTATTGAAATTTCGTATACGTATGTCTGTAAGTCGGTGACCCAAACACGGAAATGTGTATATTATGTAGTAAAATTCATTTATTTAGAATTTTAAACATTGGGGCTACATTTGGGGTAAAAAAAATAGTAGTTAGTTACCTATATCAGTTATCTGGTTTCCATAGTACAAGCTCTGCTTAGTTTGGGATATAACCGTGTGTGAATAATGTCCCAGGAATCAGGATGAATTTACTCGCAAATAGTTTATATGAGATAGGTACTCAGAACTGACTTGGTTACATACTGGTTGGTATTATGTGGTTTTTATTATCAGAGAAACAATTTTCTTTTTTCTAATGTATAGTTATATATTCTATTTTAGTTAGTGTACTATCTATATGTAAGTATACAATTGTGCGCGAATATGTAAGGATTTTGTTTACAGTAATTTATGCTTATTTTCTTTATTATTTCTTTTTTTTATTGCAATATAAATATGCTTAAGCTAATAAAATACGAGTAAAACAGTTACCGCTAATTAGTTATTTAATCCAGTTATAAAATAAAGTTATAATAAATAATAATTTATTTTATAAAAAAATAACTCAAAATGATTTGTCAGGTGTGGGGTTCGAACCCACGCTCCCTCTCGGGAACCAGAGCTTAAATCTGGCGCCTTAGACCACTCGGCCAACCTGACTTGAACACTTGATGCGAAATTATGAATCAGTTACATAGTTTAACTTAGGTATTTACGCAGCGCTAAAATGAAAATTATGTAATAAGGTTGACGAATCATTTTCTTTTATATATGGTATTTACTCAGAATTATGTAGATTAGATTCGATTACCCTTTATTTTTTCATTTTTTAGAAAAGTTAACAGTGATTGAAAATATGCAGATTACAAATGAAAAATAATGCGATTTTTGCCAAAATAACAGCAAAAAATAAATAAATAGTTACGATGTCGCACTCAATAAATACTAAAGTCATTAAAATGCCGGTTTCGGCGTAGGTTTTAACGAATACCTATGAATATTTTAAATTCATTCGAAACCTAGGTAATTGAGTTTTTAGTTTATTCTGTGAATACCTTGATATTACATTTTAATTATTTATAATATCGTTCGATTTACGAAATTTGACAAGCGATTTTATTTCTATATTTTATAATTTACTAACAGAAATAATAACAATGGTGTAGTTAGCATAAAAATCTAATTTGCAAATAAAAAAAAATGTTTTTTTTTTTTTGTAAAAAATCTAATTTACCCCCCCCTCTTCCAGTCAACACCATGCAAGCATCCAGTGATAGTGCTCCAGGACGTGGCGTTCACAGACCTGCACGCCCTCGTGGAGTTCATCTACCACGGCGAGGTGAACGTGCACCAGGGAAGCCTCTCCTCGTTCCTCAAGACCGCCGAGGTGCTCCGCGTGTCCGGTCTCACACATAATGATGACGCGCAGGGGGTAAGTCGAGAAAAAAAAATAGAACTTCTAATCTTAGATGGTACAGCAATGTTCCTGGTCATATCTATACTATTTTTTAATTGTCCAAATTTTAAATACTTACGGAACATTGATTTTAAATATTCTGTCACTCTTAACTCATATTTCATTATTGTGAGATCTATAAAAGTGTTAATACCAATGTTTTACCAAAATTAAGACGTTTTTAATAATAATCTGGATATCAGAGACTCTTTCGCGTCTCTAAACTACTTCTTTTAGGTTTAAAACTGTTACATTTATAAGTAACAGCTTCCGCCCCGCGGGTTCCCTCGCGTTTCCGAGGGATAAAAAGTTACCTTTGTTTTCATATCAATCAATCCAGTGTGTCATCTACCTGTTGGTAAAGAGGTATACTTACCAAATTTCATCAAAATTGGTTAAGCGTGAAAAGGTAACAAACAAGATACATTTCAGAAACTTTCGTATATAAAATATTAGTAGGATTTTTGGGTCACGAGAATATCAAATGAATCAATTAATTTAAACCATCCATAAACTTACACTAAGTCTCAGTCTATTATATTATAAACGCGAAAGTTTGTGAGTACGGATGTTTGTTACTATTTCACGCATAAACTACTGAACGGATTTGTATGAAATTTGGAACACATATAGTTTGTAACCTAGATTAACACATAAGATACTTTTAATCCCGGGAAAACATAAGATCCCTCAGGAACCCGGGTGAAACCGCGGGGCGGAATCTAGTCTTAAATAACAAAGAGTCAAATAGGGTCGTTGACTGACATATCAAATCAGCTACTTTTTAATAAATGTCAAAACGATAGTTTATATGGAATTTTGTATGAAATATTACACTATGACGTCATAATTTCACAGCATCAAATCATCTACTCTAAGTGGTTCTACTGGTGATTAAAAATCATAAAAATGCATTAAATGTACAACATTTTGATGTTTCCACGTGTTTTTAGATGTTTTATGCATTGGTTAGAGTTTGGTCATTTAATTTTGACACTGTCAACTACCCTTTTGTTGGAATTGCCTTTTTATTATGGGAGAATATATATTTATATGCGTTAACTAGAAGCACGTAATACGTATAAGTAGTTCTATTGACGTCAATATATATAAATAAATGTCATTGAACTTATGCCATAAAACTATAACTGTATTATAGGTACCTATACCTTTGTAGAGTGAAGATTGTAAAAGGAAACTTAATTCAAAATCATATTTATTCAAATATAATAAGCTCTTGAATTTAATGAAGGTTATAGGTATGTGTAATAGTTTCATGTTACGTAAAAGATATTTACATTTTATAATGTAAAGATTGTTAACAAATCCAAATTATCGACCTAAATAAGCCTTTAATCCACAGCCACTGCTGCAAGCGATGAGTTCCGCAGCAGCAGCACCGTCGCCGCACATGCCGCCGCATCCGGCCCACAGCCACGTGCCGCGCGTGCCCATCTACACCGACAAGCTCGAGGAGGCCCTCCTGCAGCCGACCTCGTCCAGCATGCCGATGATACGCCGCAACCCCCACCCGCCGCGCCGCATCAGCCGCTCGGCAGACAACTCCCCTGACGTCATCAAACGTCCACGCCACGACAATAACAACACAGAACAACCACAGATCCACGCAGCAGATTTCTCAACGAAAAATCACTCGATGCTGAACAACACTAGGGCTCATAATGAACCTGGGAATAATGGAAATGGGATTTCCAATAGCAGCTCGTCACCGTCCCCCAGGTTGATCGAAGAAGTTAAGAATGAACCCCTAGATATGATATGCCAGTCGAACCCTGACATTGATAGGAGCACGGACGACACGCCGCCCCATCATCAACACCACAGGCAACTTGTGAGTTGGTAAAAATCATCCGTTACGATTTTGAATGGCACAGAAAAATACGAAAAATTTGTTGTCGAAATTTGTTTTCATTAAATATTATTTATGGTCAGAACAGTTACTGTCTCGTAGAAAATTATAATCAAGTTAGTTGCTTATATCTAAAAAAAGATTAGGTGAATATTATGAATTCCCAAACGTATAATTACAAAATTATCTAGTCCAAACATACTTTCCGTCTTAGTTCCAAGAGGTGACATTGAGATTTACCGAGTATTAGACCCGACGTCTAGCAGGTTAGAATCTATACCCGGAACTCGCCGAGTGTCAAATGGCATACGATTGTTATGCGACATCGAGTTCATATGACGAATAATCGAGACATTAAATCTGCGCCATTTTAGTGCCTCGCTCTAGTGACCGAATAGGAGATTAGAATTCCTTTTTCAAAATTTGACATTGTAATTATTATTTCTGTTTCTCTTTGTTTTATCGGGTTGTCGACGAGTAGATTAAAAAACCTCAAAGCAAAAAACCTAAATCTAATTTGACGTTACTAAATTTATTTTTTCAGAAACTCTTCTAAATTATAATAGGTGCCTATTTAATTTCGTTACTTTTCAATAAATGTATCTAATAAGCTTTTTTAAAGAAATAAACGCGTTGTACTTAGGTACCTTAGGTTTATTTTTTAAACAAAGTTTTGTTATTTCCGAAGTTAGATTGGAATGCTAACTTTAATAGTTGACGAGCCCTGAGATTTTTTATTGTTGCTAATAACATTTTTAATTTGATTCGTCGAGAAATGAGCTCTGTTTTTTTCTGCGAAATACACTTAGGTACTTATTTTAAAACTTTTATCTAGGTACCTGTTATTTCATCATCAGTGAAAGACATCCAGTGGTTTCCCGTTATTCTCTAAATTTAATTAATTAATAAACTTGTTATTTACTAAATATAATATTTTTAGATACCACTATGTATCAAAATGTCAAACGCTGTTATAAAATCTGTTTCAATCAAAATATAGCATGACTTCTCTATTAGTACAAAGAGTAAGTATTCAAAGCGCGGTAGTATTAATGCCTACGTTGTTGATATCGCAGGGAGGGGGCCCGCCGTCACGTGGCAGCTCCAACGACGCAGAGGACCGCACTCCGCCCCCGCAGCTGCCCCCCTCGCCGTTCATAGTGCCACCTGACACTAAGCTGTTCACGTCATCTAACACTTACAACTTCAATTTGCCGACTTTATCTGATCACTCTCCATTGGCTGGTAAATATATTTACTATTATTTCAAAATTCAGTAGATTTTTGTTTTATTAAGTTTCACAGATGAGTTTTTTTAATCAGATTAGGTACCTTTTTGATGACTAGGTTTAAAACGTAAAAATATTGTAAAACTAATTGAATAGATTAGCCCAATCCTTTTGTTCCCTTTTTATTTTTCATCAAATATTTCATATTTTCAATAACCTATTTTATAGATTCTAGACAACATTTTTTTAAGGAAATTTTCTTAGCTTACCTAAGATGGAAATCACTATCATAAATCTAATATATTGGAATATGTGTTTAGAGAGAATGCATAAGAACTGGATGGTGTTTCCAGGTTTGCAGAGTCCGCTGACACCTGACGGCATGGCAAGCACATCTCAAGGTGAGTGACAGCTTGTCTAGCAACAAGATTATTTTATGCATTACTTACATATATTGAAACAAACGATATTTTTAATGCACTGTCTGTCGTATGCCACCATCACCGCTTCCTCTCTGCTCTGTCATTAGTAGGTTTATATATCATTATTAGGTTCTTTTTATTATTTAAAAAAAAATGTATGAGGCAATTATCACGTGATATATTTGTTTTTTTTTATTATATATATATTCATATCGTTTATATATGTATATTATATATCTTAACCTCTGTATATGTCTTCATTTTGTGCTCTGTGTTCTGTATTTAAAATTATTAATGTTAGCTTTTTGTGTTCTGGTTCGATGGAGACATTTAGGTTTAAATGTTTTTAAGTTTTTCAAACTTTAGACGTTTCTGTTGAATTGGAAATGTTTATCATTGAACCAAAACGCAATGTGGCGTGCATGTTATCGTATTGTAACATAGATTAATGTATACTATACAAGGAAGATATGCTAGCTTGTTTTCTAGATGTGATTTGGAAAAATGTGTGCTAGGAAAATCCCCTCACTCCCGTGTCTCCGCATTAGGTTCTTTCCGTTATTTATTTTTTCTTAATTTTGCAAACTTGTTTATTTTTTCTTTTGAATTACATTATTATTTTCCGTACCATTCTACGATTATAAAAAAACAATGTTAAAATGCACTCGAGTTTGTAGTACAATTGGCTGGTAAAGAACATGATTGTAAACAATGTTGAAAACTAAATTACGTAATAAAAAGAAGAACTAACAACTTAACTTCCGAGAAAATCGATTACAGCAAAAACTTGAATGAGTAACGAAATAAAATGTTATTTACTTGAATGCGAAGCATATCGTTTCATGAATCATTTCTAAAAACACTCTCAAATTACACACGATCACATTGTCTTGGGAAACGAGAATAACACATTAAAACAAACGGGGTACATTCAAGATTGGACAATGGATTTTAGTAATGCTATCGGTTTATTTAATAAAAAAAAAGATCCGTAACTATAATCATTGATGAATTATTCGCTTTCGACATATTATTACACACAAAACAACGTCCCACAGGTTGTTATGAAATAACAGATTATCACACACATTCATTACCGTTAAGCTTAACTCGAGTTATAGGCGAGAGCAAAAAAAATGCGTTTACTAATACCGCTTCGCACGACCCGACGGATTGCTATCATCGAACTATAAAGGGGGGTGGCGGTGCTTATAAGAAAGAGGCTACGATAAGGAGAGTGCATTAAAAGTGCGTTCGAAGCTTCGAAGGGGCTAACTGCTTGTGTTGTGACCAGGTGGCGCCCGCACCCCCCCGGAAGATTACAGATGTGAGCCGTGTAACAAGAGCCTGTCTTCCCTCACGCGGCTCAAACGGCATATTCAGAACGTTCACATGAGACCGTCCCGCGAGCCCGTGTGTAACATATGCCGGCGGGTTTACTCCAGTCTGAACAGTCTCAGGAACCACAAGTCGATCTATCACCGCAAGCAGCAGCAACCGTCCGCCTCGGCCGGCCAGGGCCCCTTCTACCCGGTCAACTGACGCCCGCACCGCCGGCGCGCTATACAATTGCCATACGAAAATACGTTGCCATTCGAAGAAACAAAGCTGCCATCCTAACCACCTAAAACGCCATAGTCTTGCCCGTAGAAATCTGTTAAGTTTACATTTAAAAACAAAAATTGTAACGCGATATGTTCCTAACATTTGTATATAGCATAGTGTGCATGCGCATCGCAAACTTTATCTTATATGTATCTATAATTAATTATTAACGTAAATGAAAACTTGTAATTAACGCTTTGGTGCGTGTGCAGTGCGTCGGTATCTGTATTTGTGTTTCGAGTATAGGTACCGACGCCGCTGCGCTAGCACAGTCTCGCCTATCTGGAACCAATTGGGACATCTATGATCGGTACACGCATAACCACCAACGTTTTTATATTTAAAAAAAAACAAGCGCATTAGTCAAATTCGAATTTAGAACACGTTGAATTGCCTCTACAATCCAGGTTCTCAAAATTGCCACCCGTTTAAATTTTGTAGTGGTACAAGAATTGTGCCAATTGGTTCCTTCATAATGGGACCCGTTGGATGCGAGCGGTCGCAGTGGTGTTGGATACGAGCGCGCGCTGGCGCGTAGGTACATAGCGGGTGTATTTATTGACTAATGCGCTAATGTTGGTTGTTATGTGTGTGTTGGCGCAGTGGGCCCTCTGGGCGCGGGCCACCGCTGCGAGGTGTGCGGCAAGCTGCTCTCCACGCGGCTCACGCTCAAGCGGCACACGGAGCAGCAGCACCTGCAGCCGCTGCACTCCGCGCGCTGCAGCCTCTGCCACAAGGTGTTCCGCACCCTCAACTCGCTCAACAACCATAAGAGCATCTACCACCGCCGCCAGCGGGGCTTGCCCCACCAGACGCAGACGCAGACGCAGCCGCAGAACCTCACCATCGGCCCGGACACTAAAATTAATCCACCACATCACAACATCGACTTTTACAAGTTCAAAGATCAATTCAATGTCTAATACCTTTCTAATTAATTTAGTCCCCAAAAAAAATATTCTACTATTTACAATTATTTACTCTTTTCTATTAATCTTTAGAGGGATTCGTTGATATATTTTAGTTATTATTTAGATTTCTATTATAAATATTTATTTGGTACTTTGAACTTGTACGTTCTATGGATTGATCATGACAATCACATGACTCATCACACTTTTTTTTTATGTTGACGTCTTTACTGACATTCCAATATAACGAGGGGGGCTGCATATAATGAGGAATTAATAACTATATTTTCTCAAAATGGTGTGACATATATCGACGCCCTATGAGTGCAATACTGCGGTATATAATAAATAATTCCTGAGTTGTTTAACTATGTTAAAATGTGCGACAATAAGGCGAAGAGAAAAAAATTAAATATTTTGAGAAAAAGATGAAAAATCTTGGTGCTGTAAATTTATATATTAGGCTTAAATTTATTAAAAGAAGAACAGTGTTCGTGTAAGTAACAGAAGAGGCATATTGTTTTCAATGTTGTGTTCATTATTATTCGGCAATTTATTTATTTCTCTTATTTACCTGCATGGATCTCACTCTTAGATATTTATATGAGATTACTAAAAAAAATAATATTTTAAAATAAAAAAATATATACACAGATGTATAATTGGCGTATGAGGCTTTTCAAATTGAATTTTTAAATATTTTAATGTTTTTTTGTTCATTTGACTTTAAGACTGAAATGTCCAGGAAATAGCACCAATAGACGAAATAGGTACCTTAAATGGATTTTGTTTTTTTTTTTCAAAAATATACTACCCGCAGACAGCACTATCACAGAAATATACAGGTTTTTAAAACAAATACACCGAATCAAGATAAAACAGCATAATGACAACACACCAAACAAAGGTTTATTTTCAAGTTGACTATTATTTTAAATATTATTAATTATATATCCTTTTTTACTTTTGGTCAACCATTACTATATTTTGCTGCCTTAAAAAACTGTTATTTTCAATTTATTTTCGAAAAAATAATGCATAAAGTTTTGCATTTTTAGCAAAGTGAATCGCAAGGTGCCATTTAAAACGAAATCAATATGGCTATTTTATAATATTTTTAGTTTAGTCAGATTTTTGTTTTCTTTTTTTTGCATACATTAGTTTTTATCACAATCTTGTGTTCGTTTCTTATTATTATTATTGTTTCGTTGAGCCTTAGTAGTATAGATTTTTTTCCAATAATATTTTGCTTTTTATATTATGTACCTACCTTTCAATACATTTTACTTTAACATGATTATTTTTGTACATTTTTAAGTAACTTACAAATTCGTTGCCGTTTCGTTGTACACTTTGTAATTACACTACACATTATTATTATTATACATATACATAGGTAATAGTATATTATATAAAAAATAATAATTCTCAGTGTTAAATGTTCCTAAATTTGAACAGTGTGAATTTTTAGTAACTTAAAAAAAATAGATATCAAAACGTTTATAACAGTTTTTTGCTTGCCATATAAAAATAATAATTATAGTAGTATTTATTATTATTATAGTGAATACCTACGATGTGCAAGATAGAATTAATTAAAAAATTATTTGCAGTCTTAAAACATTACACATTAGAGTGTAATTTAGTGTAACCCTAGCAAGTCTCGTTTATTGCTTGCTATGATGCAACTAATACTCAAAATGCTTCATATTTTGATTATAAGCAACAAAAATTGGCATTTGAAAACCATTATTCAATTAGTTGGAACTTTTATAATTCGTAAAATGTATTACTCTTTATATATTATACAATACATAAAAAAAAATCTAGCTCATTATAAAACATTACTATTTTTCAAATCGACATAAAAAATAATGTGTCGACAAATATCAATATTGTTACATTTTCTTTTTAATGAGTAGCATTAAGGTGTAAATGTAAATGTTAACACATAATTTATTGTAAAACAATATACACATTAAGTAATTATTAGTGCCTGCTTTACATAATTAATATTGTGTTCTTATTGATGTAAAAAAAAGACATATTTTGCGTACACTTCTAAAACGATTAAGAGTAGCGTTGGAGGCACTTATTAATAGTAATTGATATTGCTTCAATTTCGACTAACAAGTATGAGAGGCTTCCTAAAAATCTTTTTAAAAGCTAATACCTACGTTATAAAATTCTGTTGTTATTGCTAGATACATAAACGCTTAGCCATTACAATTGTTTAGTTATTTAGTAAGCTTATTATACTTTGTCCAATTGGAAGACTAGAAGATTTGGTGCTAAATTGGTATGATGTTTGTAATTAGGTGAAAAATTAAGGCTTCGGAAGTAATTGAATCAAAATTCATTCGCAACATTCCGTGTGTGACGTGGCATAAATGAAACTGTTAAGTTTTTATTTGCAAATAAAAAAAATATTGCAAACAACGTAAAACGTAGGATTGTTGTTTTTTTGTCTAGTAATTTAGTAATAGTTTTTTCTTGTTAATTTGGGTTTGGGAAATTAAGTTAGTTGACTATTTAGGGTAAGATTTAATCTGAATTCAATAGATAATAGCATCTACATGTTTACTTTACAATTACAGGGATGTGCTGCAATGGCAGTTCGGTAATAATTTGGCTATTATTAATAATAGCACCAAACGTTGATAAAAAGGAATTTATTTATTAACAAAAACTTATGTCGGTTTGGATCGGTTTGGATTTAAATAAAAAAAATATTGCCAAAATCTAATAAGCGCTATAGACTGATTAGACTAAGTACGCGTTTGAATTGTACACTATTAGGCGTATTTTATAGATAAAAAAAGTAATATGTACATTATTTACTAAATTAATTAATAATTTTATAATGGAAAAAATATCGCACAGAAGGCGAAAAGTCAAGCGTGATTAATTTTGGTATTAACTCGAAATTATTTGTGATTCAATGATCTTTGGTTTTGAAATTTAGGTGCTAAGTTATTTTGGGATCTCAAGGGGCCTATGAGGTCCCTGTGGGTTTTTATGGGCGAGAACTACACCGTGTTCTAAGGAGCAGAACACATCCCTGTCGAAACTACATTAGTTAGGATCTTAGCAAGTTTAAGACTGTTTCTGTGACCTGTGTTTAAGTTTTTTTATCTTTCTAAAGTGTTAAGGAATTTTTTTTTCAAGCTCGCCCTGTCTCGAGCGGGCTCGACTATATCCAATGTGTTCTTATACTTCTTGTTGGCATTTTTACTTATTTTATAAGGTATCTAAATTAATTTATTGGTTGTTGTATTGAAATTTTATATTATTTTTCTTAAATTATTATCTATCTATGAATCTAGTTTTGTTTGTTAATCGGCATTTATGTAATGCAGTCCATTATATATATAAATAATTCGTATGTTGTGCCAAGAACTGTAAAGTTTTAATTATTTGTCTTCCATATTTAACACATTCAAAAGAAACTGTGTCAAAATATAATACTTATGTATAATTTGAAATTTTATTAATGGGCTGCAATTATAATAATTATTTCACATCACTTTATATTTAAATATTTCATCGAAAAATAGTTCTTTTTTCCTTTCTTAATTTTAAATTAAAAATAATTGAAGTAAACTACTCATAAAAATGTAATTGTAATCGTTAAACCGACCTTCATAAATCCTAATATTGATGATAATGGCGTTTTTAATAAAAACAAATATACAAAATATAATTGTAAGTTTTATTAGAAAAACCTAATCTACCCATTTCTGTTTTTAAATTTTACCGGTAATAAATTATTATTTTGCTAAAAAAATATTAATAATAGTACTACACACAGCACTATTAAGATTTGTAACTTTGAAATTCGAAACACGCTTAGCATATCTAGTTTTCCGCCTAAATATTTACTTTTCCGCTTTTACTGCATGCTGTTTGTTCAATAACACAGTACTCATCGGCCACTGTAGCTTCGCCATCATTTCTATTTATTTTCTTTATTATTTTTCGATATTTTCATTTAATTATAATTTAAGTCACTTTAATTTTGTTTCGTTCAAAAAGTATTCATCGAAGAAAAACTATTATTTACATTATTTAAAAAAGTTGCCATGCTAAATTCAAATCTCCCAGTTAGGTGATATTATTTTTTTATAATTTCACGCGCGTACGGGGACCAACCCCACATTTGTTTTTTGTTTTTTCGATCTGTTTACAGGTAAAAAGTTGTTCTCGTGCTCCTTATGCGGGAAGGTTTTATGCTCAAAGGCATCGTTGAAGCGGCATATCGCCGACAAACACGCCGAGAGGCAAGAGGAGTACCGGTGTACGATATGTGAGAGGGTATACTGTTCAAGGAATTCGCTGATGACCCATATTTACACCTACCACAAGTCGAGGCCCGGGGAGACCGATCAAATCCGGTTTTTTTAGTGACTACTTGGGCGGAGTTGGCGCGGCGTGCGGCAGTACTCATCTAGCAAAGAGAACCATCATGAGACCAACGTACACCCATCCGCCGTACTTACCATCAATCATAAAGGTTAGAATTTGTTTAATAGACAAACGAGCAAACCGTAGGATGAAACGATGCTAACTCATTAACATGATATTTCAAATTGTTTTCCTTGTCCGATTAGTATTAAGTTAGGGTTAAGGGTCCTTTTTTCAGACTTTACGTTTTCTATTATTTCAGTTGATTTTAAATTTATTTTTCTTTTTATTTTTTTCTATTTAAACCCCCCTGAGCCGAATACCCCCTCCCATCGGGTTTCGCAGTTTTGACGTTGTTGTGTTGCTTGGAGCATGCTTCTATCATTTTTGTTATCACGTGTTTCTGTGTCATTGTGGTTGAGAGAATTTCCTTAAGATTTTGAATATTATAAAACTCGTGATTACTGTGTAGTTAGTCAATGTGTACAGTGCATTATTATTAGTATTATAATATTATTATTAACCTCATACATTGTACGTATTATACAAATTATAACCTTATTAAAGCGATGCATTCAATTTTCAAAGTCATCCATGAACTATCTTTACTAGTTGCCAGCTAACAAAATTTACCCCTATTTTGTGCAATCAGCTGTCATCTCTAAATTGACCAATTTGAATATTCGATTTTCGGTTCCAGCTGTACCGCCCCTTCGAATGCCTCCGCCGACAGCCGGCGGTATCAACGAGCCACAAGAGTGTCCCTACTGCCGCAGGACATTCTCTTGTTACTATTCCTTGAAACGACACTTCCAAGATAAGCACGAGCAGTCCGACACGTTGTACGTGTGTGAGTTCTGTCACCGAAGGTACAGGACCAAGAACTCGCTCACTACTCACAAGAGCTTGCAGCACCGAGGCTCCAGCGGTATGTTGAAGCGGCTGCTGAAGACGTCAGCGCTGCACAGCGCTCTGGCGCCGTCGCCGCACCACCTGTTCGACCTCGGCGCCAGCGAGCATGGCGCGCAGCTCCCGCCTGGCCTTCAATGACCACAAACCATGGCATAAATCGGTGGCAAAGCTCCCTGTTCCAAATAAACTCGGTAACGACATCGAGAATATTTGAAATACGGCAAAATGGACGCGGACATGAAAGGGATAGCATCATTAATGTGCAATATAACGGACAATGCCAAAACAATGCAGGATGATGCCGCATTTATATGGTTAATCGTATTATAATTAGTAAAATATTGACGTTTAGGATTAAAATTACATAAACAGTATTGTCGCACGCGACTTATAGAAGTCGCCTAGTGTACGCTTCGAGGATCGGACTTCGCTTTGTGACTAATGTAAAACAGTACGCAAGCTACTGGCATTTTCTAGTGAAAATGTTCAAACAGTGTTCAATATGACAATGTAATCCAGAGCAATACTAAAGTATTAATATTTCTAGTACTGCCAAAATTATGCCAACTGTATTCTAAAGAGAAGTAAAACATTTTTTTAAATCACTTTTCGATAAATGTCTAGTGTCAAATTAGATTCGGTAACTGTACAAAAAAGAACGTACAAATTTTAAACAGTAAATTTTAAAAATGCAAAGAAAATATTTTTTAATAAAACTTTTTTCGGAACGCCAAATCTAAATTAATTAAAAAATACAGATTATTTAGGGATTAATTACCAAAAAAAATTAGATTAAAGGAAACTGTTGATGTTGAGTAAAAAATTAAAGACTTCTTAGAATCTGATTTCGAAAGTACAAAATTTATCTAATTGAACAATATAAATCTATTCTATGTGCATTTTGCTTCAATAAAATAATGAGTATGATCAATGTATAAGTAGCCGTGCCTTCGTTCGTCTCATACCATTAAAACGTTAGTCTGAAAGTATTTCTGAACTGATACAGTATGCGTACATGAACGGTTGACGAACGAATAATGACGGTGACGTTTCGAAAAGGGGAAAATACGACGGGGTTGCCAGACTCTGGTGAAATCCTTGATTACAGGGTTAAGAGTGAGTAAAGTGAAGTAGGAAATAGAGGCGCTGGTAAGCCTTAACGTGGGTCTTCGAAAAGCAGTTCGACGATCGTATACGTGTGCATGATTTCAAATCATGAAACTAAGAAAATAATCATTTCTTCTGTAAAAAAAATACGTAGGTTTTAGGTATTAATTAATAGAATTATTATATTTAATCTGTATCCATTTTCGGATTTCTCTCTATGAGTGTATAGTGGTTCTTATTTAAATGTCGACCAACGTAGCGAACGTCTCGTTATTGAAAATTTATTAGATTATTATTATTATATTATTATTCTCAAAAAATAAATCTTAGGATTACCTAACCATAAGATGGCTGCAGATTTGTATAAAATTTATTTTTATTTACTTATATTGTAGGAAATTGCTTGGGTACCGGATTCGTCATGGGAATTAACATATCTACCTAGGGTGAACATTGATAATTTCATATCTAAATCAGGATCCACAGTGTAATGTTAAACCGACATATCACAAATATTAAAATATCCCTATGAATACATACAAAAAGGAAAGTATTTAACACCGTGATATTCCACAAAGCCAAAGATAACAAAAAGTAACGGAGTATTTGCTAACGTGCATTTAATTCCTGTAGGGTAAAAATCTATTAAAGTAAAAAAAAAACTTTCTGAAAAACTAAATAAAAAATATTTTAAAATTTTGTATAGTGCCATATCCATTTATTTTGTAAAATAATATGATCTTTTTCCATGTTTCGGTGTTTTCGGACATATCAAATTAAAGTCACTAAAAGTGAACTTGGAAAAAACTAATCAATGCAAACATTTTCAATCCTCTTCAGAAAAATATTATTTTTTGCATTTATTTTCCGCTATGTAACTTCGGGTTAAGGTATTATTTAGGATTTTTTTGTGTATCGCTACCTATCTATTTCGGAATGTTACATATATGCGTACTTTGTGATATCAATTTAATTACATTTAATGGAAGTTTAACTTTTAAGTTTATATTTTATCCTCAGCCTTTAATAGAAATGAACTTAATAAGTTGCATTATTTTGAAATAATTCAGCGCTTTTAACGAAAATTCATTTATTTGAGTTGTAAGGGACGCTACGCTGATCATTTTTGAAATCATCTATTCCCAGAAGTCTCAAAGGATACTAACTGATCGTCATTACGTTTGGTGAATTCAAAAATGACTGGCGATTTAAAACTAAAACTTAACGTTCTCAATGAGGATATTTCCCTGGTTAATAACGTGTTTACCTCCATTTTCGTAATACCTCAATATTATATTGTTTTATTAATATTTTTATTTCAATGTTACACTGACTGTTTAACCTAGAATTTTTAAAATACAATACCATCCGTTCGGTAATAGAAGTCATAGTTTACATCATAGCTGGAGCTTAGGAGAGAAAATAACAAGCGGGTAGTTTGAATTGTAAATATTTTATAAGTTAGTAATACAATAAATACATATTGAAGGATCGTGGCATCGTTCGGGAATAGACGCCTCGTGATATTATTAACTAAATAGTAAATAGATAAAATCATTAATGGAAAAGGATTTTTATATATTCTAATAATGGATTAATTAATAGTGAAACTTAGAAGTAGTGTCCGTAACTTTTTTTTATATAATAACGTTTGTGTTTATTGTTTTCGCTGTGCAATTATTTCGTGACGATTGGCTGTTTTTATAAGCTTATTGTTGACTGCTTCGTTGAAAAATTGGAGTGTTTCCCACCAATTTGGATTTTGTTATTTGATTTCTTTATTTGGGATGAGTGATTCTAAATTTATGATCTCAGTCGACAGCTGCGCATTACATAAAATTTTGGAGACAGCCGTTGGTGATTGTTGTTAGGTCTTATTCTATTTGTAAAATTTGTGTTAAGTTTGGATGTGTCGGCAAAATTTTTTGGAGAAATTGAACACAATCACAGCAGAAATTAAAAAAAATAAAAAACAATGGCTACGTACATTAAAACTTTAATTACAGCGAAACAATGAAGAAAGTTATATTTTGCAATGTATACCAAAATACTGCATTTTTAAATAGTAAGATGAAAGTGAGAAACCCCTTTCTTTTTATTTATAATAATAACCTTTTAAATTTCGCAATATAATTTTTCGCTTCTTCGCCAGTTAATTACGTTAAGTTTACTAAGGAAATAAATTTATAAACCGCCTGTGTTACTATATGTAACGCACAAAATAATCAACAACGGAATGCCTTCATACAGTACAACTTTATCAATAGCCTACAGTAGGTAAATAAATAAGATGCCATACTTTAAAATGACGTATTGGGGGCTAATATATTGAGAATATTAAAAAAAATATAGAAATCAATGCACAAATATTCTCATTTAGAGGTAAAGTGTCCTAGATTTAAAGGATTTTTTTATCCTAGTTACAAAATTTTTTCAATATTGTTAATAAATGTTTTGCCATATCGGTTCAATTTTTTTAACAAAACATAATGTATACGTACTAGCTCTCTTACATTAAATTAGCTTTATATCTAGAAAGACACTTAAGACTAAATAAGGACCCTCTTTTAAAGTCATTTTAAAGTATTTATATTTTCAATTTTAATTTGCTTAGGCCAACTCTACTAGATCGATATTGCCAAAACGTTCTACGTATAAAATAAAAAAAAATCTTGGGTCGTATCAAACAATCGGTCTTTTATTGGTGTTTACCAATATATTTTGTCATTGGGTTTTCACTCTGACTTATTTCAATTTAAGATGAAGAAAAGGTATAATAAATACTTATGTTTATGTCAAAATGGACAAATTGTTCTCACCTAAAATAAAAACAAGTTCACAAACCTATTCACAAAAAAATAATATACTTTTCAGTTTATAAGGAAACAAAAATGCTTTTATAATATAAGTATTACCTCCATAATTTTAAGTATTACCTCCAACTATATAATTTAATTTTTTTACGTATTAATTAATATAGCAAGTGAATTTTTCTGTGGTGACTCAGAGTAATCAATGTCTGAGTCAGTGTATTTATATATTATGTATTACTTAACCAGAATACAATGGAACCAGGACGTGTCTATAAAGTGATCATTTTTATATTTATCTTAATATATTGTAAATGTCAAACAAGATATAAACAGTTGTTACATAGTTTTTCCCATACACACATTATTTTTGTTGATCCATTTCCATGTTTAAAATGCAATAGTTTAACGACAACATTTTAATTTTCAGCCGAAGGTTCAAAGTTAAAATGTAATCGTAACCAGTACCTACAATAGTTATTTATATAAAATAATTTAAAATTACTCAACCAGAGAAGTCATAGCCGTTTTTAAGAATAAATCGACTTATAAATAAGACATCGACTTAAACATCCAAATAATTTTATTACACTTAATCAACTCAACTGTGTTTCAGTTTTCGCGATTTATATAGAAATAAACTCATTTTTAATTATTATTATTTTTTCATAAACAAAAACTGAATCATGTTTAGTAAGTTTAATCAAACCTTTTTATCTTAGCAGATAAATTAATCAATAAATAAATTATGAATATAGAAATTTACAAAAACTGAGTAGTGTACCAGTTGAGTCGATATATTCTTGAGTCAATAGCTTTAATATTATATATATCAGTATCTTCCATTTTAACTTAATATACTAAATATTATAATACAGTTGTAGCAATAGTTCCCACTCTGCCATAGTACCTCAATGTTAATATAGTTACATTATTGTGTATTAGGTACTCTTAACAGTAAGTAATTAATATAGCAGATTTTGCATTTTTTTTAATATAAAATCTCGTGGCATCCAAATTATACTTTTGACTAATTGTTTGCTTTATATTTTGTTAAAAGAGAGTATTTAATTATCTCTTAAAGTGCATATTTTGTTTTTATCAAAAAATAAGATTCGGGGAAAAAAAATAAGTAACTCTTATAATAATGATAATTAAATCTGCTAAGCCTACAGTGATTAGTTACATATAGTTCCATAACTCAAAGTGCACTTATGACTTTTTATATATAAAAATAATAAGTATTATATACTAAGTAGTACATACTTTCAACAACTCTCTGGTTGAGTAATTATCGTTGAATAACCATCTTTTACAGTACATAAATAAAAAAAATATTTACAATATACATACTTATGACTACAATATACTGACAGTTATTGCTAGAAGTAACTTTTATCTACAGAAGTAAGGTGGTGGTACAATTTTGCTAAAAATGTTATTATATTAAGTCATATTTCTTTCCATTTTCACAGTGAGCGTTCTGTTACCATCTGTTTTTTTGTGTTCAAAGAAAACAAAAGTTGACCAGAAATAATCTGGCTTAATTTTGTTATAAATGTTACTGATAATGAGCTATAAATAGGTACTTACTCAATTTTATAGAAAGTAAGTTATTATGCACTTTTTTGCAGAATTGTACCATTATCACTTGTTACGCTTGGGTGACACATTTTATACACAGAAATATTTTTTTACGAGAATACAATTTATATGTCAACGTTAATTGAGTGGCAATTCTAATTTACTGCACTATATTTTGCTGACACACTTAGGATAAGATTTTTCTTTTTTTCGTAATTTAATGCACGATCTGCGTTTTAATTAGCAACGATTTTTTTTCTTTTTCTTATAAGCTAACGTCTCAAGTGATACATACTCTTGATACAACAAAAGAAAAATAATAAGAAAATAATTTATTATATTATCAATGAAAACGACATAATTATTTAAAATTAAGAGTAAGTATCACTTACGACTTTTTAATAAGCCTAAACTAATATTGTGTTATTATTGTATAAAAGTTATAGTTTGCCATCGTTGATCAAAGAAGAAAAATATGTGTTAAATACATTTAGTTAATGAGTTTTGTTATACTTTTAGATGATCGGAATGGGTCCGGAGGAGAGGAATGTACAAAAATGTTTCATAGTATTGTGTATCAATCGAATAAGATTAGGTGTGGCAGGACCGAAAGTCAAATCGACCATTGACAAAACGATATACGGTCCCATGTGGAATATTATAATGAATCGAATCTTGAATTGGACAGGCAATGTGACAGCGAGGACATTAGACATTATACCGTTTCGTCTATGGAGGTTTATCGGACCTATAGAGACTTAGGGCTTCTCTGAAAATTGTTGTAAGTTAAAAAAAAACCTTTCAGATGGTGAAGGCACTTAAAGTACTATTGTTGTAGGAAGTCGAATTAATGAATCGGTAAAGTTAAATAGCCACTGAAATAATGAAAAATATACAATAAGTATTGTAAGCAATATTGTAGATTGAAATAGTTTAAAATACAAATGGGGAATTTTATAAAATGATACTTTTTGTTATAAAATTTTACAATGATGAAAATCTATCAATCGGAAAATCTAATTAGAGTAATTACTGAGTTGGATACAATTTAGATAAACTGATAGCGCAATTTAATATTCATTTTTTTATGATGTTTGCTATTTTTCACTTAAGCTATTTTACTTTTCTATTATATTTAGTTATTAGTGAATTTAAATAATATAAAAGTATCGTATGTAAACATCCCCATTTACTATTTATTTCAAAAAATCTGAGGATCACACACAATTGATTTAGAATAAAAAACAATAATTTGCTAAAAGAAAAACATCTTTAAAAGTTTTTAGTAATTCAAATCTTTAAATGGAGATTTTTAATAAATAATTGCTTACGAATTAAGCTGATCTTAATTTGTTTTTAATATTAAAGTGATATTTTTGAGATTTAGCAAGCAAAAGCGCAAGTTACTCTGAGCGACATTCGTAAGTGATTATTGATAATTATTTCTTACAGTTTTTGTTTGATTGGTTGTATGTGATCAAACGTGCAACAATTTATTCATGATATTTCAGTGATTGTTGAACAGAACGTGTCTTTACTTGTTTTGATGTTGTTAAATATATGTGGTTAAGGAATCAAATCGGGTCGAAAGTTGATAGTTACATATCAATAGTCGGAATGATTAGTACTGTAAGTATCTTTGAATCTGACTCTTTAAAAATAACACTTGGTTGTTTTTAAGCACTTTTTAGGTTTCTTTATTGAAATCATTTTGAATTCTCATGCGAAGTATAACAGTTGGATGTAATAAAAGTATAAAATAAACTCGCAGTGATTCCATTGATGATGCGTCATTTTTATTATTTCTTTTTCTGTTTCCTATAAAAAAAAAATATTAAATTCGACAGAGACATCGGATAAAGTGAAATATGTACAGAAAATCCGCAAGGCATCTTTTTTTTTAAATCTATCCAGCACCTTATCAAGACAACAAAAAAGATACGAGCATGGAGTACCTACCTAACAACAAAATATTTTATTATAATTTATCCTTCAGTCATTTTGTATCCTATTGATGTTTGTTCGAATTTGATATATTTGAATACCTACTTGATCCTCTTTGTTCCCAATATTTATTCCTCTAGTATAAGAATCATGATATTAATATCATATTATAATGGAAGAAACAAAGGAGTACAAAGTAACAATTTTTCGATGTTATAAATTAACATTAAAAATAAACATATTGAAATAATAAAATAGTTTTTATTAAATATTCTATTTCTTATTAATATTATTATTGATTATAAGACGACGCGGTAAGCAAAAAACCGCCATGGCAACATTTTACTTTTACGGTGGTTTACGTTCGGTAGTTGGACGGTTGTAGTTTGGTCATGGCCACAGATCATATAGAATATGTGGTCATGGCGGGAAATACTCTCTTTATTTAGGATACTCATACACATGTCATTACATTTATAGCACTTACCAAAAAAAAATAATAACAGATATTTTAGTAACTCAATAATACAAAAAAAATATACTTACAGCTGATCTAGGTACAAACTAATTAAAGTACCTACCTAATTAAGTTTGGAGTTTACAAAGACAAAAACTTTATTTATTTATGAACTCCAACAAAAATGCACATTCAAGTTTCCGAACGATATTAATGTTCTCAAAGATTGTCTGTCAGATGATAGTTTGAGGGAATAGGTTCAGTGTTGCCTATACTATCGATAGTTCTGTATTTCAGCGATTTAATTATTAATTTGTATACATAATGTTCGATTCACCCCATACAAGATAATTATTAACTTTATCTTAATCTTAAGAACGAACGCAAGAACCACCGCTTATTTGATGGTTAGTTAAATTTTATATTTTTTAATTAAAATAAACTGATTATAACATGTTTAATCACCATGTTCAACCGACTTATTTATATTACAAATGGCAACACTTATATTTTCCATTGCATTGACACTGACATTTGACAAAAAAATTGTGAGAGATTTCTTACATTCGCACGTGTGTTTCTACTATTTTTCACATAAGAATACAATGCAAACGAGTTTAAAATGGATGCGTATGATATATTTAAGAAGTTAACTAAAGGTTTGACGTTCAAACAGAAGGTTTTGGGTGTTAAAAACAATGTAAGTATACATTACGAGTATAACCTCTACTATTCCATTCAGAGTGAAAATATGAACCTACCAACTCTGATCAAACTATATTTTTAATTCTTTGCTACCTTGCAGAATGAAAACCTGAAAACCACGCCATTACAAATAGAAAAAAACGAAATTAAAAAGGAGGATTTGAGTGATGAATGTCAAGAAAATATAGAATTACAAAATGAAACGGATCTCTCTCAATCTGATTCTGAAGTGGAGAATGATGGAGAACTACATCTAATTGAGGGAGTGAAAGCCGGTGAAAAGAAGAAAACAAAGAAGAAGAAGGAAAAGACTGAGGACTTGCAGAAGAAACTAGAGTTAGAGGAGGTATATTATTCTTGTAAATCAACCAAACATATAGATTATTAGTGGTAATTGAACTAGGCATCTGTCAGCATTGAAAACTATTTTCACAGTTATCATAATTTCAATGTCCACACTAGTGTTTGCATGGTTTCCGCCATTGGCAACATTGTCAAACGTTTTTATAAAAATATTACAAACAGACACTAGAATTTTATTTATATGTAAAGATAGCATACACTGAAAGCCGCAGCATGGGCAGGCCCCCCACAAGATGGACCGACAATCTTGTGAGGGTCGCGGGCAACCGCTGGATGTGGGTAGCACAAGATCGGGCATCATGGAGAACCTTGGGGGAGGCCTTTGTCCAGATGTGAACATCTTTCGTCATTATGATAGATTTTTCTTTTGTCATTAATTTGAAGTATAATACTTATCATAATTTCATTGTTGCAGCAAAATCGTTTCCGTAATGAGCATGGAATCAAAACAGTTGGGCGACATGTGCCACCCGCACTAAAGGACTTTGCTGCACTGACATCACGGTACAACATACCACAAGGATTAGTGGATACTGTAACAAAGTGTGGATATAAAGAACCTACGCCCGTACAGCGGCAGGCTTTGCCATGCATGTTGGAGGTAATATGACGCTTTATATTCATTGACTTATTATGATGCCTAGTCATAATAATGCCAAATTTTAAATATAAACCCCATTCAATCCAGTGTTTTGAAATTCATTTACATTTTCCTTTTATTTATTTAGTGGATTCCATCTCCCCACATATACCAAATATTTTGACTAATCCTCAGGACCGTCAAATTCTGGCTTGCGCACCAACTGGCTCAGGCAAAACAGCTGCATTCCTCCTCCCCATACTGCACACACTGGGAGCCCCCCAGGGTGGCCCCAGAGCCCTAGTGCTCTGCCCCACCAGGGAGCTAGCTATGCAGATATACAGGGAAGCACTAAGGTTGAGTGAATCTACGGAGTTGCGATGCAGTATAGTGAGGAATATGAAAGAAAGTAAAGTTAAGGAAAGAGAAGCAACCATCAGAAAGAGTGGTAAGTTTCATCTTTGGTAATTGAAAATGATTTACTGATTAGTAGAGTATTTGACTGATATGTCATGTAAAAAAAATACTTGGCTGCATTCCAAGACAAGACATAGGGCTCATAGTGCTCAAATCAATAATTGGTGTACCGATACTGATATCACATCTATGAGAGTGGATGTCACATCTATGAGAGCGGAGAACTGTCAATGAAGGAAAGGAAAACATCGTGAAGAAACCATAGCACAGTGGTAGGGTACATTGTAGTACCCGCCTGGCTGGCCCTCAAGTGAAAATCTGTTGCCACGCACCTTTCGGTGTGTTCTGACAGCTGCACTTGAGTGCCAGTTCCTTTGTAGGCTTTGTGTGCTTACCATCGGCCACATCGTCACGGACCACAGTGAAATTGCAGTCAAACATAGGCCTATACATAGTAATAAAAAAAAAAATATTCGAAACGCTAGTGAGCACATGTATTTAGAACTAAAACATCTGAGAAAGAGATTAAAATATGAATGTTATGTTACTTACACGTGGTATCCATAATGTTAATCATTGATGTGAACGCTATAAGTGAATGTCTTGGAATCCAGCCACAGTTTGCAATATGGTGAGCATTACAAAATAATATGTTTTCGTTCCAGATATAATAATAAGTACACCGAACCGTCTGTGCTACCTGCTTAATCAAGATAATGTTAATATCACACTGGACAAGTAAGTTTATGTGGCTTTTCTGTCTGTCTGCGTTCACATCTAATGCTATAAGTGTCTAAAGGTATGGTTTCCTCCAAAAGCGTTGCAGTCTTTAAATGAACGCAATATGTTGGCCGCAAAAAGACGGCTGTAGGCACGTGGAATGTTCGAGAGTTCGACGGCCGTCATGCAGATGGCGGCACCGCTTTTTGACGTTACGTTGTCAATTACCGTTCTTTAGAAACATTTGGTTAACATAGACAACGTTCTAGTGACGCGTCATGCACCGCTGTATTACGGTCGCTACATGATGGCACCGCTTTTGGAGGAAACCTTGGACTATCGGACTATCCTGTATCGTTTTTCGGAGTAGGCCCTCTTAATTCACCTATAGGATCGCTTCAATATTAGCGTCTATTAAACGTCAAATTTTATGGGATACTGGTCGTTTAAACTCAAACCAGATTAATATTTTAAACATATCAAAGCTTCTGAAGTTCCCATGTGTTATTTGAACCTGATAAAGCGCCTTCCTTAAAGACCAACCCTTAAACTTCCCAGGAGTTCAGCCTAGACAATACTCCTGTAACTGAGATGGGTTTCATTTGGCTTTGAGATAGATAGAATAACATATATGCATTTTATCCCGGGAAAATAGGATTCCTCGGGATTTCGGAGGAATACCAGCTGTTATAAAAAGTTAAAGGAAATATTTAGTATATATTATTTTTGTATTATGGCAGAATCCGGTGGCTAATAATCGACGAGGCAGACAAAATGTTCGAAGGCACGACGGAGCAGCAGTCAGATTTCAGGCAGCAACTGGAGCTGATAATGGCAGCGTGTGGCAGCAAGCAGCGTCGCGTGGCAATGTTCAGTGCCACTCACACGCCATCTGTCGCCAAGTGGTGTCGACATCATATGCGTGGGCTTATTAATATTACTGTTGGACAGAGGTAGGTAACTCCGCAAATATGTATTATCTGCAGTACCAAGGGGCTGAAGTGACTTGACGATGTTTTTTTTTTTGCAATTAATGGCGAAAATAATTAATAGATCCGTCCGGCGAAAGGCGACAGTAACAACTTACCACCAGGTGGACAGCCAGCCTGCTTGTCAACCTTCTGACATAAAAATAATATGTTATCACCTTTTGCAGGAATGCAGCGACAACACTAGTAGACCAAGAGTTACTATACTGTGGTAATGAAAACGGAAAATTGGTGGCGTTCAGACAACTTGTACAGAAAGGATTAAAGCCTCCTGTCCTAGGTGGGTAACGCAATCATTGAATATATAACTCGCCCCGCGGTTTCACCCGCAATCCCCTATTTTACTCTCTTAGTTGTTGAAATTTCAATCCTTTTTTAAATCCTTATTAAAATTAGCCTATGTGTTATATCCAGGCTGTCAGCTACCTCCATACCAACAACTTCTTCAGTCCGTGAAGAAGTAACAAACATACACACAAACTTTCGCATTTATAATATTAGTAGAAGGATTAAGAATCCAAAAACTCACGGACAGACTGACTTCGAACATTCGAACGACGCTACCAGTGCCAGTTTTCTTGTAAATATAATCCTCACGGACACACATACACACCAAAATGATGCTGATTTTTGACGTTCGTGTAGTATAAATTGTTTCAAATAGTAGCACTCAGGATCAGAGGGCCTACTCCGAAAATCGATATACGATAGTCCGATCATCGTTATCAAATTATTAACCAATAGAATTGCTCACAATTTACATCTCGTCGGTTTGCTGCAATTCTATTGGTTAATAATTTGACAACGATGATCGGACTATCGTATATCGTTTGTCGGAGTAGGCCCTCAGGACACATAAGTACGACATATTGTGCGTCATTTTTGACGACTCAATCCTGTCTATTCCTAGATTCATGCCAGAGTCAATAAAAAATGTGCTAAACTTACGTGAATAACATTTTTTTTTAATTATAATTTCAGTGTTCGTACAAAGCAAAGATCGCGCTAAGCAGCTGTTCAAGGAGCTCATATATGACGGCATCAATGTTGACGTCATTCATGCGGACAGAACTCAGCTGCAGGTTTTTATTTTTTAGTCATTTTGCAGCGGTCGGTGGCTGCCACACGCGTCTGATTTGTAAACAGGGCAGCTTTTTTGGGGCTGTAAAATAATATAATAATAATCACGGAGCGCATTGACTTTCTGAAGCAGAAGGTCTATGCGTGGGCGAGCCGTATCCGCCGCTACAGGGAGCGTGTGGATCGATTCCAACAGAATCGCCTCTTCCAGAGTGACCAGAGGAAGGTATACCGGAAGTGGGAGGGAACTGACCAACTTGTGTCGGACGAACAGCTGCCGGATACTACAGCCATGATTAATTTCTGGCGTAGTATTTGGTCAGTGCCAGTTGAACACACCGAGGGCGAATGGATGAGTGTTGTCGAACGTAAGTGTGAGTCCATTGAACCAATGGAGGCCGTCACTATCAGCCCCAATGACATAAGTTGTGCGATTCGCACGACCCAGAACTGGAAATGTCCTGGGCCGGATGGATTGCACAACTTTTGGATAAAGTGGTTTCGATGTTCACACGAACGGTTGGCAACGCAATTCCAACAAGCTCTTGAACTTGGTTGCCAGCCAACTCTCCTTACAACCGGTGTTACTTCCTTGCTCTATAAGTCCGGTAGTACCACGGAAGCGAAAAACTATAGACCCATCACGTGTTTACCTACACTTTACAAACTTCTTACATCCATTTTGAGAGAAAAAATTAATACGCATATTGTTGCGAACAACGTTTTGGCCTCCTCCCAAAATGGATGTAGGGTTGGGTCCCGTGGTACCAAAGAGCTCCTTCTCATTGACATGACAATTTGCCAACAAGTCCGGCGGAACAGAGGAGCCATCTCAGCTGCCTGGATTGACTACAAGAAGGCCTATGATTCGGTCCCTCATTCATGGCTGGGGAGGATCTTAGAACTGTATAAAGTTGATACAGTTTTAAGAACCTTCTTAAGTGCATGTGTGAGGCAGTGGATCACAGTCCTTCGTCAACCAGGTGGTGGAGATGGTGCCTCTGAGCCGCAGGATTTTATAAGGATTGAAAGAGGTATTTTCCAGGGTGACAGTTTGAGTCCTTTGTGGTTCTGTCTGGCTTTGAATCCACTCAGTACTCTGCTGAAGGATTCAGGACTAGGCAGTCGGCTTCGAAGAGGGGGTGAGATCATTTCTCACTTGTTGTACATGGATGACCTCAAGTTATTTGCACCAAACCAGCAAGATTTGATACAGCTACTGAAAATTACGGAAACTTTTAGTAGCTGTATTAAAATGGAGTTTGGTGTAGATAAGTGTGCGGTCATGCATGTACAGCGAGGGAAAGTTGTAACTTCGACAAATTTACAGCTTTCCGAGACAATGTCCCTCAGATCTCTCTCCGAAGCTGAAACCTACAAGTACCTTGGTATGTCACAGTCATTGGGTATTATGGACGGGGACATCAAACGGGCTGTGAAGGAGCGCTTCTTTTGTCGCTTGACAAAAGTACTGAACAGTCTTTTGTCAGGTGGCAACAAGGTGCGAGCCTTCAATGCCTGGGTGATGCCCCTACTCACATACTCCTTTGGCATACTAAGGTGGACCCAAACTGAGCTGGATGCCTTGGATAGGAGGGTCCGTCTTCTGCTCACAACACATCGTATGCTACACCCACGCTCATCTGTTATGAGACTGTACATCTCACGTAAGTGTGGAGGCCGTGGCTTTTTAAATGCCAAGAACCTCCACAATCGGGAGGTGTACAGTCTTAGGAGGTATTTCCTCGACAATGAGTGTGGGATGCATCGTGATGTTGTGGCAGTAGACAGGAGCCTCACCTCGCTCTCCCTGGCAAACGAGAACTGGCGCAGACTAAAAGTGCTAAGCACTGAGGATCGCAAGGACGTATGGAAGAGTAAGGAGCTACATGGGCGGTTCTACAAGGCCCTAACAGGGCCCGATGTAGATCTACTCGCGTCGGTGAACTGGCTACGATTTGGTGACCTCTTTGGGGAAACCGAAGGTTTTGTCTGTGCAATTGCGGACGAAGTTATCATGACGAATAACTACCGGAGATATATCTTGAAGGACGGTACGGTCGACATCTGTCGAGCATGCCGCCGTCCCGGAGAGTCACTCAGGCATATTATCTCCGGTTGTTCTCATCTTGCTAACGGCGAGTACTTGCACAGACACAATCTAGTAGCCAGAATCATTCACCAGCAAATTGCTCTTCAATACGGCCTTGTGGATTCTGAAGTACCGTACTATAAGTACGCGCCTGCTCCAGTTCTCGAAAATAGTCGTGCCACGCTCTATTGGGATCGATCTGTTATCACGGACAGGACTATTGTAGCCAATAAGCCTGATATCGTGCTGACAGATCGATCGAAGCGCCGGGCAGTGCTCGTCGATGTCACCATCCCCCATGATGAGAACCTCGTGAAGGCCGAGAAGGACAAGCTAAGCAAGTACCTTGACTTGGCTCACGAGGTGACAGCCATGTGGGATGTTGATTCGACGATCATTGTCCCGATAGTTGTTTCAGCGAACGGTCTCATAGCGAAGAGTCTCGACCAACATCTTGAGAGGCTCTCGCTAGGTGGCTGGATCAAGGGTCAGATACAGAAGGCGGTACTTCTGGACACGGCGCGCATCGTCAGGAGGTTCCTCTCTCTGCGGCCCTAACCACCGGTAGCTTAGGTCTTACCCCGCTGCCGACGGGATACTAGAATTAGGTTTTTTTAAAACATTATGAGTTCATTTTATAAAAATATTGTAAAAAAATAATCATATGTTTATTTATAGGGTTAGTTTTTTTATAATATTTTTGATTTTTGATACTAATGTTGTAAAAAAAACTAATTTTAAGGAATAACATAAATAAAGAAGATAATAATTTGATAAATTAAGTTTATCATAAAAAACTTTTAGAAATAAACGATTCAAAAGAGGTTTGTTAGTTTCATAATAATATGTATTCAATACTTAAAATTCGTTAGTGACTGAAGATATGCATATTTATTGATTACCTGTTCTCCGTGGCTTCACTCTATAATCTTCGGGGATAATGTAGCTTCCTGTTACTGAAAGAATTTTTCGAATTCTACTGTAGATCCAGACCTTAGTACGTTCAAACAAACAAACATCTTTATTATTAGTTTACCACTAAAATAATGTATGTCCCACACAATCTCATCCAATATAAAGCTCCTTCTTTTAAGTAGGTTAAAAATATGTAATATTCCAGCGTGACAACGTGGTGCGCAGTTTCCGCGTGGGCCGGATCTGGGTGCTGCTGTGCACGGAGCTGATGGGTCGCGGGATCGATTTCCGCGGTGTCAACCTGGTCATCAACTACGACTTCCCGCCATCAGCCATATCTTATATACACAGGTTTGTACCCTAGTAAAGTAGTAGGGTACTTTGTAGTACCCGCCTGCCTGAAAATAATTTTAATCACGTCATATCTTTTTTCTTACAAAGGTTATTGAACTAGTAAAATTTATGATTTATCGCGTTTACAATAAGTAGATGTTCATAAACAAACTACACGAAGTGTCTATTAGATAATTATATTTATACTAGCTTCCGCCCCGCGGTTTCACCCGCGTTCCCGAGGTATCTTGTTTTCCCGGGATACAAAGTAGCCTATACCGGGTATAAGGGACAGCCGACCGAAAACTCTGGGAAAAGATTACCCTTAATGCATATAATAACACTAGAAATCAATCATGTCAGGTTTAGTTAGACTTGTATAATGATTTTATAGTATAATCACTCCTAAAGTTCTGAAAAAAAATCGACAAAAAATTCAATCTGGGGGCTCCAGAATCATGTAGTGAATCCATGGAATCAGTTTACGGAAGGCTGTCCCTTACACCCGGTATGTTATTCCAGGGTAATCTATCTATGTGCCAAGTTTCATCCAAATCCGTTCAGTAGTATTTACGTGAAAGAGCAACAAACATACATACATACACACAAACTTTCGCATTTATAATGTTAGTAGGATTCTTAGCTAATGGTGCCGATTCTGTTGTTTACGAACTAAAATAAATTTAATCTCACTATATCTCTTTCTAATAGTAAATATAAGAAAGGGATGCAAGAAATTTTAGTCCTGTCAGTTTAATCCGATCGCACATTTCAACGTGAATTTAAGCGCGATCTTTATTGGTCACGATTATTTACCCGTACATTACGACGGTATGGATTATACTGACAGCATTAAAAATGTTCTATCTTTTTTCAATAAGGTTAAAATGAAAGAGAGGCGACTTGTCTAATATTAGTTAAGTTCGTAAACAACAGAATCGGCACCAAATATTAATCAAACATAGAAAAATTGTAGAGAAAAAAAACAGTCTGTTTATGTTTCGAGTCAATAGGAATGTTTAATTTCATTGTAGGTAGGAAAATATAGTTAATTTTTTGATATGATTATTAGTCATTAGTTAAATGATTTTTAATATCTTCGCAGGATCGGTCGAGCTGGTCGCGCCGGACAGAAGGGTCGAGCGATCACATTCTTCACAGAGGATGATGTCGCCAACTTAAGAAGGTACAGAAGTCTACCATAAACAGATATTGAAAATTTTTTTTCAGAGTGAAAAACAATACAAATGTTTCAATACAAATTAAAAAATATATCAATAAATTCGTTTATCATTTTTATACGCCTCATTGGCAAATTACAAACTAAAAAAAATAATCTCACTATAATTATCTCTTTCTAATAAGAAACATAAGAAAAGGATGCTAAATATTTTAGTCCTGTCAGATTAGTCCGATCACTTATTTCAACGCGAGATCTTTATTGGTAACGACTATTTACCCGTATATTACGACGGCATGGACTAAACTGACAGCATTAAAAATGGTGTGTGAATATTGAAATAATTTGATGTGATGATTACAGCATAGCCTCGGTGATGAAGCAGTCGGGGTGTTCGGTACCCGAGTACATGTTACAGTTAAAACAGAACCCCAACAAGAGGAAAGTACTCATGAAGAAAGCACCACACAGGGATAACATATCTACCATACTGCAGAAACGGCCTGACAAGTAAGGTTATTTATATACTAGACACCACATGGTGGTAGTCTCCGTCTGGCTAACTACCACTCTCAAGTTGAAAATCTGTCTCCAAGCACCTACCGGTGTGTTCCGGCAATTGCACTTGAGAAACAGTTGCCTTCTTGGCATTGTAACAGGTTGGCAACACATTGCCAATATCTCTGGTATTGCAAATGGCGATAGGCGATGGTAACCACTCAGATGGACCGCGTGCCTGCTTTTCAGCCTTCTGACATGAAAAAAAAAGTATTACCGATATGTAAACCTCGAGTAAAATTATCAATTCATAAATTGGGTCTAATTGTCTATTCGAATAAATAAATATTTTCACAGTTTTTAAACAAGGTTTCTTTCCACAGACGAAAACTAGAAGCTGAAAAATCAACAGAAGAAACTGATAAAACTAAAACAGTAGATACAATAAAAGATGGCAAAAATAAGAAGAATAGAAAAATTGAAAATGGCGAGCGAAAGAAACCAACTGAGAAACATAACAAAAAAAATATTAAAGGGAAAAATGTGAAGAAGAGAAAAAAAAAGAGACCTCTGTTTCATAAAAAAACTGCGTGATTAAGTTATTATTATAAATATATTTTTAATTGAATAGAATCTTTGTTTTTTTTATCTGTATAGAAATAGAATTAATCTGTGCATATGTATTTACTTCAGGAATATTCGATACATTCTGTCTATAGTCTATCTATACTAATATTATAAAAAGATGTATATTTTTGCTGGTATCGAATAAACTCAAAAACTACTGGACCGATTTTAATAATTCCTTCTCTAGTAGAATGTTAATCACTGAGTAAAATTGTGTAGAATCCGACTGGTAGACCTAGAGATTATCGCGTTTAAACAAACAAACAACTCGATTTTGCTGCGGAACTACCAGGATAGCATACATTCAAAGATATGTCAAATAAAAGTGACAACATAAAAATTTAAAACAAACTGGCTGCTTATAATAAGACTACTAGGGTATCATAAGATTGAAGGAGTTCTTTCTGTCCATTCGCGAACACTAAAATTATGCAGAATGAAGTTTATAACGAATTCCACTACGGAATTACCAGGAGGGCATAAGTTCAAAGATGTGTCAAATAAAGTTCAAAGAGGCTTGAAGATTCATCTTGGCAAATCCCATAAAAACCAAGATGAGTCTTCAAGTTCCGTACCCTCTTCATCTCACATAGTTAATGATAACCAAAATTTTTCATCAACCTCATTTCATGAACATATTACCAATCTCAAAAACTCAATCCCCATTATTAAACGTATTCCTCGTGGAGCTCGCATAAGTGTTGCACAAAAACTTTCAGAATGCATAAAAAATACAATTAATGAAAACAGCAAGCGTGGCTGGGAGCATTTGCTTCTATTTCCCTTTTGTATTCTTCACGTTCAGGATACAAAAAAGACAATAACAGTTAATATTAAAAATAATTGTAATACCCCTATTCAGACTCAAAATTTAGATATACACCCTTTCAGACGTAACTTTAATATACCAAATTTAGTTGAATGTAAAATGAGTGAAGGCGACATCAAAGGAGCTGCTCGCCTTCTTTTCTCCAGCGACACAATGGCTCCTGATGATTTGAGCACCCTCAGTGCCCTGAAAGGCAAACATCCACCTCCAGCAGCCAGCATAGACCTCCCGGACCCACCTCTTCTGTCGGATCAGGCATTAAAAGTATCGCCGCAGGATGTCCTCGGTTGCGTCATGTCCTTTCGCAACGGCTCAGCAGGCGGGATCGATGGATTGACCCCGCAACATCTTAAAGACCTACTGTGTGTTACTTCAGGCGAAACTGCTGAGAAGTTGTTGAAGGACTTGACGGACCTGATAAATTTAATGTTATCGGGTCAAGTGAACGAGGATATCCTTGATATTCTGTATGGTGCAAATTTATGTGCACTGGCTAAAAAAGATGGTGGGGTCAGACCGATAGCTGTAGGTACTACTTACCGAAGGCTCGCAGCAAAGGTTTGCTGTAAAGCAGTTACCGGTTTGACCTCTTACTTTCAGCCGGTCCAGCTTGGGTTCGGTTCGAGGGGTGGTTGTGAGGCTGCAGTGCACTCACTGCGCACTTATTTAAAAAATCGGGGAGGCGATGTTTTGCTGAAGGTGGATGTGAAAAACGCCTTCAATGCTGTGGACAGGGGAACCCTCCTTAAACAAATTAAAGACCAAATTCCTTTTTGTTACAAATTTTTATGGCAATGTTACAGTTCACCGACAAAATTAATGTATAAAAATAACCATTTGTTTTCAGCAGTTGGATGCCAACAAGGTGATCCTCTTGGACCAGCCATCTTTAGTCTCGCCATTCATCCCATCATTAAAAATCTGAATTCAAAATTTAACGTATGGTACCTCGATGATGGTACCTTGGGCGGTGAAGCGAACACAGTCTTAGGTGATTTAACTACCCTCATCACAGAGCTTCAGAAAATTGGTTTGGAACTAAATTTCTCAAAATGTGAACTTTTTGTACCAGATTTGTTTGATCATGATACAAAAAATTCAATCATTTCTCAATTTAATCATTTGGCTCCAAATTTAAAAATTATAAACAAAAGTTCGCTTCAACTCCTAGGGTCACCAATTTTTGAGGATTCTTTTTCTACTTTCATTCAAGATCAAATTCAAAATTTTAGCCAATGTTCAGACCGCTTACAAAAAATTCCTACTCATATGGCTTACTATATTATTCGGCATTGTCTATTTGTTCCAAAATTTACTTATGTGCTACGCAGCTGCCCTCTGTGGCAACATCAAAATATTCTGGTAAATTTAGATAATATTATTCAACATACGCTCACCTCTATTATAAACATCAATTTGGATGATCGTTCATGGACCCAGGCTTCTTTACCAATCAGGTTTGGAGGCCTTGGGATCCGCAAAATTTCAAGTGTATCTCTACCAGCATTTCTTTCCTCAGTTCACAGTGTGCGAGACCTCATCGGAAGTATTCTAAATCCGTCACTAGGTGACTTTGAGGTTTCGTTCCTGTCTGAGGCCAGAAATGCTTGGGTGATGGCTAGTTCAAGCACAGAATTACCTTTGTCCACACATTCACAAAGACTGTGGGACGAGCCGCTGAGTAGACTGTCATATACGTCTCTTTTACAGTCGTCTGACAGTACTGCTGAGCGAGCTCGTCTCTTAGCAGTAGCTAAATGGGAGTCAGGGCACTGGCTAAATGCCCTTCCATCAACCAATACGGGCACATTATTGGATAACTCAACATTCCGGTTGTGCACTTGCCTAAGATTGGGTACTATATGTAATGTCCCTCATCGCTGCTCCTGCGGGGACAATGTGGATGAGCTTGGTCACCATGGCCTATCGTGCAGTAGGAGTGCTGGGAGGCTTTCGCGTCATGCGGCACTCAATGACTTAATCCGTCGGGCTCTTGTCACCGTTGGTGTACCGGCAGTTTTAGAACCAAATGGCCTGGTGCGCGACGATGGCAAGAGACCAGATGGAATGTCATTGGTGCCGTGGAAGATGGGAAGGCCGTTGGTGTGGGATGCTACGTGCGTCGACACCCTTGCGCCTTCCCATCTTACAGACACGTCTGTAGCTGCCGGCGCTGCGGCTGCACAGCAAGAGTGCCTCAAGCGTCGCAAATATGCTGGTCTACAGAGGACCAACATATTTTTGGCATTTGGGGTAGAAACTCTAGGGCCTTGGGGACCGGAGGCTCATCTTCTGTTCAAAGAGGTCTCCTATCGACTCATTCAGGCCTCTCATGACAAGAAGGCTGGCACGTATTTTGCACAAAGAATTAGCATTGCTATTCAGCGTGGCAATGCGGCCAGCCTTCTTGGCACGCTACCGCTGGGCAGCGATTTGGGACAAATTTTTTACTTATAAGTAGTTAGGTAGTAAGAAGTTTTTATTTTTATTTTTTTTATGTACATAGTTAATGTTAGTTTAGTTTAGATTATATAGTTTTAATTTGTATGTATATATATTTTATTTTAAGTAAGTTAATATATGTTAATGACTAGTAGATTCAATAAAGTTGACAACATAAAATTTAAAACTAAGTGGCTGCTTATAAAAAGAGTACTTGGGTATCATAAGATTGAAGGAGGTCTGTCTGTGAGAAATGCAGAATTAAATTTATAACAAATTCTATTGCCGAACTACCAGGAGAGCATAAGTTGAAAGATACGTCAAAAGTGACGACATAAAATTTAAACATACTGGCTACCTACGAAAGGAGTACTAGTATATCATAAGATTGAAGGAGTTATATCCATTGGTGAAGGTAAACATATTTAGTAAGCAGGAATATCAAAGAAAAATAAACGTTATTACGTCAGTATAAGGTTTACCTGTCAAATCTATCTATGATTAATTGCAAAAAAATATGGATGAACCTTATTATTTGATAGACTTTGCAATTTAGGTGCTAAACTGAATAAACGGCTTTCAATTTAAATAAATAAAACCAAGATAAACATGTTTAAAGCTTATTTAATCGTCTTTGTGACATTTATAATAAAACTCATACAAAATATACAGTCTTCATAATTATATACAAAAATAACCTTATATTATGTAACATTTATAGTACTTGTTTATATCAAGCGCTTTTGGCGAGCAGCTATTAAATGTATGACCAATGGCAGCGCTAAAATAACGCTTGATAAAAGTTGCGCATACGCACGCTACACTATATGCTCGCGCCCCGGGTGCATGCCATTAACGCTTGCTTTTATAGTATCAAATAATTTAATATTATGTGGGTTGTTTTCATACAAAATAATTTCAAGTTTTTTTGCATTGTTATGAAATCATTAATAAATAACATAGTATCTTTAAGGGGCGTACATACAGTTATCAATCCACCAATCAAGGGCATTCGCCATCTTAATCCGGTTCCAACACAATGCCCTGTTTAGCCTTGGTTGGGAGCTGTTTGAAAACTGTATAGCGGTCCCTTAAGTTTCACTTAAAAGACCGCACTCAAAGACGTCAATTAAATATAATTGTTAGACCTTTCTGTCTAGACATGTTCCTTTCTATAGCTATATCTAAGTACGTGAGCAAGTCTTGAAAATTAAATCTAACACTTTTTACCTATGCCTCCTGGTTTACACTTTAGTGATAATTCTTTTCTCAGCTTTGTGTTTTTGTAATAGTATAAAGTCGAATGCAAGCTAATCCAAAAAAGGCTTTTACACTAAGCTACAAGTCTCAAACAAAGTTAGCATACATCAGCCCCTGATGGTAATACGTATTTTTGATATTATTTTGTATGAAAACGCAAACATTTAGAAAATTCGCTTAAATTAGGTATTTATACTGGACAACCTCTTAAAATTATTTTCAAGCCACAATTACAAACATTCAATCATTATGGCACTACATTTTAGCAACTAAAGGTCTCCGCACATTACACGAACTGAGAGCCAGACATAAAACTTATATAATCCGTTATTAGATTCTTATGTTTATCAGTAAATTATTTACATTTAGCATTATTACTCTAATGGCCTTCCTTGACGGACAAGATTCAAACTCATTTATTCAGTTTAGGCCCTGATAAGGCACTTATGAACGTCGATAGTTACAATTATTACAATAGACTCTACCACCGGTTCTGAATACTCTATTATAATAACTTATTGTTTCAATTTATACGTCTGTTTCCCGCGGTTTTACCCGCATTAATGGGATGAAAAGTAACTTTGACATACATAAGACTAACTGAAAAATATATAGCTGCAAATTGTATGGGTAAATACCAACAAACAAAAAATAACTAAATGTATTTATTACCTATTAACTTTTTACAATCTGTGCACAAGTTTTGCCACTTTTGCGAAAATTTGCCATTCAATATAATGTGCGGAGACCTTTAGTTTTGCAATTACATAAAATTTCCATAAGCCTCGTTCAAGTATACAAAATATACATCAATGTACCATCACACCATGATTTAAGCCTCCAATGGCCAACATAAAAAATAATATATTACAAATAAAAATCTCACGATGAAATTTTCGTTGATATGAGTTTTGGAGATTCTTAAACAAAACTTATTTATGTACTTATATCGTTACAAAACATAACATACAAAAAACTGCAAGCTATACTTAACAAGCTTTGATTTTCGAGATCTTTCTTCTCATACTAAATTGTGCTATTTATCCAAAGTGCAACCAATTCAGATCCTTAAAAAGTCTTGCATCTCACTCGCACAGCCAATCACAAGGCAACCTCGGCATCTTATTCGCCGGCCATGGCAAATAGCCGGCAGTTTTAAACACCCAATAGTCGTAGGAAACTTTACTAATAAGTAGTACTAGGATTAGAACTTCTAGTCCTATAATGTAATATATATAGTCTGTCCAGTCTCGGGGGGTGTGGCAGACTTGGGACTCTATTAAGTCGACTACAGATTTGGTACTTTCTAGACACCCTAACATCTTGTAGTCTGGTATGTTTTTGAAGTTTTCTAGGAGCCAAGGCTGGAATAAAATACAAATACATCATTATTTTATACATTCTCATTAATAATTACATTGAAACATATAGCTTGTGTTTGCAGTAAATTCGAAAAATGATAGTATCCAGTCAGCAGTATTGATCGATCGGCTGTTTTAGACCCCCCTTATAAGCCTTGTTCAATCAATCAATAAAAACTCATTTATTCACTTTAGGCCCTGATAAGGCACTTATGAACGTCGATAGTTACAATCATTACAATAGACTCAACCACCGGTTCGGAATACACTTGAACTGAGAAGATGCCGGCAAGAAACTCAGCAAGGCTTCATTTTTTTTTGTTGTAATTCTTTTGTTTCCTTATAACCTTTGCCCACATATTCTGAATCAATAAGGTGTTTGACGACTTTTTTGGCGGGAACTTGCGAAGTGACGTTGCGTTTTCATTTTATTTTCATAAAATAGTGTATTTTTTAAGTTTTTTTGAATATTATCGGTGGTATTTTGTCCAATAAAGATCAATACAAGTGCACCGGTGAAGTGAAATGAAATGATTACGTGTATAGTGGCTTTTCAAGTTGTCTCAAGAAGTCCATGAAAAGTTTTAGTAGAACGGCTACCATTGTACTAAAACCTAACTAAACTGACTGACTATGACTCGAAGAAGATTTAACATGACTTGAACTTTGAAACTTGACGATTGACGAGAATTTAATACATGAAGAATATAAAAATACCTACATTGCTCAACTTGACACTGGCAAAATACACGAAGGGTAATGCCAAAATAAAAAAATAAAAAAAGCTGTTTGACAGACAAATCAAATATGAAGAACATCATCTACCTTGAGCATTTTCTCCGTGTTACAGTCACAGTGTACGTTGTTGCCGGCTATTGACAACTTGGGGCCCGTCGTCACGAACCGATTCGACAGCACGTATGTGTGGATCTGAAATATGAATTATGAAACTCGTCATCACACTTAAAAAAAATACATAGTAATTATTTTTTTACTGCGTATAGGCCTGTGTTTGACCACAATCTCACCGTGGTCAGATGCTGTGGTCAGATGCTGTGGCCGATGGTGGTAAGCACACAAAGCCTAGAAGGGAACTGGTCGGAAAACACCGGTAAGTGCTTGGCGATAGATTTCCTACTATTATAATCACTACATAGTATAAAACAAAGTCGCTTCCCGTCTGTCTGTCCCTATGTATGCTTAGATCTTTAAAACTACGCAACGGATTTTGATGTGATTTTTTTAATAGATAGAGTGATTTCAAGAGGAAGGTTTATATGTATAATACATGCATATTATAATAAAGAAAATCCGAGAAAAGCCGGGGCGGGTCGCTAGTAAAATTATAAAAATAAAACTCACAGTCTTCAATTTGTTGTATGCTATAGAGAATAGCATGAAGTTGTCTATAAACTTGGTCCCCTCAAGTTCTAGAATGTTCTGTATATCGTTGTAGTCGACTATCAGCTGCCGGACGTGATCGTACGTCGGGTCGTCGCCTACCACTTGAAGAGATGTTATCTGAAAGTACATGATGACTTCTTAACATTTTTACAAGCTTTATATTAACTTGCAATGTTCGTATGTAAGTTATCCGTCCGTTTCATTTGCAAACCATTTTTCGATCACTTTCTGAAAATTTATGATGATGAAGCTGAGCTATAAAGACTGAAACTCCTTGATGGAAAATGGTAGGACAGTCGAATCTATAGATGATCTGGTATTTTTTTAAATAAAAGTGTGTGTGAAACGTAAATGTAAATGAACACTGAATCTGAAATGAATGATTTTTTAATTTAGCTTGAATATTTTATTGTATAAATATCTTTGTATGATATACATAATGTAAACTTGATGCATATAAATAAAACAAAATTTAATAGAAATATTGTTGGTATTTTCTATTCAAAAATTGCTTACGCGAAAGGTAAGGTGTTCTGTAAAGTATAAATAAATATCTTGGGACATTCTTCACACACGGTTATCTGATCCCAAACTAAGCAGAGCTTGTACTATGGACAACCAGATAACTGATATACTACATACATATACTACTTTTTGTAAATACATACTTATATAGATAACTACACCCAAACACAGGACAAACAGACATGTTCATGCACACAAATGTTTGTCATGGATGGGAATCGAACCCACGACCACGACAACTGCGGCAACTGGGCTGTAAAGAATATACTGACATTGTTATAAGAGACATTGAGTTTGACAGTGTTGGGCGGCAGGTTGGTGGGCAGATGGCGGAGCGCCCGCTGCGAGCAGTCCACGGCCACCACGTGCGTCACCTCGTCGCCCATCACCTCCAGCCGCTCCGGCACGCACGTGCAGTTCATGTTCGCCGGCGACATGTTGCGGCACGACACGTTCAGCTGTTAACAAACAAATATTAAAAACTACCTGTCCCGGGATAAAAAGTAGCCTATAACCTTCAGGAATAATGTAGCTTCCTATTAGTGAAATAATCTTTCAAATTGATTGAGTAGTTTCGGAGCCTATTCAATGCAAACAAACAAACATACAAACAAACAATCAAATCTTTCCTCTTTATAATATTAGTATAGACTACCTGTTCCTGGGATAAAACTAGCCTATAACCTATATACTATGTAGATACGAAGGTCGTGGGTTCGAATCCTACAATAAACTTGAGCTTTCGGTGAAGGAAAACATCGTGAGAAAACCATAGCACGGTGGTAGGGTACTTTGTAATACCCGCCTGGCTGGGTACCACCCTCAAGTTGAAAATTTGTCGCCAAGCACCTACCGGTGTGTTCCGGAAATTGCACTTGAGAACCAAGTTTGCCTTCTCGGCATTGTAACAGGTCGGCAACACATTGACAATATCTCTGGTATTGCAAATGGCGATAGGTGACGGTAACCACTTACCATCAGGTGGGCCGTATGCTTGCTTACTACCTTAGTAGTATAAAAAATAACCTTCAGGGATAATGTAGCTCCCTATTAGTGAAAGAATTTTTCAAATCGGACCAGTAATTCCGGAGATTAGCGCGTTCAAACAAACAAACTCTTCAGCTTTATTATTAGTATAGATATAGACAGAAGAGATATCCTATTAATATTATAAATGCGAAAGTTTGTGAGTGTGTATGTTTGTTACTTCTTCACGCTCAAACGGCTGGACCTATTTTGACCAAATTTGGTATGTACGTAGCTGACACACTAGATTACTTTTTATCCCTCGGGAACATAAGAGCTCTCGGGAATACGGGTAGAACCGCGGGGCGGAAAGCTAGTTAAATATATGACATGGCTGTATGACACTGAGCCTTTGACTGGTTTTTGAGACTAATATAAGAATGTAAGTAATGGATTGTACGTACCAACTACTATAAGACGACGACTTCATATTTCTTCTAGTCGTATACATTATTATGATAGTAAAATAAACAGTTAAAAAGAAACTAAAGATAATTAACAAGCTTAAATAATTTATACCTAGTCTTATGACACGCTGGTCTCATAATGACACGTTAGTCTCAAAATTAAAGTATTAATCATAGTATCGTGGCCGTATTAGACCCCCAGGCTTTTTATTTTTAATGTAAAACAGCTCACCTCTCTCTGCATCCTGAGATAGTCAATCTGCACTATCTGGACATCCTTGAACCATTTGTATATGAACTCGAGCGCACAGTACGTATTGTTATAGTTAAGGAACGTCACTAGCGACGCGTTGTTGGTCTCCATCGCTTTCTGGAAGTGCTTGCATGGTAGGTAGTTGTTACCTGGAACAATATGGTACAGTATGACACAACTTAGATGTAGCATCGGCAAATCGTATATCTACACTTCACTTCCGATTTACACAACTAATAAAAATCATTCATTATCGCGCCATTCAACGTTCAACAAGATCATTTTCGCATAAAGTACTAATAAAAATGGGTAAATTTAAAAAAATAAATTGTGTCATACTGTATTTTGATGACTCAAATCGGCGACTTTTTAGTAAACGTCAAAATTATAGTTTACCATTGTGAAGTCATTGTTAGGGTTCCGTACCCAAAGGGTAAAACGGGACCTCTAATCTGACTGTCTTGAAGTCACCAAAAAAAATTATCAAACTAATTATTATAAATGCGAAAGTTTGTGATTATGGATGTATGGATGTTTGTTACTCTTTCACGCAAAAACTACTGAACGGATTTGGATAAAATTTGGAACACAGATAGTTTATAACCTAGATTATTACATAGAATACTTTTTATCTCGGGAAAACATAAGGCACCTCGGGAAGCGGGTGAAACCGCGGGGCGGAATCTAGTAGGTACTAAAAAAGATTTACCTGATAAATCGACAGATATTTTCCTGTTACTCTGGACGAGACTGAGCGGGAACTCTGTGAGGTTGTTGGCGGACGCGTCCAGCACGGTCAGGTTGAACAGGTACGCGAAGGGCCGGTGGACGAACGTCTGCAGCTTGGCGCTCGTCAGGTTATTATTGGATATGTTCAGGCAAGCTATCGATGTATGCTTCGGGAATTTACCTGGTGACAGACACCTGGACTTATTCTACGGTAAAAAAAAATGTACAGGCTACAATTTCTTTTAGGAAAAAGTCATCGTAAACGCCCGATTATCATTTATCGGACTGTTTACTTTTTTGTGAACATCGACCTAAATAATTTACAATTGACCTGTGTTTGACCACAATCTCACCGGAGTCAGTGATGATGTGGCTGACGGTGGTAAGCACACAAAGCCTTGAAGATAACTGGCTCTTAGACGACCCATATACCTACAGCAATATTGCACAATATCTAAACGTATAGAGGTAGTATTGAAATATTTCACTGCCGCTGGGGCAGTTCTCGAGAGGCGACCACGAACCGGAAGACGCAGCATGGGCAGCGTGCCCCTCACAAGGTGGACCGACGATCTTGTGAGGGTCGCGGGAAACCGCTAGATGCGGGTAGCGCAAGACCGGCCATCGAGGAGATCCTTGGGGTAGGCCTTTGTCCAGCAGTGGACGTCTTTCGGCTCACATGATGATGATGATGATAATATTGTGCACTATTGTAGATGTTTGGGCCACCTTAAGTGCAGCTGTCGGGACATACCTGGTACCAGTGTGATAGCCAATCAGTCGGGTACTACAGAAGTACCCTACCACTGTACCATGGTTTCCTTCAACGGAAGCTCAAACTCATTGTAAATTTGAACCCGCTATCTTCGTCTCAGCATTTGACGTCACTATCACGTACAACCGGCTATTTGGCTATATCCGGCTTTTAGGATGGCCACTTACTAGTATCATTGTAATCAGTCTCCTCGTAATCATCCTCAGTAACTGAACGCAGCATGGAGGAAAATAGGTACACAATATAATATTAATTACATACATAAGTATGATGTACAGGAATGTTTTCATTATAATTAAATAAGCGCATGTTGTTTATTTAAAATGACACTTTCCTTAAACGATATTATTAGAAATGCATGCGGTCGTGCGATTCGATGAATCATACAATGTACTCCATATTTATTTATTTTTTTTTTTTTTTTTTTTTGAAAGGACTATGTTGGTAGCCTCAGATGGCTGCAACAACCTTACCGGACAAATCGGCGAGCGCAGAGGGCTCTCAGCCGGGTAATATTTAGGTAACAACGCCTGAGGGCACCCCCGAATGGGGTACGAACCTCGGCTCAGGGCGTTACCGGGGGAGGGGGAGGACTTTGTACGAGTTACGACTAATTGGGGGCGGTCGGATTACTGTAGGCAGCTCGGGCCGCTTGAACGGGACGAGACTGAGTGGGACGTCGCGGCGGTCCTCGCCGTCGAGGACGGTAGCGTGATCGGTTGTGTGTAGTGTGTTGTGTACTTTTACGAGCTTCGTCAGCTTCGATCTGAGCTAATGTAATAGGGTCATCCGGCTCGCTGAGGGCTTGCCTTGGTCTATGGATACGGAGTATACGGGAGGGCGTGTACGTTGCGGCTTTCACTATAAGAGGGTTGCGGTGATTAACGGCGGTATTGAAAAATCTGCGTGAGGTGCGTTTTATAAATTGTTTTATCGTGGGGAGACCTAAGTCAATGTGGAGATTTTCATTACGCATGTACCACGGGGCGCCCGTGGCCTTGCGCATGAAGCGATTTTGAATCACCTGAAGGCTATGGATCCGTGATGGAGCTGCATGTGCGAACACAGTACTAGCATAGGTCATGATGGGGCGGATACACGTGGTATAAAGTCTAACCTTGCTTTTAAGTGCAAGTTTAGATTTACGATTTAATAAAAAGTGGAGGCGCCCTAAAACAAAGGCGGCGCGCGCGCGGACCGCTTTAATGTGGGCATCAAAGGTCAAACGATCATCGAGAGTTACTCCGAGATATTTGGCTTGCCTTTCCCAGGGGATTGGTTCACCGAATAGAGTAACTGCCTTTGGAGGGGAGGGGGTACCTCGATGGTAGGGTCTGTAGAATAGGACCGCCTGGCTTTTGACAGGGTTGATCTCGATCCTCCATTTCCGAAACCAGGCGCCTAGGGCGTTAGCCGCAGTTTGGAGGTTCTTAACAATGACTGAGGGGGACTTACTAGAGCAGTAGACCGCGGTGTCGTCCGCAAAAAGTGCTAACTGCACCTTGTCGGTCTTTGGCATATCACTCGTGTAGAGCGAAAATAGCAAGGGGGACAGTACCGAGCCCTGTGGGACACCGGCACCGATAGGGTGAGGGGAGGAGAGTGCGCCAGGAATGCGATATCGAAAGTGGCGATTTGACAAATAATCTCGTAAGATGAGCACGAGTCTATGTGGGACACCTAAGGTAAATAGCTTAAAAATTAAGCCATTGTGCCACACTTTGTCAAATGCCTTCGCGACATCGAAGAATAAGACACCTGTCATGTTGCGCTCTTGGTACTGAGAGGAGATGTGTTCAACAATACGATGGACTTGTTGAACACAAGAATGTTTGGCTCGAAAGCCAAATTGTTCATCAGGGATGAGATTATTGGCGTCGGCATATGTTTTGAGGCGGATATAGATCAGTCTCTCATACATCTTGCCCAGGACATTTAATAGACTTATAGGGCGGTAACTGGAGGGCTCGGACCTGGGTTTGCCGGGTGTACTCCATATATCAATATAATATAAAATAAACGTATAAGTACAGTTTTGAGACCTTTTCGCTTGCAGCCAGTTATCATAGTTATGCCCATTGTGGACAATAAAACTGTCTCTTGCAAAATCATTTGTTTATACTATTTTTATGACAAGCGCATTGTCTGGTTATATTGTGTGAGGCACAGGTAGCCGCTGTCACTGCAAACAAAATTCACCCTTAAAGTGATCATGCTTCAACTTTGTTGATAGTACCTAACTAATATTACAAAGCTAAAAGTTTGTATTTTTTACAGAATGTTAGGTAGAACTTGTGCAGTTGTGCCAAACGGTAAGGGTAAGTAGCTCGGGTTGGCTATGCATTCTGGCCCAACGAACCTTTTCTTGCCTTATCGTTTTTTTCGAGACATTTTAAATTTATTTTATTGTCCGGTAAGGTTGGAGCAGCCATCAGAGGCTACCAACTTTAGTCCTTTAAAAAAAAAAATTTAACTTTTGATCGTTATTGCTTTTTTTCTTCACTTTTCAAAACTTTTATAGCTCGCAACAATAGGGGTGATGACTAAAAAAAAATAATTAGTCCGTCAGTTAGATTACCAAAAAATATTGGACACATGTTTTTTCTTTAGTTCTGAAAACAAAAATAACGAAGATACAGTGCGTATAAATATCGCGTGACGTCACGTTTTAGTACACTTTTTACAGAGAAGTGACGTCACAAACCCCCACTCCTAAACTTTGATGCGACCTATCTTTGAAAGTTTTTATTGATTTGGTAAAATAAAAAATACGTATCCAATATTTTTTGATAACCTAACTGACGGACTAAATAGAATTAATTATTTTTTACCCAGTCATCATCCCTATTGTATCCCTTATAATTTAAAACAAATATCGATGTTAGTAGAACAGTAAGTGTAGACCAAACAATATAAATAATTAAAAATGTCTAAAAAAAAAACGATAAGGCAAGAAAAGGTTCGTTGGGCCAGAATGCATAGCCAACCCTAGCTACTTACCCTTACCGTTTGGGACAAGCTCTTCTCTCCTAACACAGGGTTACTTTAAAATGATTAAGTATAGCAAAATTTTCAGGGATTGTACTCACAATCTCGAGGGCCTACTACGAAAAACGATACACGATAGTACAATCATCGTTGTCAAATTATTAACCAATAGAATTGCAGCAAACTGACTAGACGTAAATTTTGTGCAATTCTATTGGTTAATTTGACAACGATGGTCTATCGTTTTTCGGAGTAGGCCCTCTGAAATCTCGAAACATTTCAATACATTTTGTATGAAAATGACTCATACCCATAGTATAAGTAATATTTCTTACCGACAATCTTCCCGATGTTGCCGTCGGTGAAGGCCATGGAGGCGAGCCTGCGGAACACCGACTGCGACACGTCCAGCTCGTCGATGCTCGCGTTAGACACGTGCAGGTGCGTTATGTTCTGTTTCACTGGAACAACAAAATACGTAGTTTATTTACTAACTACCTACTCTAATATCCGAGACATGATGATTCTAGATTAAGTTTTTGTCGACTTTCTCGTTGCAAGAGATTTGTAAAAAATATATGTTGAACTAGTAGCGACCCGCCCCGGCTTCGCACGGTTTTTCTCGGCTTTTCTGTACTATAATATGCATGTATTATACATATAAACCTTCCTCTTGAATCACTCTATCTATTAAAAAATACCGCATCAAAATCCGTTGCGTAGGTTTAAACATCTAAGCATACATAGGGACAGACAGACCCGGGAAGCGACTTTGTTTTATACTATGTAGTGATTAGAGAATATATGATGTATGTGGAGTAGTTTAAAAAAATAGAACTTTTCATTAGTAACGTCAAAACCCTTTTTTTGGTTCGGTCAACTATACCTACCCTTTCAAAATAGATCGGTAATTTTTTTTTTTTAATTCTCCTTTTTTTTCCCGTCTCCTGGATTTCTGGCACAAAAATAAGGGCCCTACCTCTAACTTCTTATTTTTGGCAGCACTGCACGCACAGGTGTAAATAAAGGCACTAGCAAAACCACCAAACACCCTTTTTAGTGCCTTCGAAGGTTCTATTTTTTGATAAAAGTTTTTTATTTAAAATTTTTAGTTTCTTACGTATTATCATTGACCTAGTATAAGCATATTAGCGTTGTACTTATATCGTCACATCAAAGAAAACAAACGGTCAAGATCTTTACTAAACTATATGCCTTAAAAACTAAGTATTTCTGAATACTATAGTATATTTTTTTTTTTTATACGACTAAGGCAGCAAACAAGCATACGGCCCACCTGATGGTAAGCGGTTACCGTAGCCTATGAACGCTTGCAACACCCAGGGGTATCACTCGCGCGTTTCCGACCCTGCAAAAATCTCTTCAAACCCTAATGAGGAATAATAACAAAAAAATCTAATTAGTCCGTCAGTTAGATTATCAAAAAATATTGGATACGTATTTTTGATTTTGATCCGAAAACAAAAAATAACGAAGATACAGTGCGTTAAAATTTTCCGGTCTGCAAAAGTGTACTAAAAAGTAGTTGTAAGATGACGTCACAAGCCCCAATCCTGGACTTTGATGGGACTTATCTTTGTAATTTCTTATTGGTTTGATAAAATAAAAAATACGTATCCAATATTTTTTGATAATCTAACTGACGGACTAATTAGATTTTTTTGTTGTTATTCCTCATTATAAATGATGAGCGCTTGTAATACAAACAAACGTATTCAGTACATGGCCGTGCGTGCGGTTGCTATCGAATAAAACAATTATCACCAACTAGCGGGCCAGCCAGCGGCTCATAACCTTTGGCACACTATGTATTAGTATGTATGTTTTAACAACGAAGGAGTTACATGTTTGATATCAAATCATTATTTATAGAGAATATCTTCTCGTCTCAAATACCGCAGTGTCTCAAGTCGAAAGTCTTCGACCAGTGTGTGTTGCCAGTGACGACTTACGGAGCAGAGACGTGGTCGCTTACGATGGGCCTCATAAGAAGGCTCAAGGTCACCCAAAGAGCAATGGAGAGGGCTATGCTCGGAGTTTCCCTGCGAGATCGAATCAGAAATGATGAGATCCGCAGGCGAACCAAAGTTACCAACATAGCCCGAAGAATTGCCAAACTTAAGTGGCAGTGGGCGGGGCACATCGCTCGTAGAAACGACGGCCGCTGGGGCAGAAAGGTTCTCGAGTGGCGACCACGAACCGGAAGACGCAGCGTGGGCAGGCCCCCCACAAGGTGGACCGACGATCTTGTTAGGGTCGCGGGAAACCGCTGGATGCGGGTAGCGCAAGACCGGCCATCGTGGAGATTCTTGGGGGAGGCCTTTGTCCAGCAGTGGACGTCTTTCGGCTGATATGATGATTTATAGAGAATGGAATAATTATGGCTGAAATGCTTATTTTTTTTAGATAAACTTTTTTTTTATATTACGAAGGCAGCAAACAAGCATACGGCTCGCCTGATGGTAAGTGGCTACCGTAGCCTATGAACGATTGCAACACCAGAGGTATCATTCGCGCTTTGCCGAGCCTGCAAAAATCTCTTCACACCCTTCTTGAAGAACCCCATGCTGTAGTCTCTTGGGAAAACCACCGCGGGCAGCTCATTCCATAACCTGAGAGTCCGTGGTAGGAAGCTCCTTTGGAACCGCACAGTACAAGACCATTTAGGTTCCAGTGTAAAAATTTTATTGTTCGTCTCGAAAGACATCGTTTCTGGGTTATTGTTGCTATCGTCAGGTCTATGCTGTTAGGCCTTTATTAATATTTAGCTGGCCCCACAGACGTTGTCCTGCCCTAAGAATAAACTGGGACCTACCTAACTACACCTATACACTAACGATTTTTTGTTCATAAGAACCTTCATCTGAGATTTTTTTTAAAGGACAAGTTGGTAGCCTCTGATTGCTGCAACAACCTTACCGGACAAAATCTCCTGACAATAACAAACACAACAAAAAAAAATGCCAATCGGGGTCTGCCAGGCTATTTGATATTCTTAAACGTCGAAAAGGCAATAACATAGTTGACAGGGTATAATCGTTATAAAAATAGCTAAAAATAAAATACAGAATATAAATTAGCTTTTAAGTACAAATAAATCATTATGTCATTAAACTGACATTGGTTAATGTCAGGTTATGTAGCCCTGTCACAGCTACAGTGACTGCATGCGGGGCGTGCGCCCGCGCATTGATTTACGACAGATTCCTCGCCAACGACAATAATGTGGGTAATCGCGACTCGTGTCGTGATCACAGCCGGTTTATTGCAAACAGAAAATATGGTATTTTATGTGTGAATATTTTACTTACCTGGATTAGCATATCCTATTTCCTATTAATGTTATAAATATGACAGATATTTAAATCTATACTAATAATAAAGCTGAAGAGTTTGTTTGTTTTAACGCGCTAATCTCCAGAGTTACTGGTCAGATTCGAAAACTATGAAGCTACTTTTATCCCGGGAACGCGAGTGAAACCGCGCGGGACATATAGTGTGTAAAATATGTTTGTGATACAGTCACTAAACGGATTTCAATTAAATGGAATAATTCATTTTAATCATTCTTTCATATATGCAATATAATTCCATATTATCAATAGAAACGTAAAAAAATTGATGGATCGCGATCCACTTGTTATCTGTTTTTATCTGACTTGTAAATTTAAGACAGAGCTAACGGTGGCATAAATAAAATTAGAATCAGCATTTCTAAATTCAATAAATAAAAACGAATAAATTCTAATAAAAGTGTGGCCGGAAAACTCGCAGTTGCTGACATCTGTCGCTGTAAAGCAGCCGGGCGAAGCGCCTGCGCATTGATTTACGTTTATTTTGCCACACGCACGCACATACCACTTCGTACTAGGGATGTTATGAATGTGAATACGGATATCCGAATAATGTTATATCGTTTTCAGATAGGTACCTACGGTTACTTATATGAAAGTATTTTGGATTATCCGTTAGTTTCGGGTAGTTCCAGTTACCAATTACGGATATTAGTTTTTAGTAAATGGCCCCGATTCTGTTGATTACAAACTAAACAAATTTAATCTCACTATATCTCTTTCTATTATGAAATATAAGTAGGAAAGGGATGCAAGATATTTTAGTCTTGTCAGGTTAGTCCGATCACATATTTCAACGTGAATTTAAGCGCGATCTTTATTGATCACGACTATTTAATTTACCTATAGGTATTACGACGGCTTGGTTTAGAACACACCTTTTTTCAATAAGGTTAACATGAAATAGAGGTGACTTGACTAATATGTTCGTAAAAAACAGAATCAGCCAGTCATAATAAAACGTGCCTTATTAGACTTCGCTCCTATTCGAAATTATTTGAAACTTTTATATCAGATTCGGTTACGGATAGAATTTTATTTCGGATATCCGATAGTTTCGGAGCTCCATAACATCCCTACTTTGTAGAATGCGTCGTCGTGCGACATACTTCATTATTTACTAGATAAACATTTGCGCAATTACAAAATAATACAGATACGGTTCTAAAATTACACGATTTACGCATTCTTTTGTTATAGTGTAGGCTTTGTTATCTTTACTGTTTGTTTTTGTATTGTATGTGGTTCCGTATTTAACGCTACTAAGGAAAGGTTTCAATCCCTGAGAGGGTAAAATAAAATAGTGGATCGCGGGTAAAATTACAATCTATAGGTAGGTATGTACCTACCTACTGACATTCTCTTGTCGAAATTGGTCAAAAATAAACAACTCTCTCTTACAAAAAGTTTGGCGTGTAATTTATATGGCGATACTGGGCCGTGACACGATACTTCTCTATATATCCCTCTCTCTCTAATTGAGAATTTCAAACGTTCAATATCTTTCAGTCCAGTCTTTCTCAAAGTGGGCGATAACGCTCCCTGTGGGAGCCAGATAAAATTCCGGTAGAGGGCCCAGAGAAAATTGGGAGTGTTGAGGGGAGTGCGGGTTCGGGGGCGGTTTCTCATTAACATTGTGATGTTTAAGATGTGGTAAAGTTAAGGGTATACCTTCGGTTGGAGCGTTAAATTCAAATTTTATCACGTTTTTTGCTAATTGCAGCTCAGTTATAGGTCGTAAGTTATCAACATCTTATTTGCGACAAGAATGGTAGTATATTTACTGATTAATAACAAAAGAAATCATCAACATATTCCTCCAAGGTATATTAGTAACATTTTCATGAAATAGTCGTATATGTCAGTAATATACTTTATAAATTACTACAGTAAATATACTACCATTCTTGTCGCAAATAACATGTTGATAACTTACGACCTATAACTGAGCTGCAATTAGCAAAAAACGTGATAAAATTTGAATTTAACGCCCCAACCGAAGCCTCCACCTTAAACATTTTGTGGGACGTTTCAAAATTATAGATTCTCAATGTAGACGGTAGACGAAATAAGTTAGATCAGAGGGTAAGGTTCTAAAGTGACCAGCTACTTTAACGCTGACTGTAACCATAGGTTTTACTTACCAACAGTATGCAAGGTTTCCTTCAAGTATGCGGAGTCCATGTCACAGCAGAACACCGACATGGGCTCGACGTGCACGCAGGTGCCCTGGGCGGGGCACTCGGACCGCGGCATGTGGAAGCACTTGCCCATCTTCAGGTACTGGTGGGGCAGCTCCGGCACTGCCGTCGATACTGGCGGTTGCTGTAATACAGTGGACCCCTGGTAATCCATAAGGCGATGATAGCTCAGTGGTAGTGACGCCGAATGCCGAGACGAAGGTCGCGGTTTGGAACCCTATAATGAGCTTAAGCATCGTGAGGAAACTATAACACGGTGGTAGGGTATTTTGTAGTACCCGCCTAGTTGGCTACCACCTCGATTTGAAAATCTGTCGCCAAGCACCTTTCGGTGTGTTCCGATAGCTGTGCACTGCGATACATATTATAATAGACTTAGAAAAAACTCACGGACAGACTGACTTCGAACATTCGAACGACGCTACCCGATGCTGATGATTTTTGACAAGGGGCGACTCGATCCAGTCTATTCCTAGATTTGTTCTACGATAAGGACCCATGGTACCACAAATTATAAGTACTAAAGTAGGTTTACCTCTCTAGGAGCTGGTGGGTCAAATTCCACCCTCATCTCGATGGAAGGCATATGCATGATTAAGTACGCCATTAGGAGCCATAGTGTTACCTGAAATTAAATAAACATAAATTATTTTAGAGCCTTATAAAGAGACGCACTTTCAGTTTCAAGTTCCCGCGATCCCCAGTTCATCCTATTCCTTTGAAATTTGAAATACAATTTCTTAGTGCTCCTTTTGGGTACTATTTCTCCAATTTCAAAGTACAAGACAAGCCTTTTGACATGTTATTACTAGTATATGAATATAATAGTTTATTTGAATCAAGTGAAACTACCAAATTCTTCAATAAAACTAAATAAACTGGAATATCTTATCAAAATACTTGTCTTACTCAATAAAACGAATAAAACACCAAACTTCCTTCTATTTTTCCTTAGAATTTTCAACTTTTTCTTTTATTTCATAAAATAGAAGCGCCAAAACTGACGTTTCAATACTTTCAATAAAGTAATAAAAGCATAGCAAAGGTTCAGTTCCTATACAGCCTATACCACTATAACCTGAAACTTAACGTACGGACATGCAAAATCCAATGTAATTCAAAACTATTCGATCAGTTCTGTTATAAATGTTATAATGTAACACAACTTACACAACTCCACAGCTGCTACGAGCTATTTATAGATATATGTCTGATAAAACTGTGGCATTAACTGCGATATTAGTATGTACAAATAAGTTAGAAAATTAGTTATCGGATCGTAAACAAGTCATTAGGTACAGAATCAGAAAACATTGCTAAAAAGCAAATTATTTTAAGACTAGATTCTATCACACGCTTTGCTCATTTTTCTAATGCATGTTTCTTTTCAGGAATAAGACAAATAAGTATATTTGTATACCTACCGTGAATACCACGATAACAACTAGTCGCAAAATTCATCCTTAAACGTTAGTTTGTAAGGTCAATCTAGGAGCCTTATAAAGAAGCCTAAAGACGCCTAAAAAATAAAAATATTATTATTATCAAAGAATAAAGAATATACTAGTGGAAGTAAAGTAGGTACCTACCAACTAGCCAAGTATGAACGTCTTTTACTAGGTATGTATGCCAACTCGAAATCATGAAAAAAATATTTTAATTCAATTTCAAGCCAAGTGATATCTATTTTTTTTTTTGGTATTAATTTGACCCATGCGTACCTAGACAAAAAAAATATCCATAAAGATTATCTATCACATACAGTCCATTAGCAATCTGTAGCTGTAGCGATCACGCGAGCATGTGGCTTCGACATCCATGCGTAAATCAGTCAAATACATGTTTGTTGTAACAGTTGCTTTGTGCCGCTTGCACGAAGAGTTTCTCCGAAGTTGCGGGCACATTATCTTTATCATTACATAGTATAAAAAATCTTTTTGAAGTCGGTTCTATTTTTTGTTAAAAGTTTCTTATTTTCTCAATTTTTAGTTTCTTATGTTTTATCACTGACCTAGTATAAGCTATCGTTGTACCTTCCATCATTTCATCAAATGATATAATTAATGGTCTAAAAGGGTGTTTAAGTCCGTGTAAGGGTGTCAAGTCCGCGTAAGGGTGTCGTAGCCACCTCTGGCTGCACCTTCAGGTCCATTAAAAAAGAAAAAAAAAGGTCTAAAAGGTCCTATAATATTGAAAGAATTATCCCCTAACTCTTAACCGTTAAGGAGTTACAACTTCACCTTGCTAACGTAAATGATGGCTACCAGACGCAAATATTTGAATAGCTTTAAAAAGTATATGAAAAACATTGTAAGTGGTGCCGATTCTGTTGTTTACGAACTTAACTAATATTAGACAAGTCACCACTCTTTCATTTTAACCTTATTGAAAAAATATAGATCATTTTTAATGCTGTCAGTTTAATCCATACCGTCGTAATGTACGGGTAAATAGTCGTGACCAATAAAGATCGCGCTTAAATTCACGTTGAAATGTGTGATCGGATTAAACTGACAGGACTAAAATATCTTGCATCCCTTTCTTATATTTACTATTAGAAAGAGATATAGTGAGATTAAATTTATTTTAGTTCGTAAACAACAGAATCGGCACCAGTGCCTATAAAATTTGAAGAGTTCCCTCGATTTCTTCAGGATTCCATCATCAGATTCTGACCTGATGACCATGGGACCACCTGTAATAAGTATATGCTTTCAAATAAAAAAATAATTTTCCAAATCGGTCTAGGAGTCTTCGAGTAATCGGTAAAAAAAAAAAAAAACTCCTTTTTGAAGTCGTTTAAAAATGACGTCGCTTCCTCTGTCTGTTCGCTTAGATCTTTATAACTATTCAACGGATTTTAATGCAAATACAAAAAAATCCTAAGTCGTTAGACCTAATGACCTACTTAGCATACGAAAATAGCTGCTAACCTAATTTAACTATGTACCCGAGCAACTAACTGCTTAATATTACCTTGTATAACGTATGCTGAACAGACAGACCCGCGTCAATTATCCAATATAGAACTTCCTTCGAGGAATTGTCATCAAGACGCTCGCTCTGTAGAAGTAAGTCGTCCAAAGTTTAATAATATAATTTTGTGTGATACGTACTCGGGCTGTTCTAATTTAAATAGACATTGTAAGGTTTATTTTTATAAGAAAACCAAATTACAAAAAAAAAAATACATTATTTATTTTATTTTTTTGCCTTGCGAAGATTAATGAAGGTACTTAATAAAAAACAAACAAAATTAATAATTGTTAGAAAAATGCATGTTATGATTTTTAGTTAACAGTAGAACCGCTAAGAGTATTTTTGCTGTGAAACTAGGTATGACGTCACAGTGCAATATTTCATACAAAACTCCAGTAAACTGTAGTTTTCATTTCATTTCTTTCACTTTAAAACTTACATAAACTGTGAAAAATGTATCTTTAGAAATATCATCAAAATAAAGGAGGCTAATTTCGCCAACTTCTTATGGTGTTTCTTTCATAACTGAATTAAAAATCAGAAAAAAAAAATTGTTACAATGCTACTTTAAGGGTCGGTTGCATAAAGCGCGGTCATAGTTAGGTTACGGTTATAGTTATTTTTAACCGCTGAAAGAAAGCAAACTGGGTTGCTCGTGTCACTTTTTAACCGTAACCATAACCGACCGAGATCAGTCATCGTCAAAGTGACTCTACGGTCAAATCATGGTAATAGTTAAGTTAACTTTGACTATAACTTTAACTAAGAGGTACGAGCAATCGCCCCGTGTCAATTCATGTCAAAAATGGGGTAAAATATATTAGGTAAGGTATAGTACGACACAACTTAGATGAAGAAAAGAGTGCGCCTACAACAATACTCATGTGTTAAAAAATGATCGGCGAAAATGATGTTGTTGAACGTTGAATGACGCGATAATGAATGATTTTTACTAGTTGTGTAAATCGGAAGTGAAGTGTACGAAAACGATTGGCCGATGCTACATCTAAGTTGTGTCATACTGTACCTAATAATTCCTCCTTGCTAATAATATATGACAAGAAATATTGTGTCACCACTGCACACTGGTATCTTATCTATTTTCTACCCAAAACCGTATCGCGGAGATATTTGACAACTTAATCTGACGAGCTTAGTGTATGTATTTTTATAATAATATCCATAAGCTACAACTAAGTATGTCATTACGTCATGGACACCATCAGAACACGTGAAAATCAACGAAGGGACAAAACTGTCTTTTGCTAGCAAAACCGTTGCTCTAACAAACTACAACGGTAACATTGGATGGTGCAACCCACCCTAAGGGTCAGTTGCTCGTACTTTTAGTTAAGGTTATAGTAACTTTAACCTTCTATAACCATTACCATGCTTTGACCGTAGGGTTAACTATGACGATGACCGATCTCCCTCGGTCGGTTATGGTTAAAATTTTGAGTTAAAGTGACACGAGCAACCCAGTTTGCTTACTTTCGGCGGTTAATGTTAACTATAACCGTAACCTAACTGTAACCGTACTTTTTTTTTATATTTATTTATCCAAATTATACCTTACATGTTTTTCATATATTTAAAATCGCCAAACTACTAACGCAGTTTGTAGGCGTCGCACTCTTACACATTTTGTTACATGCAGGGTATGAGTATTACACATACTAACTACATTATTATGATACTTATACTTATAAGCACTTATTTTTAACATCAAAATTGCATGCACTACACATACCTAAATAAATAATAATTTTACATAAATTTCTTATTTTAATTGCTTACCTAACAAATGTTCTTTTAATTTTCTTTTTAAAGTTACTTTACATTTTATTTTATTTTCATTTGACTTTGTCACTATGACCGCGCTTTATGCAACCGACCCTAAGCTTTTTAAAACACTTTCCCGATCACCTAAAAGATGAGTTCCTCTTTAGGCACCATTCATTTATTACGTAATGGTACTTGTATAACTTTTTAATTCCATTAAAAAAATAATTTTCAATTTATCAAGAACTTTCTAATTTGATATTCAATCAATCAACTTTAGTGCGCAAATTTAACTCTTACTGCGATCACGTAGAGTGGATCTTGCGCTGATCAATTGAATGCAATTAAATACAACAACAAATACCAAGTTGGTTGGAAATTACAATAATTACATGTAATATAGTTACTATAGAATATAAAAATAAAATATAAATTTGAGGTCAGTCAATTTTGAATGAGAGAATTTTAACCTATTTCGTGAGTAGAAAAGTTTGTCTCGCGAAAAAAAACAATAATCTATTTCGAATTTAAAAATTCGTGATATGAGAAAATAAATGTTGTAATAATTACATTTATAAGTAGGTACAAATTTTGTTTTATTTTAAGTAGTAAGTAGGTTAACATTAAATTTTTATTTAAACATGTCAATAATTCCTTGTATTCAATAAAATAGAATCTACCAGTCTGGCGTCCCTGTCCGTATTTGTAGGCATATGGCTTTTGTTTATAACAAGTAGTTTCCGTTACGCTTTTATTATTTTTAAATGTTATTTAAATTTCAACCTTGACAGGAAAATATAAGAATTATAATAATAACGTTTTTAAAGTCAATAAGGACAAGATTCGCCTGCAAAAGAGTCGCTTTTCACGACTATCCTAGATTTTCATTTTATTTGACAGCGCCGGCAGACTGGTTATCATGGTAAGGCAATTTTAATAATCTAACTATATATAGGTATAAAATTCAAAATCCCTGACTGAACACTGACTGACATATCAACGCACAGACACCATTGATCTCAGAGACATGAAACTTGGAGGCTGTGTTCCTTGTGATGTGAAGGCATCCACAAAGGGCTTAAAAAACCAAACAGTTGGGTCTAAAAATCTATGATATTTTCATATATACTTAAGATACATAATACGTAAGTTAAGTTACTAATATCTTCACGTCACTCCTAAGGGGGTTGAATATGTGAAAGCAGGTCGCTAGTATGACATCAAACACGTGTCGCTTCTGAGCGTAGTTATCTTTGATGGCGATGGTGGGTAGGTAAGTAAGTATGCATCGCGGTTAGCCACACCTGACTCGAGTTATTTATAGAACACGTGGGTACTCCTATGTTTATGCAACGATGGCTGGTACACACCACTATAATAGTTAATTTCTTATGCAGGCCATAGACGTAGAAATACGAAAATTTTGTTCTTCATACCAAATGACAACTCATTTTTGATCCAATTTTACCACAGAATGCCAATTGTTTGAACCAGCCTGTTTGATCAAATTACTTGAACGTCTATGACCAGCATTAATCTACGAATGCTTTATTCCTTTTTCGAAATTTGAATCTTTTACATTACCCGCCTGGTTGGCGGAGATCATCCTCAAGATCTGTCGCCAAGCACAGGTGTGTTCCGACAGCTGCGCACGGTACGATTTTAATACTAGATGAATATTTTGTAATGGTATCTTAAAAAAAACTACATTTTTATTGAACTACCTAGGTTGACCTTTATTCAGATTCAAAGTTGTAGTAAAAGCTCTACGGAAATTCTACATAGCTTTCAAAAAGTATCCTAATTATTTACTAAAATGATCAAAATCATGTCAATAAATACGGAATAGTGACGGACGTGATACGATCGATGTATCTGAACGACCGGTCGTATGTTGGCTTGCATTTAAATTGCTCATCGAATCTAATGCGATTGACATTTGCAAGTATTTACGTACCTAGGTACAGTGACAATGACACAACATAGATGAAGCAACGGCAAAATTCGTAGAATCGATCGTTCCCGAAAAGAGTGCGCCTACAACATTACTCATGTAGGTATTAAAAAATGATCGGCGAAAATGATCTTGTTGAACGTTGAATTGGCGCGATAATGAATGGTTGTGTAAATCGGAAGTGAAGTGTACGAAAACGATTTGCCGATGCTACATCTAACTTGTGTCATACTGTGTACCTATTTTATGGCATACAGCCTACGACTGGTGCGGCCGCACCTAGCACAGGTATTTATTTTTGTCTCTGAATTTGTTTAAATACACTAACTGACAGAAAGAAGATGCGTATTTTTAAACCGAAGATATGGATGCAAGCTCCAAAAAGCAGAGGGGTCAGGTACTCCGAAAATCGATAAACGTTAGTTCGACGTTGACGAGACGTCATTTTTGATGATCAAACTATCGTGTATCGTTTTTCGTAGTACACCCTCTGATTGCATGACGATAGTCGTTGGCTCAATTTAGCTCAAATCCTATGAGTTTAACTGACCAGATCTTGAAAGAAACCATAGCATGGTGACTTTTTATCACTCGGCTAGCTGACTACCTGTTGCTAAGCACCTACCGGTGTGTCCTGGCGGCACCTTAGGCCCTCCCTAGCCATGCCAGCAAAACTAGATTATACGAAGTAAGCGTTCTGAGGAATTATTTTGTCTTCTACCATCGCACTTTTCGACATCGACGGGGAATCTATCCTCACACATTGGAACCAAAGTGTTTTCACAGTGTACGATTTCAAAACGCATCTGGCTGTAGACGGAACTCCTCGCTATGGTTTTCACAAGGGTTTTTACAAGAAGATTTTTGCACGGTAGACAACGCGCGAGTGATACCTACTCCTGGTGTTGCAATCGTCTATAGGCTACAGTGACCGCTTAATATCAGGCGGGCCTACTTGTTTGTGACTTTAGCAGTACTTATAAAATTAAAGGAATTCAACGGAACATCACGCGGATTGCGGTCGACCTATACAACATAAATTTAGATTGTTATGAAACCTCGCCTCGGCTTTATTTACTCGAACTGATAAGAAAATGTGGAATTATTCTCTTCTATTTGATTTAATTATATAAATAGCTTGTAGCAAATGATTACCTTTGTAAGTTCCCAGACGATAAAATGTATCTGAGACTTACTAGAAATGTTGATTTTAAATGAAGATTTTCTCTACATTCTTTGTTAGTAGAGAATAATGTTGAGGAATTTGTTTTATTAGTGACGTCAGAAAAAAATCGTGCATGCCCCTTTTATTTGGTCCATCCAAATATGTAACATAAAATTTTTAATCACTTTTAAAAAAAGTACAGTGTCTGATTAGAGTGCCTTAAGTAGGTACTTAGTTATTTTATACTTTTTATTGTTTTTGAAGGCGGTTCTATATTTGCTAAATGTTTTTTTGAATTTCCAGTTTTTTATGTTATGTAATGTTATGTAATCAATGACTCTCAAGATTTGTCACTGACCGAGGATAAGCTTCAGGGATGTTCGCGCTGGCCCATACGGACGACTTCGGGGCGATAATCCGGAAAAAAACAGAATCCTTGTTAAGGAGAGTGCGAGGTAGCCGGAACAGTATTCTGAAGACAGTAGCGGATCACAGTGGATCGCCGATTATGAGACACTTTGTGCGCACGCACATGGGCTCTAATCGATTGGTGTGTGCATAATTTGTCCTTTCGTTTAAATGTAAAATTTATACTACTAACATTAGAAACTAAGTCTTTACTAACCAATGGATCTTTGATATCTGATTAAATAAATAAATTATTATTATATCTAACTCCTAACCGATAAGGTGCACCTTCCATCATCAGCTCAGTAGCATGAGATGATGATTACCAGAAGCAAATATCTGAATAACTTTAGAAAGTATATGAAAACCCATCACTTTTTAAGTAAATCCATTCGTCTTCGAATAATCGGAGAACATACATAAAAAAATTGATTCCGACGAATTGTATCCTCCTCTTTAAGTCTGTTAAAAAATATTTTTATTACCTAATTCGTCACACGCGGATAATGAAAATAAAAAAAAAACAATTCTACACATGGGTAATACCTCTAAAACACGGGTAAAACCCTGATGCAAATAAAGTATACTACATACAATAAAGTAAAGAAACTACCTACTTTCTTTGGAGAACGAACCAAACAAATAAATTGCTCACAATGGCGCCCAGCTTGACACCAATAAAACTGAAATTGTTTACCGTATGTGGGTAGTTCACTATAAGGGCGAGTCAGACGCGCCTTTGTTTGCTGTATTCTGATAAGGGACACAGCGACAGCTTTCTTGTGTTCTTATCACGCACTATCCTGTGTAAACCTACGTGCTATAAGTAATATATTATTTATTCTATGCTATAAGGTTTTTTTTTATGTCAACTGGTTGACAAGCTGGCTGACGGTCCACCTAATGGTAAGTGGTCACCGCCGGCTATGGACATTTGCAATACCAGGGGCATTGCCGATGTGTTGCCGACCTTGAAGAGCTTTTTTCACGCCCCTTTTGAAGAACCCCATGTCGTAGCGCTGAGAGAAAACCGTGATGGGGAGCTCATTCCACATCCCAATGCTTCGCAGTAAGAACGTCCGACTAAAACGTTGCGTGGAAGAACGAGGCGGCTGGAGGATATGAGGATGAGCGCCACATCTACGGCGAGCGGTGCGATGAAAGAATGGTGACGCTGTCACCAGGTCAAAAAGTTCCTCAGAACACTCCCCATTATACAAGCGGTAGAGCACGCAGAGTTACGCAGAGTTAGGACATAAATTCAAAAGATCTTTCTTTTCCAGAAAAGAAATAAGTCTTACTGAGCTGAGTTTCTTGCCGGAGTCTTCTCAGTTTAAGTGTACGTGGAACCGGTGGTAGAATTAATTGTAACTTTCGACGTTCAAAAGTGGCTTATCAGGACCTAAGTTGGACCTACTGCATGTGGTTCTCCAAGAGGGGTGAAGATATTTTTGCAGGGTTAGCAGTAAGTTACCTCCATAGGCTACGATAACCGCTTACCATCACCATCAGAAGGGCCATATGCTTGTTTGCAACCTTAGTAGTATAAAAAAAACTATTCCAAAAAAAATTGAGAATGAAAAATGTCCAACAATAAAAATGAAAAAAAAACACCTGAAAGAAATCGTGCATATCAGTACTAACATACTAAATGTAGAAACAAATTAAAAACTCAACATCATATCAGATAAAAAACGCAAGGCCAACGCACCTATAACTGACAAAAAATTTTTTTGATTGATAGCTGGAGTCTAACTGTAGTTGGTCACGCCCGCCTGTTGCTATGGCCATTTCGACGAGTCACTGCAAAACTGGGCCATCAATCACCGTTTATATCAATTTCTTGTTATATGAAGCGTAGCAGAGTGGAAGCTGCTTAGCAACAGAGCAACGTGTTTATTTTAGCAGGCTAATTTAACTGTGTATAAAAAAAATCGCGATCTAAATTATAACAACAGAATTAGGGTCTATGTTTCATCCACCAAAAAAAAGAAGCCTTATGCTGAGTTTATTGCCGGAGTCTTCTCGGTTCAAGTGTATTCCGAACCGGTAGTAGAGTCTATTGTAAAACTGTAACTGTTGACATTCATAAGTGCCTTATTAGGGCCTGAACTGAATAAATGAGTTTTGATTTGATAGGTAAACAAACTAAACAAAATTTTATTTTCAGTAGTATTTTTTAGGGTACCCAAAGGGTAGAAAGGGTTCTATTACTTAGACTCCGCTGTCTATCTGTCTGTCAGCCCGTCTGTCACCAGGCTGTATCTCATCAGCCATGATAGTAAGACAGTTGAAATTTTCACATATGATGTATCTCTGTTGCCGCTATAACACCAAATACTAAAAAACAGAATAAAATACATATTTCAGGGGGCTCCCATACAACAAACGTGTTTTTTTTGCCGTTTGTATAGATAATGGCATGGAACCCTTAATGGGCGAGTCCGAATCGCACTTTGCCGGTTTATGTATTTTGGTAATTTTTTAGCAATCTCAGTCACTTTCGCGTGTGCGTGCGTATGACGTGACGGTGATATAGTTTGTATTTTACGCAATTATATTTATACTTGACAAATAATAAAGATAAAACTATTTACTTCCCAAACACCTGGCAAGAAAACAATCAAAATAAATACATACTGCCAGTGTCAAGATAGGTAGATTTTGATAAACCATTGAAACTTTGTAGCATAACGGAAATTTGACTTTCTACAGCACTAGATTAGTTAATGGCATCGATACGCACTATATTTTTCGGTAAAATACAAGTCAATGATTAAAGGTTGATGTTTACAAAACTCCATCGAGTTTTATTCGTTGAAACACAGGAATACCTACCTTACCTTACCTGTTATTGTATGAAGCTAGCTAATGGTAAAGTCCTTACGATTATTGAAACATAATAACTTATAAATAGAATTGCTCTATGAATCATTTGTTTTAACTTAGCATCTTACTAAGCTATTGATAGCAGAGTGCAAACCATAATATAAATACTATGTACTGCCACATTATTATAGCATATATATATAACTTAGATGAAGCATCGGCAAACTTCGTAAAATCGATCGTTCTCGAAAAGAGTGCGCCTACAACATTACTCATGTGTTAAAAAATGATTGGCGAAAATGATCTTGTTGAACGTTGAATGGCGCAATACTGAATTATTTTTATTTGTTGTGTAAATCGGATGTGAAGTGTACGAAAACGATTCGCCGATGCTACATCTAAGTTGTGTCATACTATCTCGGTTTTATCAACAGGAAAACTATGGTTTTGTTATTAAAAGAGATACAGGTTGATTGCACGAGGTAGTAGTCGTCACAATTAGGCTGAGATCTATAAAGCGTGCTTAGACTTTGCTCAGACTCGCTCAGACGTACAAAGTCGGTATTTAAAATGCAATCTTCGAATCTCTCTGAGTGTGTGCTAAGCAAAGCCTAAGTGCACCTAATCGACGACTCACCAAAAACTTAAAAACCTTTAAATTAAATAATCAACATTAAAAAAAAGAGTAAAACCTCCTTCAAAGAAATAAAATTTACCAACGCAAAAAGAATTGTCAAAAATCGGTTCAAAACCATACAGCCGAATTCAGAACCTACTCCTTTTTTTTAAAGGTTTAAAAAGTTATATCTAGCTGGGTGGTACGAAATCAAGCTACCATAAAAAAAAAACAGCTATTATATAAAAAAAAAACAATTAATATCTGCTAGGTGATACTACATCAACGATCAAGCCACCATTTTACCTTCGTAAAATCAATTATTGCAGTTACAATAGATAACACAGTTTTAGCAATAAGAGACAGAATACAATTTGTTTCGAGAGAAAGTACATTGCTAAGGTCAAACTTATAAATAAGATAATTAAATTTTTGTAACCGATCGCTCGTGCAACTATTGCTGTCAGTCTTTCAGTATAGAATAGAATTGGGATTTAAAAACGCCAATGATTGTTACGATGATGAAAGTTTTATAGTTTATTTTGTATATCTAATTAAATTTAAACTACATAAATCAAAATAAACCTAACTAACTATAAATAGAATATTTGTGCCAAATCGCTGCCCCGCGGAAGAGTTGAGTGTCACTTTCAATCTAATTTTAATGTTCAACACTTTATTATTATTTATTTATTTGTACAAACATGGAAGCTATTTTAACTGCTCTACAGAAGAATAACATATTAAACAGGCTGGCTGACTAATTTCACCCATGACAATTTACTCCATTGGTTCCGAGTCTATATGAATCAATATTTATACATAGATACGGTACCTAATAAAAGTACATATTTTGCTATCCAGTCACAAAAAAAATGGGATACACGAAATAAGCAATCCATTGACGTTCATAGTAACGATTACTTAATTTGTGGTCTGACCTGATACTCCGCGTAGCCCTTACGCGGAGTATCAGGTCAGAACTTAAGAACTTAAGAAACAGAATTAAAGAACTCCAGACAATGCAATTCATTACCATTTTGATACGCGGTAGCCCCACAGATCATATATAAATATTAGGTATAACAAAAAAAACATTTCCGTAATACTTTAAACATGCATAAACAAAACTAATCCACATCAAAACGAGTGGGAAACAATTAAAAAACAATTAAAGCGATAACTTTGTCAGATTTGATCCGTCTGTCAACGAGATAATTGACTCTTCTCACTCAGTGCGTCGTTTCATTGAGTTAATACAATAAAATTGTTAAACGACAAGCGGTTGCGAGTTGCAACGCGGTCGTCGTATTTATAGCGTAAGGATTAATGATTTTAAGGTTAGCGTCCATTGGCAAGGATAAGATCACGATGGGGCTAACATTAAAAATAGATTTTCCATTTTTTTATTTGTATTCGAAGGTAGTTAGGTACTAAGATAAGCAAACTGGCTTTGGTAGCAATATTACAATGGAATTACATAGGTATTTCAAAAATCTACCTTATCCTCAGGAAAAAATGTGGGCTTACTTTTATCGTCAGACTTTACACATGTATTTGGATAATATTTTATTAAGTAGGGGCCAACGACTTCTGGATCATTTATCGGGTTTCCGCACTACAAGCTTTGCGATCAGCTATGTGTGAAGAATGCCTCAGATATTTAATTAATTCCTACCAGCTGTTATATAGCTAAGTATTTATTACACTTCTGACGTCACTGAGTTACTTATGTTATGTAATTATTGTATTAGTCTTCTCAGTTCAAGTGTATTCCGAACCGGTAGTAGAGTCTATTGTAAAACTGTAACTGTTGACATTCATAAGTGCCTTATTAGGGCCTATACTGAATAAATGAGTTTTGATTTGATTTGATTTAAACCTACACGCGAACCTACAGATGTTGTACGTGGTATAATGTTTATAGGTATATTACTACTAGGTTATCTTATTTTTAACAACGACTAGGTACAATACAGAATACGAAGAATTAAAATTTGAGGAGGTTGATGTACTTGAATAGAACTCGAATCAGTGAAAATAACAATAAAATCGGTCTGTAAATCAGTTTATCCTTTTTTTAGTTATATCTTTATTTATTTTTATTCCTTTTTAAATATCAATTATATTATGGACCCCGTTGATAAGTACATAACATTAAAAAAAAGAAATTTCCGGATTTAAGATATCAGAATTCGCGGTTATTTTTAATAATCCTTATTGCATACGGTTCATTTGTCTCATCATACACACCTACAATTAACCATTGATTTAAGATACAAACCTTATCAAAATCAATCAAATTAATTTTCCTTTGGCATTCTTTAGGTCAAAAGTAAAATAAATAGTTGGACGAAGTGTAGTCCTGGTTGGGAGATTTTAGAAATGCTAACGCTATGCAAAATACTTATTTTGCCGGCCGGGGCTATCAATTAATATTCACATGTTAGCTACTGGCCTACAACTGGACACAGAACAATGGAGTATGTTAATGAATTCAACGCGACAGGAACCGAACAAAACAGACATAATGAGACCCATTCACTTTAACTGTTAGCATAGTTATGTATTATTGTAAAAAGAAAGAGAGAACAAATTACTATTACTTACTACACTGGTTTTATGTGTGTTGTCTTTATTAGCCTCCGCCTCGCGGTTTTACCCATGTTTTGTTCTGTAATGATATATATGTCGTCTTCCAATGTATAATTTTTCAAATCATGATATTACTTTTTTCGTGGGGAAATTGTTATGCCGGACTCCCCCATTGTGGTCGCTTTTACGCTGATATTTTCAAAAATGTTTCGACTTTGCTGGCTTTATAAAATTTATTATAAAAACCTAGAATAGATTGGTATTATTTTTTAAATTTTAACGCCAAAGTGTCCAAAATAAAATACAGAAGTAATAGCTTCAGTTTTTGATAAAGTGACATACTTTCACCCATTATATATTAGTTCAGACCAGGGGTAAGCAACTGGCGGATCGAAGGTCGGTCCCCGGACCGCCAGATATTGTTAAATATAACTACATATTAATTTAAATGCCTAATATTTTCATAATATAACTAAACCTATGATCATAATGTTTGAAAGTCACATAGAAACTAACTTAGTAATTATTCAAATTACTTAGTTCCTATTTTATAAGTACTTATGACTGATGTGATTTGTATAGTTATGTACCTACTACTTACCGACCCCTGGTATAGACGAACTCTATTTCCACAAGGTATATCAGCTACTTAACTTAGGTATCTACTACTTACAAAAGCCAATTCCAAAAGAAAAGATCTAGCTTTTTCTTTTAATGATATAAATTATTCTCTTTGTGTAAAATGGTAGCCTCCATAAATATATCATGGCATATGGAAAATTCTATATACAGGAACATAGAACAATAATCGTAGTGAGAAAACTATAATGTACCTATACCTATTATTACCTATAGTATAGTTATTGATTTGTAATAAGTAAACACAGTGCCGGTTTTAGCTCTACCAGCGCCCTGGGCGAGATGTGATAACCCCCCCTCCCCCTTCTCCCGCCAACAAATGGGATTTTATGTTTAGACTTGAGAATTTATTTATTATTTAGACTCGAGATAGAAGGACTCGCTCATAAGCGACCGGGAATAAAGGTGGGCCTGGCGCCCCTTTACATCTGGCGCCCTGGGCGATCGCCCTAACGCGCCCTACCCTAACGCCGGTACTGATGCCCGACTGGTGCGTTAATTTATATAAATATAGTTAAGTCTGTATAAAAATAAACAATTTAAATAATCATATTTCTCTTATTTGTACTTCATAAGCTACTTATGGAAATACGATAAAATATATTGACTTAAATACTTATCGTCCATGTTTATTTATAAATGTGTGAGGTGTAGGGCTATTATATTATTGTGCAAGGAGATATGATATCGCATTGTGTGCATTCAAATGCATTTAGAAAAATAACTTTATTTTATTTATCCTATCCTATTGTGTGTGACTTTATCCCAGTTAATGGACGGTTACCTTTATTCATAAATTCAAATTTTAGACTAAATAATATACTACGTAGTATTGTACCTAGTAAACATTTAAATCATAGATTTTTTCATAAGATAAGGATAATTTTACATATTAATAAATCATCAACACATTCCTCCAAGGTATATTAGTAACATTTTCATGAAATAGTCGTATATATCAGTAATATACCTTGGAGGAATATGTTGATGATTTCTTTTGTAATTAATCAGTAAATATACTACCATTCTTCTCGCAAATAACATGTTGATAACTTACGACCTATAACTGAGCTGCAATAAGCAAAAATCTTGATAAAATTTGAATTTCGCGCTCCAACCGAAGGTATACCCTTAAGATTTAAAAGTTATTAAAGTTTTGGAAATTCCATAGACGAACAATATTTTCGCAGAACATCCTCAAGCTTAAATTCCGCAGGTACCTACCTACAATAGGATAGTGTCGGTGGTAGGTACACATACATTGTTCCTGCCTGAGTCAGATTAAATTGTACTTCAATATCTAAACGATATTCTGGATTTTTTACGAGACATCACCGACGCGTTACCGACTTTTCCCCCTCCCATGATCTCTGGCCGGCCACTTTATTTACTCGAAGAAAGAAACAATAGAAACACAATAATTTATTTGGCTTGGCTGCGATATTCTATTACATAATGGATTCTACTGTCATAATCGTTGAATGAGTATGCAGGCACGTACCTATACAGGTATATTATTTGATAATCTATGGTGGACTGACGCAACTACACATTAAGATATGTGGGCTCCAAATATACTCGAGTGACACCTACCATACGTTCCTGTTCTATTTTAGTCAGTAAATAGAATAATTACGTCATTTACTGAATCATGTTTATGTGTAAGCCAAACAAATGATTCAGTCGTGTTCATATTTCTTTATTTTGAATTTTTGACTAATATTTCCTGTAATCTATAATGAATGGATCGGGTCATTGACTATTTATTTACCTTTCCCACAAACAGGATTATTCTGTTCAGCTCTCACTTGACAATGTTTTTAAATATTATCATATTGTCAAAATAAAACGAACGTTTAACTTTATAACATCCTGTCTTTATGAAGACATCTTAGTTCGAATCAATGAGCTTGAACTATCGATCGGTGAAGGAAAACATCGTTTGGAAACTAATAGCAAGTTAGTAAGGTACTATCGACAAAGTATGATCACCTTGGGGGTGTATTTTGCGTACAGTGACCAGCCGCTACCTGTCTCTTACACAATATAACCAGACAATGCACTTGTCATAAAATAGTAGATTGTCATTGTCAGTAAATAGTCTAAACAAAAGATTTTACAAGTGACCGTTTTATTGTCAACAATGGACAGGGCGAACTATGATTACTGGCTGCAAGCGAAAAGGTCTCAAAACTGATCATGCTTCAACTTTGTTGATGGTACATTACTGCCCCCGCCTGGTCGGCTACCATACTCATGTTGAATAATCAACTTTAAAAAAGAGTAAAACCTTTTAATACATTCCATCTTGGAACTCAACGCAAAAAAAAATCGTTTCATAAGCGAAAATATTATGCGTGAACCCTATATTAGTAATTTGAGGCGTGAACAAACATTAAAAAAAAATACAACCGAATTGAGAACGTTCTCCTTTGTTTTTTGAAGTCAATTAATAATGAATCGACAAGCACCTACCGGTGCGTTCCGACAACTGCAGTTTTCATCGTCCCTTAGGCTTGTGCTTACTAAATTACAAGTATGACACAACTTAGATGTAGCATCGGCACATCGTTTTCGTACACTTCACTTCCGATTTACACAACTAATAAAGATCATTCATTATCGCGCCATTCAACGTTCAACAAGATCATTTTCGCCGATCATTTTTTAACACATGATTAATGTTGTAGGCGCACTCTTTTCGGGAACGATCGATTTTACGAATTTTGCCGATGCTTCATCTAAGTTGTGTCATACTATACCTCCATCGTCCACGTCATGTATAAAAATAATACTTAGTTGTTCGTTTGTAACCACAAATGGTATACTACTTATTTGTGTATGAATAGTGTCTCTCCGTCAACAGCAATTTATAATGATTAATTAGTATTTAAATATGTCGTTATATTACAAATACAAAACGAGAAGATTGGCTAAATGTAATTGAAGTTAGTATGACCGGAGTCTTCTCAGTATTAAGGATGTTCCAATAAACCGGCTAAATTCAAATTTTATTACGTTTTTACTAATTTAAGCTCAGTAATAGGTCGTGTGTTTGTCAAAATGTGATTGGCGAATGACGACACAGATATGGCTATAGATTTATCTATGTATTCAATTTGCATTGAAAATATTAAAGAACTGTACATAGGTTTCTGTTTGTTATTTATTGAAAAGGAATCAATGTATGGATTTAAATAGTTTAAAAAGTATTATGTATATGTTACCGGAAATGTATGAAATATAGGAATTGTATACAATTCCTGTGTATTTCCCCTAGGAAATTATAACAATAATGATACTTGGAAACATATAGAAACTATTGAAAAAAAATAGGTTGGGGTTATTTTTTTTATTTTGCATAGAATAGCAAGTATTCGCACAAAAGTACCTTTCACTTACAACCCTCCAAATAGCGCTATCCTTACAAATATACCGAATGTAGTACTCCGATAGATATTTAGGAAATGTATGGATTTCCTAGGAAATGTATACAATGACGGATTAGATACTTTTCCGTTAACATATACATATCAGGCGATGATTTAAGGCGATGATAGCTCAATGGTAGTGACTTCGGATGCCGAGACGAAGGTCCCGGGTTCGAATCCTACAATGAGCTTGAGCTTTCGGTGAAGGAAAACATCGTGAGGAAACCATAGCACGGTGGTAGGGTACTTTGTTGTGCCCGCTTGGCTGGCTACCACCCTCAAGTTGAAAATCTGTCGCCAAGCACCTTTCGGTGTGTTCCGACAGCTGCACCTGAGATCCAGTTCCTTTCTGGGCTTTGTGTGCTTACCATCATCGGCCACATCATCACTGGCCACGGTGAGATTGTGGCCAAACACAGGCCTATACATGGTAAAAAAAAAGGCGCAAATCATTATTTTGCAAACAAACGACCCATTATTGAGCTGCAATTAGCAAAAAACGTAATAAAATTTGGATTTCGTGTTTTCCGAACCGGTGGTAGGTAAGTCATTATTCTTTCGACGTTCAAAGTTCCGAACTGTATGGGTTATGGTTAAAAGAACATGAAAGATAAATAGGTACACATTAAAAGGTAAAACGCTATGAACTTAGAGGATGTAGCGTATTAAGGAACGGAAATCTTCCAATAGGAATGACCCTGGTGACGCGTGGGTACGTGAAATTGAAAAATAGATCTAAAGAATCTTTTACAGCCATAGGATTATTGTATTATTTAGCGTGTAGATGACTAAAATGGAATTAGTCCGTTAGTTAGATTACCAATCCTATTGGACAAATATTTTTTCTATAGCTTCTAAAACAAAAATTTAGCGTGACGTCACGTCTTAGTTTTTACAGAGACATCACAATCTCCACTCCTGAACTTTGATGCGCCTTATCTTTGTAATTTATTATTGATTTATAAAATAAAATAAATATAATAATAAGTAGGTAAGTAAGTAAGTACCTACCTAACTACATATTAGGTATGTAGTTTTGAAAAATGGTTAAGATTTGCCTTTGGTCACTGAAATGAAATCCAAATTCAATCAAATATCTGACGTCATGATGTGTAAAAATGTCAAAGAGAGTTAAACCCATTAATTGCAAAAAAATACAGATAATAACTTTAATAAGACGCAATAAGGCTTATTTTTCTTTGACATTCATAAATGTCAAAGGTATGTTTTAGATTTTGATAGGGTTTAACAACTTTGCAGGTAGGTAGGTAGGTAATTTAATAAATATTCATAATTCAACTGCATTTCACTTATCAATGACAAGTTTTTCTATAGGATCAATTCTTGCGAAAAAATCGTGAATCGAAATAACGAAAATATTAACATACATTTTGAGATAATTATAATAGAAAGGAAATAAGTAGTTTCCTTACAAGCAAAGGATATTTTTTTTAAAGAAAATAAAAATTTCTATTTAGTATTTTTAATAAATGCTCCTCCATTATCTCGCTTATCCCCGTGAGTTTAGTAAGGGACGGAGTCATTCGCGAACATCATCCTCCTATAGCACTACAGATGAAATTGGTAGGCCTGTAAGTATGACCCGCATGAACTTGAATCTTGTTGTACCCACAAAAATGTCATTAGAGTACAATAATAACAAACTGAATGATATAATTGTGTTGGAATCTGGGCTGATGCCAGTTCTTTGTCCTCACGTTGTCGCCACAGACAAAATATTGTTAGGGACGTATTTTTAAATATCTATCTTCACGCGTGGATGTATATTTGGTAAACCTGATAGGTCGTATACCGCGATTTAATCGCTTACTGAGAATTGTATGACTATAGGTATAACTGTTTGTTTAGGGAAATAAAAAAATGAGGAAATATTTTTAAAATATCAATACGTGAATAAAAATATAGTTATTCATTAATATAAATATATAAATATTAATACTCACATCTAAAAAACACAAGCGATTTTTCATTTTTCACACTTGCAAAAAAATATCACTATTAAAAATAACACATTGGAAACACTAGGTACAGAACTAATGCATAGTTTGTACAACTTTCCAACTAGAGGAATGTGAAAAATGCAGTGGTAGCGCGCAACCGACGACGCTGCAGTGTCCTCAGCATTTTACCAAACAAAGCAACAGTGGCAAGTAAAGAATCACACTTTTACGTTACAAACGTTTACGTTATAACACTTTTGACATTTCCCGCACAATAACACACGCAGCGAGTCTAATTCAGAACACCAACTTAGCAAAACTCCGAACGACACAAAAGCGTGTACTGACTAAATGTATTTACGTATAGATATACCTACTCTTTGCCAACTTGATAGCGCTTCACTGCGGTTGCTAGAAAGGGACAGACTGATTCTTGGAATGAGAAACATGTAGAGGAGACAGAGATAGACACGTGTTTGTTGTTTCGTTTCGGTATCCGGTATTCCCGTTTGAGATTTTTGTGTATTGAGGTGTAGCGGCGATAACGTATGCCTGGGAGCGTTCTTGGGTCGTGGTCAGTAAATGAAATGGTCATCGTATAGTGACCTCTGAACGATGCTGCGCTGGTGTTACTAATAAAGAAATGCACACATCATTTTCATTACTTACCTACTTATAATTATTTGTGTAATATAGAAAATTTTTGCTATGGGACCCATTAACTCGCGAAATCAAAATTTAATATTTCATAAACGATCAAATGTAGGTACCTACCTATGAAGTAGAGAGTCGAGTCAGTAAGGGCAACTTGAAACCACGCGAATATGGTCTTAGGAGACTTAGGAACCTTTTTGAGTTATTGCGATCGGGATTTACCTACTATGAAAAACTTTCTACAAAAAATAGAACCGCCTTCAAAGGCACCAAAAAGCATAAAATAACTATGTAGGAACTCGAATCTTTGAAGTCTGTTTCTTTGTTTTGAAGTCAACGAAAAAAAATCTGCTTTGACGTTGGTTCTATTTTTTGTAGAAAATTTTTCATTTTTAAATCTTCAGTTTCTAAGGGGAAGTGACTCTCAAGATGTGTCACTGACCTAGGATAAGCATATTAGCGGTGTACCTTTTAAAGAATTATCCCCAAACTCCTAACCATTAAGGAGTTGTACCTTCCATCATCAGCTCAGCAACATAAGATGATGACTACCAGACGCAAATATCTGAATAGCTATAGAAAATATATGAAAAACAAGTGCCTATAAAATTTGAAGAGTTCCATCGATTTCTCCAGAATCCCATCATCGAATCCTGTGAGTGTGAACCTTTTAAACAAAAAATAATTTTCCAAATCAGTCCAGCCAGGCGTTTGCGAGTAATAGGGGAACATACATAAAAAAAAAGATTCCGTCAGCGAGAAAAAAAAAATATTAGCTCGATCGATCCTGTCTCCGACAAGAATCAAAAGTCTCCTCTATAAAGTAATATCAACGTATTTGTGATATTTCTCATACCCTCTAACCCAGGGGTTCCCAACCTTTTCTTGATCAGGGACCACTTTTATGTTATTCTTGTTAGCAGGAACCTCTGTGAAGGGATAATTAAAGGCAGAGTCACCATCACGGATCTGAATTCCAAGTCTGTCGCTATTTTGTCCTCGTATATCAGATTTTGTCGCGCCCTGGTTCAAAAGATTTTTAGGTGTCCCTCATATCTCAAGAACCACAAGCAACAAGCGAAGATCTGTTTGCTTCCAGAATTTGTCATTAATCTGTCCAATTTTGTCCTGCCAGGAAGCATACTTCCTGCCTGCAGGAAATGCACACACAATTAAAATAAAGTGAAATAATCAAACCGAAACTTTAATTAAAAATTCGAAAGCTAGTTACATAAAAACAAATAATAATATTTTTTGGATAAACTTCTGTTTTGTTGTTGTGCGACATAAACTTGTTTTAATGTGATTTCTGAGCTTGCATCTTCTTTACGAGTTCGGCTACCCTAGGACTAATATTGTTACTCAAAGCTACGCGCAAATCATCATGTTTTTAATTACCAGTAAAGCAGAAAATCCTTGTTCACACAAATACGTTGTCGCCCGCTCACTCACTACACGCTAAGCCGTTTCCATCCGCCAAATTTAAAATCATTAGCGGACCATAATTTAGTTTCTGGGGACCACTGGTGGTCCACGGACCACTGGTTGGGAACCCCTGTAGTCTAACCTAACTTGTTTTAAGCACAAATCGTTTTTTAGCTAGCTGCTAAGTAAGACTGAACTATCATTTTGGTTGTCTGATCATTTCAATTTTTTTTATTTCCATCCTGTCTTTCCATCATTCAGGATGATGGCTCTAACGACTTTATTGTTGTTATACTTATGTATGTTTTACTACATACATTTATTTTATTTTCCGAACATCCTACCAAAATGGAACTTTAGCTCTTGATGTCACATCCACATTTGAACCATGGTACTAAGCAGTTTCACAGAGGAGTAAAGGCTTTACTAGACTCCAGCAAATAAATGTATGTAAGTAAAATATCTAAAACAATAAAGTCGTTAGAGCCATCATCCTTTCATACGGGATTAGTTGATATTAAATTTGAGCAGGCGCACTTTCACAGCATAATGTGCGGCCTTGGCTTGGACTATGTTAAATTAAATGCATTATTATAATATCACAAATGCGGGTGCTAAATACACAATTTTGTGAACAGTTCTTGACTGATGAGTGATAAGCAAGCAGACTGTTCACCTGATGGTAAGTAACTTATAAACATTGGCAATAGGTACCAGAGGGACTGTAAATGTAAATGAAATCAAATGAAAAATAATATATTTAATTCAAATAGACCTTCACAGGATTGTCAGGTTCTAATACATGGTTCGACTCGGTTCGGTTGTATTACCGACTTTTACAAAGCCTAGATAGAATGCAACAGCTCGCAGTGGTGGACATCTTAAGCTTTTTGTGGAGGAAAACATCAACCACATCAACGTGGTAGGGTACTTTGTACCTCTTGGCTGGATATCACCCTCAAATTGATAATCTTTCGCTAAGCACAGACTAAGTTCAGCAGCTGCACTTGAGAAACTGTTCCCTTCTAGACTTCCTGTCGTTACCATCTTCGTCCACATCACTAATCACAGTGAGATTGTGGTCAGCTGGGAATGGAGTGCTTGGTGATAGATTTGCAACTTCAGGGAAAGGCATTTTAAGGCGATGATAGCTCAGTGACGTCGGATGCCGCGACGAAGGTTTGAATCCTACCATGGGCTTGAGCTTTCGGTGAAGGAAATCATTGTGAGTAAACCATTGAACGGTGGTAGGGTACTTTACAGTACCCGCCTGGCTGGCCTCCACCCTCATGTTAAAAAGCACGAAGCACCTACCAGTGTTCCGGTAATTGCACTTGAGAGCCAGTTGCCTTCTTGGCATTGTAACAGATCGACGACACATTGGCAACTACTTCTGGTATTGCAAATGGCGATATGCGACGGTAACCTGACATAAAAAAAAACTTGCGTAAAATACAAATAAAGTCTTCGAAGGAAAATTACATGCAGTGTCAAATCATAATTGCATGTGATGATGTGACATTTCAAGAGCGACATCCTTATAACATAAGGGAGTAGTTAGGGAAGAGCTACCAGTGTAACGATTAGCTTTTGTTATGTGAACAGCACAGAACAAAAGACTTCGTAGACAATCCTAAAATCAATCTAACAATTACTCAATTATACGCATCCAAGCCTGAGATAATTTCAACTTCAGCTTGCAAAATTCATTGGAAAAGCAATCACATGTCGACGCCAATACGTAATACTAACTAATTATTGGTTTACGTAGCGATTTCACGGTGCCGGCTTATCCGCAAGGGAGGCAGTTAAAGTTTTATCAACATTTTGATAAAGCGCTGTTCGATCGGCCTGCCAAGTGCCAACCGGCGTACGCGCCAATATGTGGGTCGGCTAGCCTACACTTGTGTTTGTACTTGTGTGGCGGGAATGTGGGAATTAGGGAGATTTGGAAATTACTGTAATACAGCCTTAGATTGCCTTAGACAGCCTTAGTTTGGATTTGTAGGGTAGCCTATTTGTGGTAGTAGATATTAAATATCTTCATCGTCAAGACGACAACATGGCTCGTGTTTTAACTGAAATTTAATTGTTCATGAGTTGATAGACCTAAAATGAGAACCTTTAGGTAGATCCATTCCATTTCATAATTAACAAGAAGAATGATAGAATTAATAACATTTTTTAACTGAAACATAAAGTCTGATACTTTTTAACTACATTACGAATTTTAACGATTGATCAACTATCCATACCTTAAAGTTATCGCATGGGAAATACCTAGTTAATATGACAACCAATAAATACCGAGTCTGAAGAAACAAAACTACTTAAAAAACACCAACATAATCCATTGCGGCATTACATTGGCAAATTCAAGCAAACCACGTGTTCAAAACTAGAATATTCTCAAGAATTCCATTCGCACACAACCGCGGCTACATTACAAAAGTAATAGTAGAAAACTCCTTTACAATTGTTTCAGAAAACACTTGTGCAAATACCATTAACATTTTCATGCGGTAGTATAACGACGGTTGCCTGCGCGCGCGCACCTTGCCACGGGATCTTTTCAATACTTTTTTTGTGTGCATCTTTGACAGCGTGGTGACCCGAGCGGTATGAGCAAACTATGGGAATAGATACTAGTTTGTTCGCCCCGGCTCGTGTCGCTTAGCGTCAAGTATCAACGTTTGGTATCAGCGTCACTAAATGCCGCAAGGACACGTGTGTTGCTGTGATTGGTTACAAAAGCTTTACTTCCTTTTATTATGAATTATTTTCATCAATGTGAGTGTTGCATATTCAAAGATTTTCAAATGTTCTCAATTCGGCTGTATGTTTTTTCTAATGTTTGTTCACGCATAATTTATTTGCTTCCGATTTTAATCAATATTTTTGCGTTGGGTTCTGTATGGCTCCAAGGTGGTCCCCACGAAGTAGAGATGCTTCTTTAGTATGTGGTAGTCCCATATTAATTATATTGTCTTTGAAGGTTTTACTCTTTTTTCAAAAAAATATTATTTTTCTTTTTAACCTTACTTTATCAAAAAGAAATTATTTGGGATGCTATAGAAATCATCTAACTAACCATGTTTTAATGTGAGCATTTACTAACTCTCTTCATTATTTCTATTGCCCAATAGTTTTAGTCCTCTGCTGGACATAGGCCACTTCAAGAGGCTGAGTCCCTTCTTCCAGTATCTGCCACTCGCATACAGCCCCTGCCACCTATTAGAGCCAGTCCACCTGGCTAACACGCAGACACTTACCAACACGCGGTCTCTACTCTAACACTCGTCGCTCCATCAACCGCCCGTTCTTCGACAACGGCCCACTGCCACTTCAGTTTGCTATTTCCAATAACCTAATAACTCTTTCCAATCGCTGAGTGACTTTAAATCTTTGTCCTGACCTGTCCATGTCAGTTCACGTCTCCGCTACGTATGTATTTCATGGTAGGCAGGACGCACAGATGACAAAAGACTTCTTCAGACGTTTTTAGACTCTGTGATACTGGCTGACATGAATATTTGAGTATGTTTGCCAAACGGTGTTAAACAAATGAATTCTACAATCGACTTCTTTCTTTATTTTCTTATCTTCATTTTAGCCAAACGCATCAACTATTCCAACAATTTTCTGCCGCCATCTTACGATTGACAATCCTACTTTGACCCAAGCTCTGCAGCCAGAATGTATTCCCCTCGTTGTCTGGCTAGTACGGCTTGAAAGGTATCAATTTATTTAGTGTTTCTTGCTTTTATTCACAACAATAATAGAGATACTATAGATTCTAGATATAAAAAAGCCGCTACCGTCGATCATCGGCAAGGTTCCAATCAGGCTGGTAATATTTTCTCCTTGGATGGTCAAGCTAAAGCGTTGGCGGAAAAATCTCCCACCCCCTGGTTTTCTGAAGACTCGATTAGTACAAAGTATCCTATGTAATCATCTTATTCCAGGGTTATTTGACTAACAAACACACAAACTTTCGTAAGAAATCTAAGTTTTTTTTTATAAAATCTGTTCCTTTCGCTTGCAGATCAAGATTGAGCACATCAGTTTCATTTTATTACTTGAAGACTCGCTTAATATACTAAGTATTGAATTGACTAACTTCTTGAGTAGTTTCCTAGAATCATATTTCCGAGAGCATATAGGTAGGTACTCGTTATGAACCCAAGCCCTCGCCGAGACCACACATTATTCTTTGGAGCACACCAAACGTAAATCCTTTGACGACTGCTTGCCCAAACTCTTCGACGACTGCCCAAATATAAATTGTTCGAAAGTGTTCTTTGTCTGTTACTTTCGACTTTTATAGTTTTAGTAATATGAGCCGATTGTATGAAAAAACAATTTGGAAAATTCACAGGGAGAGTCGGTAATTTGGTCAGTATAGTCCATGCCGTTATACAGGTAAATAGTCGTAGTCGTAATCGAATCGGCACCATTGGCTGACCCCGATTCTGTTGATTACAAAACTAAACTAATTTAATCTCACTATCTCTTTCTAATAAGATATTTTAGACCTGTCAGATTAGTCCGATCTTTATTGGTCACTACTTACCTGTTTATCGGCATGGACTAAACTGACAGCATTAAAAATAAGGTTAACATGAAAGAGAGGTGACTAATATCAGTTAAGTTCGTAAACAACAGAATCGGCACCTGTCAGACAAAAACTCCTTCGATTCTAAATTGTGTCAAAGTATTCGACTATTAAAATTATATTACGCGTACCACAGAGTGCGTACTATTCGAAATATTCCGCTTAGTAACAATGTGGTCGTTAACCGACATCGGTGCTTCAATAACTATAACTGGGGCACATTTTATACCATTACACGTAGGTATTAAGTATAAGTAAGGAACTATAATAAGTCACTACTCTCGTACCTGGCTAGCCTGTCAGGTTCTCTCCATACAAATACTTCTCAGTTTATGTGGTCCAAACCGGTGGTACCTAGAGTCTATTGTAATAATAGGGATGATGACTGGGTGAAAAATAATTAATTATGTTCGTCAGTTAGGTTATCAAAAAGTATTGTATACGTATTTTTTATTTTATTAAATCAATAAAAAATTACAAAGAGCGCATCAAACTTCAGCAGTGGGTGGTGGGGGCTTGTGACTTCACGTCTCTGTAAAAAGTGTAGGTACTAAGACGTGACGTCACGCGAAATTTAAACGCACTGGATCTTATTTATTATTTGTTTTCGGAACTAATGAAAAAATATGTGTCCAATATTTTTTGGTAATATCAGATAGATTACCAAAAAATTTTGGACACATATCTTACGGACTAATTAGATTTTTTTAGTCATATCAGGGCCTAAATTGAATAAATGAGTTTTGAGTTCGAAAACCATGGCAGCGTCCGCCTTGCGGTTTTATCCATGTGTTTCCGTAGTATCTTATTTTTCGGGATAAATGTATTATATGTTTTATTCCAGTATATGATCTATCCCTGTGACAAGTTTAATTCAAATCCGTTCAGCTATTTATTTGTGATTGAGTCGCAAACATCAAAACTTTCTTAGGAGGATAAATTAGAATAAACTAGTTCCATTCGCAATCTCGAGAATTCTTATGTTTTACCGGGTTAAAAAGCGGGTGAAACCGCTGGGATGAGCTCGTCTTCTATATAAATAAAAATGAAATGCTGTTCGCGGGTAAGCGCATCACTTGTTATAATTTTTTGCAATAATAAGGTAGGTATTCAGCGAAAAATTGGAAAAGATGTCCCGAAAACTTTAAATTTCGGGAAAAACTAAAAATACTTTTTTCAAAGGAATTTTTATTTTTATATGAATTAAATTTCTTTGGCTAGTACAAAATACAAATTACATAAAATTAATGTAGGTACGTGTAAAACAAACCTACTTTTTAATAACATTGTTAATTAATTTACTATAACTTGATACAAGATCATAAAAATATATTAAAACAAACATACCTAGTCGTTCATTGCAAAAAATGAATTGGCATGGCGTAAAATTGTCCGAGCTCTTATCGGAACCATAAAATATTTCAACCAGAAAACTTAAAGTATAGTTCTAGCAATAAATCACACGTGAGTTAGCCCGAGATTATTTATTTTTTTACAAATTTTAAAACACATGTTGTTTTTGCAAACTTAATTAATTTTATTTATTAGACAAACCACCTCTCTTTCATTTTAACCTTATTGAAAAAAGACAGAACATTTTTAATGCTGTCAGTTTAATCCATGCCGTCGTAATGTACGGGTAAATAGTCGTGACCAATAAAGATAGCGCTTAAATTCACGTTGAAATATGTGATCGGATTAAACTGACAGGACTAAAATATCTTGCATCCCTTTCTTATATTTACTATTAGAAAGAGATATAGTGAGATTCAATTTATTTAGTTCGTAAACAACAGAATCGACACCAATGTTAGTCTATGACATGTTATTGTCATTTGCGGGGAATAGTCGTTAACCAATAGCGTTCACGGACCCGTATACCTATCCTTTTCTTATGATTTTAGTGAGAAAGAGATAAGTATAGCGAGTTTTTTTTTTAAACAACAGAATCGGCACGATTGTCGTGGCTAAAATGACAAAAGTAGGTAGTCTTTTTAAAAAAAAAGTGCGTTTGTTCGATTTTTTATCACACGCAAATACAACTTTGTATATATATATGAAGGTTTTTATTATGTCGCGATTGTAAGATGTTATGAAATAAGATTTGTTTATCAAGCTTTCAGGTTTTATTGTTAGTTGGTAGCTATGATTGATTATTTCGAAATTATATTTATTATTTACGCACTGAAGGAAAGCCTCGAGATATACCTACTTTTTTTTTTCATTTTGGCATCACTTACTTTGTGTATTTTGCCAGTTTCAAGTATAGTAAGTCATGTATTTAATCCTTGTCAAGTTAAGTTCAAGTCATGTAAAATCATTCTCAAGTCACAGTCAGTCAGTCCAAGCTAGGTTTTAGTACAATGGTGGCCGTTCTACTAAAACTATTCGCAGACTTTTTGAGACAACTTGAAAAGCCACTATACACGTAATCATTTCATTTCACTTCACTGGTGCACTTGTATTGATCTTTATTGGACATAATACCACAGAAAATATTTAATAAAACTCAAAAAATACACTATTTCATGAAAATAAAATGAAATCGCAACGTCACTTCGCAAGTTCCCGCCAAAAAGTCCGATATACTACTTACTTTTAATTCTCATAAATTGAAGGTTGCCAGCTCGCAGAAACGGTTTCAGCTAAATAAAACAGCGAGTAAATTATTTATATTTTTATTTCAATAGTCAATAAATTCTACTAACATTAAGTCATGTTTATCTAATAAATAACATTCGATAGGACCACCTCCGGGTTTACAAATACATTATTTCATTAATTATTATATTGTTTGTGACTTATTCCCTAATTATGTTACATTGCTCGTTCACAACGCTTAAGAAAATATATAGTAATAATAGATTTATATTTGTATTGATTTTGATGTTGCAGTTTATTTTACACAAAATAATAAGGTATTATTAAAAAATATTTTTCCCATTTTACCTCATTTAAAAAAATTATAATACAGCTCTATAAAATTGCATACTTATTAGTTATTACTTATTGAAAAATAAATATAAATATATAGGTTCATAGGATTTCAAATACACAAAATATAAAAATAATAAAATCACATTAAATACAGATTACAATAAAAGCATGTAGAACCCTGTCGAAGCAATATTTAAAAGAAAAAATATTTTAAAAATAAAATATAAGACTGGGGTTACAACATTAAATAACCGTAATAATCCATTCTTAAATAGAGTTTTTAATTAAAATAAGATTATTGTAAGTTTCATAGGAATACAAAATTTATAAAAGCGAAATGAAATTGCATGATAATAAATGTTTATTAAGCCTAAATTTTGTATTATATTTTCAATTCCAACAGGTACCTGAATATTTAAGCGCTATATCGAAAAATAACTGCATTTATTTATTATTGATTAATTGTAAACCGTCTATACTGAGCGAATCGTAAATTAACAGAATTAAAAAATATATAATCATTATTAGTACTTATTAATTACGTCTACTTAAAAACATTATAGCAGTGTTAGTACAAGTTGAGATCATGTCAAATTATGTATTTTTTAATTAATACATAACTATTTTACTAGTTGGACTAAAATTATACTTATATTTGATCTCATATTATACTGACGCTGTCTAGCAGATAATATCGTATTTTTCTTGATTACGATTCCGTAAATTTACGATTACGATTCACTCAGTGTGTACACGGCTTTACGATGTCTATCAATTCCGAAACGCTTCCATTCTGTTACTATTCTTAAAAACTAACTACACAAACTGTACGTCCCTAAGCCCTACGTATTTCTACACAAAAATATTTATTTATTTAATTTAATTTACATATTAATAAGTAGATTTATTAATTTGGACACCACTCTTGGATTATCGTAATTATTAATTTTATTCTTTATTATGCAACACACATCCTAAAACATAAAAAAAGAAAATTCCGATTCTATTTTCAAATTCCATTTTATAAATATTAAATTTTTTCGTAATATTTTTAGTTGCAGAATACTAAAAACTACAATTATTTTGTTATCCAAAGGGACAAAAAAGACAATATTTTTAGGAATAGAGATCTTACTGCTATAGTTATAGAACACAAATATTTCTGTGTAAGAAGACTGATTTATTTTCACTTAAAGGAAATTGTGTTCTATTCGAAAAGCAATAAGGTATGTTCTAGTCCAGTTTTTATAAATGGTATTTTTAACTAGCGAAGTATTTTACCTCGTATTTAACTAGGTCCAACACCGTAAGGCATAGTTAAGTCGTCGAATTGATATTACTTATTGCTGTTCTAAAAGCAATTCTATACTTCATTCTTTGAGTTCACAATCGACTGACATCAAAAAAAGAATTATCTAAAACACTTGTACACGTTAATTGAAAAATAATTGATTTACACCATTATTATGCTTAGGAGAAATACAAAATGAGCTTTTTCACAACGCCACAAAGTCTACATTACAGTGTGGTAACAATGTAATGTAGTAGAAGGAAACTATGCTAAGAGTTTTCCATATTTTCATGCTTTATGTTACCACGGTAATAAAAATTCAACTACTTATGACGAGTTAAATTAAAATGTAACTATACGACGTAAAGTTCACAATCGATTGAATTAATTTATCCTATATCGACATAATGTTAACCTTATAATGCACGTAAAAGAGATACTTCAGTTTTACTATCGTGAATGTATACAGGGTGACAGGTTGAAATGGGACATACTATCTTTTGTTTAATTAAAAGAAAGAAAAAAAATGCTACTTTTGCTGTTGCAAATTAGATGCCAAATATTTACATATTTATCAGAACCCAAGTTGAACTAGTCTTTCCCTACTAGTTGAACTACCCTATTTGGCATACGCTTTCGAATTGTCTTTCATAATTTTTTTTTTTTAGGTATCATTCAACATTCCTTACTTTAATATTGTGCCGAAATCATTCAATCAGAAATTCCGCGTTGTTTCACGATTTGTCACTTTTCTCTCTCTCATTGTTTTTTCAAATCTATTGGAATCAACCATGAAATCACGAAAAAAAACTTTTCATACATTTTGACCGAAAAAAAATATGTTTGTATAAAAAGTTTTTTTTTTCAAAAATTCGGAGTTGTTCTCATAGTAAAAGTTGTTCATAATGATAAGTATAACAACCCTTGAAAATTTATCTACTTAGATTTTTTTTCCCCCTCCAAGTATGCCCTTCGTTCAAACCATCATCCTATATACATTAGTTTAAACTACATACAGAGTACCTACAGAAATCAATACATATATATAAGTATATACATAGTTAGTTACTATACAATAAATGGAAAAATACATGCGATATTTTATTTTCACAATTGGCAAGTTATGTATGACACTATTAAAATGTACATTCTCAAATATTGAGTTACACTTTACGCTTTACCTAGTAACTAACGCACCGCTCACCAAGGCTAACTCTTTTTAATCTACATGAAAAAGTAGGTTCTTTAATCATCTGTAGATGTATGTGATACAGATGTGGCTTAAGGGGGAACGTTCGGTTGGAGCGCGAGCTGAGTTGCAGCTCAGTTATAGGTCGTAAGTTATCAACATGTTATTTGCGACAAGAATGGTAGTATATTTACTGATTAATAACAAAAGGAATCATCAACATATTCCTCCAAGGTATATTAGTAACATTTTCATGAAATAGTCGTATATGTCAGTAATATATCTTGGAGGAATATGTTGATGATTTCTTTTGTTATTAATCAGTAAATATACTACTATTCTTCTCGCAAATAACATGTTGATAAATTACGACCTATAACTGAGCTGCAACTAGCAAAAATCTTGATAAAATTTGAATTTCGCGCTCCAACCGAAGGTATACCCTTAATGCTCCTTCTTTTGCCAGCTTACAATTAATATTTCTTTTTAGTGTAAATATAAATTTTAATTAAATTATATGAAACTTTTTTTTTAAATAGTACGGAAGTAATAAATATTGTTAAATTCTTCAAATATCGAAAATATATTAATACGAGATATAAATATATAAAAGGAAATGGTGACTGACTGACTGATTGAACAGTCAACGCACAGCTCAAACCACTGGACGGATCGGGCTGAAATTTGGCATACAGATGCAACCCTTAAGGGGGTAAAATAGGGGATCGCGGGTGAAACCGCGTGGCAGAAAGCTATTATACAATTATATTTGTTCCAAAACAATCAGAGAGATTTAGACCTGGTGAGACAAGTGCTTACTAAGTTAGTCCAGGAGCCGACAGCATCTTTTTCATATGATACAATTGTTTGCTTTGTGATTCTCACATACAACTACTAACTAAAGGTATTTTTACTCAGGGCCAAGATTTTTTCTTTATATTACACTGATATATTCCATCATTTAATGACAACCAAAAATAATTTTAATCCATATGCTTATTTTCGATAATGATATGTGTATGAAGTCAGCTCCCAGTCTAAATCAAGGACGTGCCTCGTTGTTTGTACCCAACTCTTGTATTTACCTACTTTACATAACCCTGAGCAATTTTATTTTGGCTGTTTCTTTATTATTAACAATCGCTGGTAAATAACACATGTTTTTTTTCTGAAATTCTTTTTCGAAAAATGTTTAGCTGCCTCTTTTAAATATCAGGTTTAATGTCGTCTGTTTGGATCCTGTGTTTGGTTGTATACTGAGCGACTTTTACTGATGGAGATATTTGCAAATATTTAATTTTTATTTTTATAGAACAAAGTAGAGAAAAGAATGAAAAATTCGCAATTTCAGAGCTGAACTAACCCTACCCAATTTACGTTGTAGCTATCACAGATTAAACAGTAAACTTTACTATAAAGATATAAGGCTGATTTTCATATTTCTCTGAACAGTCCTCCGCACCAAGCCAAAGCGTAAATAGTGTAGGTATTATTAATAGATTTTGTTTTCAATTAGTTCTAGTAGTACGTAGTATATTATTTATTCTTTGGTTCTAGGCATTTAAAGAATAGTTTTGACTTCTAATACCGACCGAAAAATACTTGCAATGAGTTCATATAATAAAGACACTTTTGAATTTGAATTTGACCTAAAAGAACATAATATAGTTTGCCATATTTAATCATTTCGAAAAAATATTTATAAAATTTTTTCGCACGCTTTGTGACACTGTGTTATCTACCAGCGATAAATAAACTATTAATCATTGAAAAATAGGTCCTTTCTCATTATTCATACGTTTGTTTACGCTTTGAGCTAACTAAAAGTTTATTTCTATGAAAATAATTCATGCTATATTTTATTGAATTGCATAACGACACGTGTTTATACATTGCGCGCATTTCAGGACGCAATGGAATCATAATTATATACAATGGTGCCGATTCTGTTGTTTACGAACTAAATAAATTTAACCTCACTATATCTCTTTCTAATAGTAAATATAAGAAAGGGATGCAAGATATTTTAGTCCTGTCAGTTTAATCCGATCACACATTTCAACGTGAATTTAAGCGCGATCTTTATTGGTCACGACTATTTACCCGTACATTACGACGGCATGGATTAAACTGACAGCATTAAAAATGTTCTATCTTTTTTCAATAAGGTTAACATGAAAGAGAGGTGACTTGTCTAATATTAGTTAAGTTCGTAAACAACAGAATCGGCACCAATGTGTAACGAATTTAAATTAAGTTATATACCTACAGTGCGTTAGAATAAATGTATAGGGTTATTTTAATTCACTCATTAAGGTAACAAAAGTAACTCTCGTTATGTAGAAAAGTTTATAACCATTTCTATTGCCGACTTCAAAATCACATTATTTTCTATCAATCTAAATTGTAGCTACGCAATTTGCGAGATGATATATGAAGAAAGACCCAGGATATTATTATATAACATAACTTTCATAACGCACTGCAATATATATTACAATTTGTTTAATTACAAACGTATCACTTTATATGAAACTAAAATAAACATATAAATATTATTACCTAGAAGTGCTTGAACGCACTCCGATTCAGATTTTTCTAGAACTTTCTACGTAGCTAGAAACTACATTAGATTTAAAATTAAATTATACGTTGTACCTACCATAGTCAAGAGTAAAAAGTAGCTATATCACAATACTAAGAAAATATAGTTTTTATAACTGTCAAGAGTGTCAATATATATTAGTAAAATGGCGTAGACTGTATCTACTGTACTGCGACCGGATAAGTCAGTCTTCACCTCAGACGTTAAGGTGATACCTTCGGTTTGAGCGCGAAATTCAAATATTATCACGTTTTTTGCAAATTGCAGCTCAGTTATAGGTCGTAAGTTATCAACATGTTATTTGCGACAAGAATGGTAGTATATTTACTGATTAATAACAAAATAAATCATGAAAGTATTCCTCCAAGGTATATTAGTAACATTTTCATGAAATAGTCGTATATGTCAGTATCAGTAGTACTAGCCCTTAAAGGGGCTTACTACATTACATAAGCCTGCCCCAATATAATTTGACCGCCCCCTCTTCTCTGCAACGTAGACGAGGACTGACTTATCCCATACAATGCCACCAACTTATCAGTCCACTGGCTTCTGATGGTCACTTCTTATTTTAAGAAGCGGTTGTAGTTCCATTTTCTGCCGCCTGAACAGATGTTGATGGCATTGTATTAACAAAATGTAATTTAGAACTTTTTCGCTTGAAAATATTTTTTTAATTTATTTATCTTTGTGAGCTGTAATAAAATTAAATATTAACAATAAATCTGTCGTATTTTTTCAGTTAGATACTACTTGTTTTTCCGTACAGGAATCGTTACTTGTCGTCGCTTCATAACTTACTTATGTTCTTCATTTAACTTGAGCCCAGCACAATGGTTTGTATAACAAAAGTTACATTGATAAAAAATACCACAAGATGTTCTGCGTATTAAAATTAATTATTCATAAATAAATTAAAATATACATGAACATGTGTTTAAATTAACTCATTTTCGTCACTTTACCCTCTTACGAGGACTCTTACATAGATTTAATATGCATAAAGCATATACTATATAAGCTAAAATAATAAAGAAAGTCATGTAGAAAACTTTGAGAATATCCGAGGATATTTACAAAAAAAAACGTACGAAACCACATGTTATTTCTGTACCTTTTTCGTTAATACATATTTTAAACTGTTATGAATCACAGATATTGTATTTAAGCTGTATTACAACACAATAAGATATATTTTAGCTACACAATTTTGATAATATCTGATAGACCAAAATTTTATTTTCTTAGCGAAATGAAACCCGACAATATTAATTTCTTATTATTTAATTTCCTAGTTATTTAATCACACTTTTAAGTCGTATTTTATTCTAAATCAGCAAAAGATCGAGTCAAATTGAATTAATTAATCTAGTTCCAACTCTAACTTGCTGTCACAAAGTCCAAAGTTATTTATTTACATGTATTGTCTTGATTTGAGAAAAAAAAATAGAAAGTATTTCTAAAATTAACTCTATCATACTTAGCCGCAAAGTCCAGTGTCATTTCTTAACACATCGTCGCAGAGAGAATGGAAAGTCATGCATGGGAATGAAAGTTTCTCTGTTTTTAGTTCTAGGAATCACAACTAGATGGCGTTGTTCAAGTCACCATATAGATAATACGTCTCGACGTAGAGAGAATGAACAAAGTCATGTGAATGAAAGTTTCTCTGTTTTTAGTTCTAAGAATCACAACTAGATGGCGGTGTTCACCTTAGATAATTTCATAGTAAGAATCTATTGAAATGAAGCAAGATTTTCATAGAGACCTTATTTTAAACTCGCACTGTGTCGCAATGTCTGGTATATCTTCACACGTGTGGGCTCTATATGAGAGAGAAAGAGATAGTTATGTGTTGCGCGAGGGCGCGGGCAGGTCGCATCACCGGGAGGGACACGAGCTGGCGACAGACTTCCCGCTGAGACACGAGAATCCACTTGTCCCGGACTGCAAGCTCGACATTGAACCCCTAGGAACAACACACATATGTTAAAAACGTTTTATTTATTTATTTATTCGGTTAAAATTACCAATGTATATTACACAATATCTTATAGTCAAGAACATAATAAATCTAAGCAATATACGGATACTTTGTAGTACCGGCTTGGCTGGCTACCATCCTCAAGTTGAAAATCGGTCACCAAGCACCTTCCGGTGTGTTCCGACAGCTGCGTTTGAGAGCCAGTTGCCTTCTAGGCTTTGTTTGCTTATCACCCTCGGCCACATCACTGACCACGGTGACATTGTGGTCAAACACAGGCCCGCTAAGCGGCTAGCTAGTCGCTTAGTCTACGGGTCGATATAAGTAAATGACTTACTTATAGTGATGACTGGCCAGAGTCTCGTGGAAGTACATGAGCTGAGCGGCTCGGTGCGTCGAGTCCAGCGCTTCGCAGCGCCACTGCAGCACGTAACTGCCGCTGTCTACCATCACGTGGGAACCCTGATCAACATTACATTATTATTAGAATAGAAGTACTACTTTCGCGCTTCCCCATACCGAATCTCAAGTCAGACCGCGTATGGGTATTTACTTCTCGCTCACACACTATCGCCGTCTATACTCACACCTGGCGGCATAGACCGCAAAAAACACGTTATTAATGTTGCGTGAATTCGTTCAGATGTTTTCCGTGGCGTTTATAGTAGTTTGTGTTATTTGTTTTTGCGTTTTTCTGTCATTATTTACAATGGATCACAAACGCGGGAATGTACTGCATAGTGATACACGCAAATAGCACTTAAAAGTAGCACAATTATTGTAGCGACCCCTGTCAGCTACATAGTTCACTCACCGATGGATAGATGGCACCACAGTAATCTACATACAAACTACATCGCGCTGACAGTATTTATTTGCGTATTTGCTTATATTCAGGATTCCAAAATGTTGGACCGCAGTCCCCAGGCACGATGCTTAGCTTAAGATTAAGCTTTAGGTTAGCGGAAGATTTTCCCTTTTCAATGGAAGAATTATCTGTTCCTTCATAATTCTTATTCTAATTCTAATAAATCAACACAATTCCTTTAAAAAACGTTATATCGCAGTGTACAATTATAACGTTACTATCCTACTAATTATAAACGTGAATGTGTGTATGTGTGTTTGTTGCTCTTTCACGCAAAAACTACTGAACGGATTTAGATGAAACTTGGCACATAGATAGATCATACCCTGAAATAACATATAGGCTACTTTTTATCCCGGGAACGCGGGTGAAACCGCGGGGGACAGCTAGTAGAAATATATCGGTTATTGTTTCATCTTCTTAGGTTTATAAATAAATTAGGTTTATTTGTTGGCAATTTTGTAATTTGTAATCGTTAAATACAATATTAAATGATTTGCTCATAGATCTCGTTTTCTTTCGTTGATTACAAGTAGAATATCACGTCTATTTTTAACAATGTAGCTAAAACAGTCTTTTAGCTCGCTAAAGCAGGCCAACATGTAGCAGCGCCATCTGTCCCCAACCGTACGCACCACTTCGAACCACGTCGACGTTTATCGGGCGGTGGCCCACGGCTATGGACAGATGTCGCCACTGATCACATAGTATGCTGACAGTACAGGCTCAATGCGCCGCCATTTGTAATCCCATTATTTAACTATATACGCTTAGTTAGTGGGTATAACGTCATTCAACGAGGGCTAACTATGTAAACAGGTAGTACGTGCCTGTATGCTTTCTCCGTCGTGACAGACGAGCGTGTGTTCGACGCGGTGGTAGTGCTCGCCCTCGCGCCAGCCGCCGCCCTCCACCACCGAGCGCGCGCGCCCGCACGTCGCCGGCTCCTCGCCGCCCGCCACGCCCCCACCCGCGCCCGCCCCTGCACCTGCACCTGCACCTGAACATAATATACACGTCAACAAATACGTAACGTAGTCAATCATTATCAAAGGGCCAAAGCCAATACGCTATTTTTGTATTTCATAAAATAAACACTAAACAAAACACACGGTAACAACAAATTATGTTGTAAATTACTATTTATGATTTTTAATAACTAATTCAAGTTCACCGATACTGAACTGTGACGTCATTATATTGAAGTGAGAGTATTTCAATCAAAACTCCATAAGGCAATTACCGATTTAATATGTCAGTAAAATACCCTATTTTGATAACTGTTGATAATAGTCCCGCCGATCATAAAGATAGAGACTAATAAAGAAGATTGGTACTAATCATTATGATTGGGCCAGCAGTAGTATGAGACTCTAAACTGCTTCTATATGGTAGTGTTGTGTAGTAGGGATCCTTTTGTGTCGCATAACTTTTTTAATACTAATTTAATTTGGCATAATGAGTTAGGCATAACTTTTAATGGCATAATAATAACTTTGCATAAACAGTATTTGACATACTGTTAAGGTAGGCATAGTGATATTTTGGACTGCTATGGAGTCGCATAAAAAAGGCAATTTAGGTACATAATATAATCTAGATACTATACTGTGACAGTAGGTTAAGATGCGGCAGTAAGCCGCCAACATGTTTGTTTTGCATAGGTAGTATGTGTTTATAATATGCTTGTTCATTATTATGCTAACTTCAGTTTATGCCTAAACATTTATGCGTAATTATTATTGCAAATTTTTAAGTTAAGCTAAATTATGCCACTCTAAATTAGAACATAATATTATAAGCGTAACAATATAGAATCAGAGTAGTGTTTTACTGGTGTTATCGGCAGGTGGGTGACACAGCTCATGGTCGCTCTTGTAGACAGTGAAGGCGATGTCATGTCGCAGTACGTCGAAGTCCCACGTCAACACGCTCTGCGGGTCGCGGTTCAGTACTATCACCTCGTGGACCTATTCACAAACAAAATAATACACTATAAAAATAAATATCAGGAATATTTTTCATATTCCGATTAAGATGGCTCTCGTAATCATCTTAGAAATTTTGGTATTGTCTATCTTACGTGAACAACAACTAAACTGCGATTGTAATTACTTCTCATAATTGTAATTAATCATTTGAAATTAGTCATCGAAATCAAAAAAGATAGACAATGCCAAAAATAAAAGATGATTACGAGAATCATCGTTATCGGAATCCGATTACGAGACAGTCACACAATCGCCCTACTGAACCCAAACTAAGCTTGAGCTTGTATTATGGAAATCAGATAACGGATATACTACTTTTTTTATAAACTTCGTAGCAACAAAGTATTTAATGCCGGTTCCAGCGGAAGATCAGCGTTGGTTATATGTATTTTTTTATTACTGTAACCAATAAATATGTTTTCTTTCTTTCTAGTAATGACAAGTAGAGATCTTTATTATGATACTAACCTGTCCCTTCCCCAAGCTGACAGATCTGTAGATGCTGTCCTCGCTGAGCGGGTCTCCCTCGCGCTCCGTGAACGCGCCGCTCACATACAGACTTTTAGGCACCAACCCACCCTCGTGGACGAAACTCTGCAAATTTACTAACTATATAAGTCTTAGTCTCTACAATGATTAAAATCTTTACTTGTGTTTGTGTGTACATAAATCCTACTAATTAATAACTGTGATTCTATCTTTCCTATCGCCGTCGCTTGTATATTCTACTCCTTCTGTTTGTGTGTTAGCGTGTACCTATATATTAAACTGGTTATTCTTCAGTTACTGTGTCGTTTCTTTCTACGTGCTTCACCGCCTCAGGTACAAACTGCTAAACTACTAATCTTATAAATGCGAAAGTTTGTGAGTATGTATGAATGTTTGTTACTCTCTCACGTAAAAACTACTGAACGGATTTGGATGAAACTTGGCACATACATAGATCTTACCCTGGAATAATATATAGGCTACTTTTTATCCTTTTATCCTCGGGAACGTGGGGCGGAAGCTAGTAAATAAATAAATGGTTCACTTGTAAGTAATTGCTGCTGAAAGAAATCAGTTATGATTGAAATTCGGTAAGTCGGTTTTTGTGAGTATGTTTGTTACCCCTTCACGCAGAATGGCTGAACCAATTTTGATAAAATTTGGTATAGAGGTAGCTGACACCCTGGATTAAGACATAGGCTACTTTTTATCCCTGGAGAACGCGGACGAAACCGCGGGGCGGAAGCTTTATAGCTGTAAAAACCTAATTAATAATGTCACGTTTTCACGCCTCAACCGCTAAACCGATCACGATAAAATTTGGCCCGCAGATAGCCTATGATATAGAGAAGGACATAGGCTACATTCTATCCAGGGAACGCAGGTGAAACCCAAGGGAACAGCTAGTATTTTGGAATAAAAGGAAAAAAAAAGATTTATTTTCCGTCACTTACATTTCTATGATAATTAAATTAATTGAATGATTAATAATGACAATGGCCAAATATGTGGATCATCTGCCTAATATTATATGAGTAAATATCGACCACGTGACATACAAAAAAAAAACATAAAAATAGTTAATTTTGTGAACAGTGAACATACATTTCAATGACTGAACAATGGTGTTCAGAATGTAAATATCCTGTGGTATGTAGCATATAAATACGTGTGTATTATGTATGTGTATAGACAGATACAGATAGGTGTGAATACAAGTGTAATAGGGGTGATGACTAAAAAAAAATTTGTCCGTCAGTTAGATTACCATAAAATATTGGACACATGTTTTTTCTTTAGTTCTGAAAACAAAAAATAACGAAGATACAGTGCGTATAAATATCGCGTGACGTCACGTTTTAGTACACTTTTTACAGAGAAGTGACGTCACAAACCCCCACTCCTGAACTTTGATGCGACCTATCGTTGTAAGTTTTTATTGATTCGATAAAATAAAAAATACGTATCCAATATTTTTTGATAACCTAACTGACGGACTAAATAGAATTAATTATTTTTTACCCAGTCATCATCCCTATTATGTGATTTTTAATGGATACTAAAAACTTATACAATGTGCATGTTGAAACTGTCTATGTTTACTAGATTTCCGTTCCTGTTTCACACCCTTAGGAGAGGATTTTCGTTTTTCTTTTATACAACAAAGTCGGCAAACAAGCATACGGTCCGCCTGATGGTAAGTGGTTACCGTAGCCTATGGACGCTAGCGACACCCGAGACAGAGACCATATACTTCCCCCCCACCCCGATGAGCTCTGGCGACCTTACTCACTTTGGCTGCGGTATTCTGTAAGGTGGAGGTACTTCCCCAGTCGAGCTCCTCTTCAAGCGAAAAATCGCTATGCTCTACCTCTCTTAAAATACACCCATTCTTAGAATGCCTACACTTCTCAAGGAACACACCCTCCAAATCACATGTCTGTAGGAGCAGCAGTAATTTTTGTATACCGAAATGCGCAAGCGCTTATATGTATGTGATTTCCTGGAATTATTGTGACACCTAGCATCTATGAACATATAACTCGACATTTCGTGAAGGTACAAGGACGCAAGTGTAACAGATGTATCGATAGCAGACTAGCACATTATCAAGTACATGTGTACTAAACAAGAAGAACATTGTCTCACGTAATCATCGTACATAATCGTAATAGCGGTGCGGCACGTTCCACGACGCATCTATTATGTCCGACTGCCGCAGTTGTGAAAATAATTTAAATAAATTAAAAAGGTACAAGTGTGGAGACGTCTATCCAAGGTGGTGTTTTGGGATTTATGCCATGATAATAAGTTTTTTACGTAAATATTGTTAGAGGTTGTAAATTTCTCGCATACTTGTTAATGGGTCACTTAAGGCCTAAGGAATTGCAGCGGAGGAATAAAATTAAACACTGATAACTACAACGCATATCGCATTATCAAGTACGCGTTTATTTCAGTAAAAAAAAATGTGGACTTTTGTCCTTCACAGACAATAGTCCTTCGCCTACCCTGCCACATAAAAAAATACTACTGTAGGTCCTCGAGTACTAACCCACTTCTCAGAAAACTTTAAGTGGAACGATCTCCCACTGCGATGGACCAGAAACCTGGGACTCGTAACGAACACCATTATTGAAAATCATCCAATGAGGGCTCACCACGCCCAGAAAATGGTCTTCGTCGTAACGCGTCATTGGATGAAATCATTACTGGTATTAATTACGATTAACACCAAAGTCGCTGGCAGCCTCTGAATGCAAGAGGCCTAAAACCTTTATGAATATCAATAGGGGAGGCCTATATTCAGCAGTGGACCATCTTTGGACTGATGATTACTGTAGTAAATCCAAATCTTAGTAAGAGGAGAAATAGATTATGCTTTACCTTGCAAGGTCCTCCAAGGAAGTCGGGAATGAGATCCTTCGGTATGTAGTCGAGGAGCCCGCCCGGCTGAAGGTAGTCTTTGCCGCCGTAAAATAAGAATTTACTCCGTGTATTCTCGTCTGGAAAAAATATTTTTTTTTACAAGCAACATGTCACTCTCCGTCCGTTGTTTTGTGTGGGAGACAGATAGATATGAAATTGAGGCTTATATCTTTGCAATAAAGTTCATCATCAGTGTAGTCGAATTAGTCTATATTTTTATACATTTATCGGTAATACTAATTATTATTTTTTGACGTTTCATGTATGGGATTCCTTTTGATATTGAAATGATTTGATTTTCATTATTTCTTATCTCAAGCTTATTGCACGATTCAAATCCACGACCTTCGACACTACCACTAAGCTATCATCGCCTAATAATGCCAAGAGGCCATTAAAAAGAGAGCATAGATATAAATTACTAGCTGTTTCCCGCGGTTTCACCCGCACTCAAGAATAATAAAGCTTCTATTAGTGAAATATTTTTTTAGAATCGGACCAGTAATGTCTAGAGATAACCTCTTTATAATATCAGTTTGACAACAGATCCCTTCTAGGCTTTATGTGCTTACCACCAACGGCCACATCATCACTGACCACGGTGAAGTTGTTGACCACACAGGCCTATAAACAGTAAGAAAAACTTACCGATAAACGTGCTAACAATGGTCCACAATATGGGGAAGACTCTAGGGGCCCGGACGATGAGCACGCGGCCCATGGTCTCCGGGTAGTTGGCCTCGACGATCTGGATGATCCTGAGCAGCGCGCGCACGCCGGGCCGCCACAGATGGCGCATGTTGAGGCCGTCCAGGTCCACCAGCAGGCACCAGGATAACACCGCGCGCTCGCCCGTCCGGCTCGCCTCTTCCAGAAGTTTTAAACCCTCTTCGCATACGTGAAGCGTCTAATTAAATAAGAATAAATAATGTTAATGATTTTTTTTCAAGCTCAATGACTCCACATTATTGTATTGTCGTTGGATTTACGTACGTACACTAATGTGTACACATAAATCCTTCTAATATTATAAATGCAAAAGTTTGTGAGTGTGTATGTTTGTTACTATTTCACGCTCAAACGCCTGGACCCATTTTGATAAAATTTGGTATGGAGGTAGCTCACACCCTGGATTAACACATAGGCTATTTTGTATCCCTCGGGAACATAAGATAGTTCGGGCACGCGGGAAACTCAAGGTTTCCACTATGAGAGTACTCACCAACTTCAAGAGGCCATCCTCACCGATAGATTTGAGCAACCCTTTCACGTCCATCTGACCCAGTCGTAGAATGTACAGAGGACGTCCGTCTGGAAACAACAATACCCTATATGATGTTTGTCTGGTTGGGCGTGACGTCACCAATAGCAGCGACTGAAAATCAGTGTTGTTACCCGATTTGGGGATAACAACGTTTTCTAAGTCGCTGACCAATTTTGATGTCACACGACATTATCATTTCTATAATAATTGAGTTTTTTTTAGTAGTTTTAGTATTGGTAAGACCAATATTTTGTTGTTTTGTGTGATTTTTTCAAAATAAATATTTTTTTCTTTCTTCTTTTTATCTCGTCATGGATCATAAAGAACATGACTGTTAATTTATAACCTGACCTTAATTTTAGCAATTTTTTTTTAAACCGAGTTCTTTATGACACGTTATAGTTTGCGGGCTGAGGGGCTAGACAGAAAAATATGTAAACAATGAAAAACCGACCGAGGGGTCTCATTAACTGGTCGATGATCGACGCTACGATATAGTATTACAGTTATCTGGCTTCCATAATACAAGCTCTGCTTAGTTTGGGCTCAGATGACCGTGTAGGAAGAATGTCCCAGGATATTTATTATTATAATTTCATTAGGTAGTTGGAATAATGTAAATACCCTTGTCATGATGATGCCACCCTCCAGGGAAGTACTGCTTGACGACATCAGGAGTCTCATACTCCGACAGGATCCTGTCGACCTGGTGCTTCTTGCGCCAGAGCAGACTCTGCGAGAGCATCTCCCGAGCTTTCTCCACGTTGAAGTCACGAGCTCGCAGGAACCGGAGGAGGGTCGTGTCACTTGGCACCTGATGAATAGAACTGCTTAGTTAGATTCTAGTTCCAGAATCAAATATTAGAATGACAGATGGAACACGGCAGTTATTACTCGCGCACTTTTTGGCCCAGTATTTTCGGGGGGGGGTGGACTTTTCGCTTATTTTCTTAAATAACTTCAATTAAAATTAAATTATAAAAAAAATATTTGAGATCCTCACAACGAGCCCTATCATTTGATGTGCCACACAAAATTGTTTGCAAAACTTTTATTTTAGATTTTCTAATTTACCCCCCAAAAGCCGCCATGTTTGAAATTAATTTATTTATGTTACACGTCCGTGTTTGGGTCACCGACTTACATATGAGTACCAAATTTCAACTCAATCCAGTCCAGTATTTTCTGACAGACAGACACACGAGTGATACTATAAGGGTTCCGTTTTTTTCTTTTGACTTCCGGAACCTGACCTGTTTTCTCACCTTGCCTTTCTGCAGGTCAGCGATCCACTTCCTCAGCTGCAGGAGCCTGGATTCCTGCATCGGAGTCAGCTCGCCGAGGCACCGCTTGATGTATTCACTGTCCAACGTGTATTGATCTGGAACAATAGTAAGTTATAGTTTTAATCTAAAGATGCCAGTCACTTGAACGTAGGGTTGCCTACGGTCTGTCCGGGTTTCCCCGGATTTGTCCTAGTATACAGGGGAGCGTCCGGGCGGGGTTTCATTTGTAGTCCTGGTTTTAAAGTTTACCGGTCGCAAAAATAAATACAAAAGAAGATTTATAACAATAGGGGTGATAACTAAAAAAAAAATTAGTCCGTCAGTTAGATTACCAAAAAATATTAGACACATGTTTTTTCTTTAGTTCTGAAAACAAAAAATAACGAAGATACAGTGCGTATAAATATCGCCTGACGTCACGTTTTAGTACACTTTTTACAGAGAAGTGACGTCACAAACCCCCACTCCTGAACTTTGATGCGACCTATCTTTGTAAGTTTTTATTGATTTGATAAAATAAAAAATACGTATCCAATATTTTTTGATAACCTAACCATAGTATAAAGAGAGGGGAAGTAGGTTATCTTCATACAAACGCACCGCGCGCGGCTTCTATGTGTGCGCTATTGTATCTATGTCTCGACGCACGCACACTTTAACAAAATCTCGACCCGTTTCTCAGTGCGCCAGTCGGGGCTAACACTGCACAAGGTTCGCGCGCGCGTCACGGCTTTTCGGCACCGCTAAATGATTTATTCATCAATATCATCATCAAAATGTCTGATAATCGCAGAAGAACGTATTGCTGTGTGTTTGGGTGTCTTAATAATTCATCGATTCCAGACCTGTCTCTGTTCAGATTACCTATTGAACAGGAAAGGTAAGTTAGTCACTTATTCTAGCATAATATAATTTTACTTGATGATGAGATACCTACGTACTTACATATTTTTTGTTTGTATTAGTTTTCTATCACACAGGAAGTAGGTAGGTAGGCCTAATTTCCTACTAGAATGTATTAGGTACTTTTGATCTGGCAATTGGTTTGCCGCTATTTCTTTGTTTACGTTTAGTTATGCCGATTTCTCAGTATTTCTCAGATTGTAGGTATAGTAACTAAGTACCTACCTACTTACAGAAAATCGTAATTCAAAATAAGTATGTACGAGTACCTAATTGACTAATAGTAAATCAAATACATATAAAACAAAGTTCGAATCATAACAACAAATTCGATTATAGTCTAAGAGACAGTCGTTAGTTTTTAATGTTGTTTTTATTTCTTTTAATGATAATATTTCATTCACTTTATTCATTTTTTGCGGTTGCTAGCGAAGCGCGAACAGCCGCGCCTAATATTTAGCTAAAAGTGACAACCCTAAGACAGTAGGCAATTATATCGCGAATTGGGCCGGAGATAGCCTACTCCCTCTTCTTTATACTATGACCTAACTGACGGACTAAATAGAATTAATTATTTACCCAGTCATCATCCCTATTATATATTTTACTGAGCAACTAATAAATGACATGTCCGGGTATAAAGCTGCAAAATCCGGGGTTTACACACTTGTTGTCCTGGTTGGCGGATTTTAGAGATGGCAACCTTACTTGAACGGAACATAGTGGTTATGTGTGGCGTCTTCTCTATACGTAATAATATAGAAGTTTAGATTAATGAATCGGCTACATTTAATTCATTGGCACATAACACACCCCCGTCTGGAAAGTTCCTGTAAATTGTATGTTTATTTAGACGTTTACATACACACATAAAAAGGATTTCTTCATTTAAGATATTTTAACTTCCACGAAGTTAGTTTGCATTGAACCAAGATAGTGGCGATTTCATATATAGGGAAACTAATATTTTCTTGTAGAAAGAAAAAAAAACTTTTGGATTAATATTCATAATTCAAGAAATCAAATGTCAATTGTTTTGTGACAAGACAATTGACATTTGATCCAAGACAATGTATCTTCCACCAAAGAGATTTAGTTTTCTAGTTCTAATGAAATTGAAGTTCTTAATCCAAAAGTACTTATAACTTGTTCAATCAAGAAAATGCAGAATCAATGTAAGAGATGATATTCTTAGTTCAATGTAATAAAAATGTATAACAAAACAGAACGATCTTGTTTTGAAATTGGTTTTACTTGGATTTTGAAAGTGATACATATCTTAAGATTTTTTTATCTTCACATGATATAAAACAATCTCAGTTTAATTTATTATTATATTATAATAACAAATAAAAGCCTTGCATAGAGAAATAATAGATTCTTTCAAGATTTCAACATTTTTGTGTAAGTTTCTGAAATCTTCTGCAGAAATAAAATATTCTCATTGTAAAATTATTTGTCCTAGCAACAAAAAGGGTTTTCTCATTATGAGATAAATTTTACTTGTGGCAAAACGTAACGATTTTTTACTAAACCGTAACTATCTTGGATGTAGTAATGTTACTTTCTTCTGAGAATTAAAGGGTTTTTATTAAATCGTAATTATCTTGGATGTAGTAAAGTTACTTTGTTCTGAAAAATAAAGATCTCCTTTCAATAATTTGTTCCTCATTGTGAGATTTTTGGCATGCTTGTATAGGTAGATATATATTTGCTTAGTCTAAAATTAAGATTATATTAGTGTAAAAACCATAATGTAGGTATTCGTGAAAATAAAAAATAAATCTTTTTTTTTTCTTTCGTACACATCTAAAAAATGTTATAAATTTTCACGAATACATTATGGTTTTTACTCTCATATAATCTTAAATTTAGACTAAGCAAATATATTTCTACCTATACAAGCATGCCAAAAATCTCACAATGAGGAACAAATTATTAAATGGAGACCTTAATCAAAACAAGCTAACTTTACTACTTACATCCTAGATAATTACTATATAATAAAAACCCTTTTAGTCCCCGTACAGTACCCTTACTACATCTAAGAAAGATACAATTTACTTTCTTTTTATTTCACACAATTTTTTCGATCAAAATGAAAAACAGGTTTGAATATAATGCAATCTATATTAATAACTGGCTGTACACACGAATAACATCATATTATTAAAGTAATAAAGACATATGTCACATAATGTTATTAATTTACACATAATTAAAAAAAAATAGGAGAAACTGATTTTAAATTCTCATATAACACTTACAACAGTCAATAATATTGATTAATTACAAAATTAAAATAATAGCCTAATAACTATTTAAAACTAAAACGATAATTTAGATACTTTTAACATTATTCTTTAAAAGTTGGCATGCTTATGTCGACAAATATGTCTAACATTATAAAACTGTCAGTCCAGTATAATTAATAATAGGTCATTGAATTATCAACACATTAGGTTGAAAAATCTTTGTGCAAATTCCCTTGTAAAATTTTATTGAACATTTAACTTGTTTGCTTGCAGAAGCCTTCAGCTTTTGTTCTTCTATTTTTGTATGTAGGAATATCACCAGGATTCTAAAATTAAGACAAATGTATTAGAACCTTGATTGATCAGATCGTAGCGATATTATAGAAATGACACCTAGATTAATGTATGACAGACAAAATAAAACATAAGAGGTGGATGAATGCATATGTATTGTAATGAAATTATCATATTCTAAAATAAATAAAATACTTTAGGGATGTACTAGGTACGAGTACCTACTGTATGTATCTAAATGTATAATTTCCAAACCGGTCCAGGCGTCTTTGAGTAATCGGGGATCGAACATGAAAACAAAAGAATATGAATGATTCCAACGAATTGAGAACCTTGTAATTTTTTGAAGTCGGTTAAAAATAAACTTATTGACTTACTTTCACTGTCCGATTTTTCTAAGCCTTGCACAATGCTGAGCAGATTTTCGTTTACTGGTTTTCTTAATAAACTTCTTCGAGGGACACCTTGTCCATTGCAGTAAAAGCATTTATGCAATTTATATTGGCCCTAAACTGCCTCTGCGCGCACAAATGGAGTTGCTTGTTATCACTTTCTACTATAGGCTTCTGCTTGCAGAACTTCTTCTTGCATCTTGCTTTCAAGATGTGCACGAACGGCCGGCTGGTCACGGAAAGAATGGACATGGTGGCCGCTCGCTGGTTGCGCGGTATTGTCTTGACAAAAACATATTTTGTCTGCCGTAAACCGTAATTCCTTTAATCTAGAAAATGTATCTTACTATAAGTTATTTCGTTCAATGATATGAAGCAATAGGAATTGTTAAGTTAAGACAACATTATTTATTCCAATTAACATACCATAAAACTACAATGAAAGAAGACTATCTTAATTTAAGATATTATTACTTTGGTACTCAATAAAATAATATTTTCTTGCTTAAATAACATAATTCTTCATTCGAGATTAAATTTTAATAGATTAAATTGTTTAAAAATGTTGAAATAAGATTTTTTTTTGTTTTTAAACTAAAACTTTGTATATTTGCTTTGAAACAAGTTTTCTTTAAATGTCAAGTAAAATATTTTATTGTACAAAGAATAATATTTTCTTGGTGAAAATATATATGACTTGAACAGAAACACATTCTCTTGATATTAAGAAATATTTCAAGACATTTTTTATTCTTAATTGGAGAAATCCTTTTTATCTGTGTAAGCTGTGATAACTTAACCATGTACTTATTAAGGTCGCCCTTTCCCCCAGGGACTTAAAGACAGTGAATAGATACAGTCAGAAGGTCAACCCGCCGGCGCCGTTTCCTTGAAAAGGAATCCACGCACACAGACGTCTTACACGCATAATATCAATTCAATCAGTTTTTTTTTTATTAAAAAAAACAGCAGTGACCTCCTACTTATTATCACGCTATACTTTCCGGCCAGCATAGACCATTTTAATATAACAGTTTTTTAAATTTTTAACAACTTATTTGAATAGTCATTCACGTATATTTTATCCTAACCCAAACCTGTGCCCAAACTAAGTAGAAATTGTAATACTGAAACCCGATATACAAAAATACTATACTTATTTATACCTAGGTTCAGAATGACTAGACATGTTTGTCTGCTCTGTGTAGGCCCTCTAATGCCACGTAAGCCAACGTCAACAATTTCAGTATGAATTTAGAGCGTTGTCTTTAATTCAGCAGACCTTCTGTACTTGTTTATTTAGTGTTCAAGAGCCCTGAAGCGATCTGCGTGGGTGGTTCTATTCTTGCATGTGATTTGAGATGTCAAGTAAAATAATGGACTTATATTTAGAAATGAAGCTTTATACAGGAAAAGTTATGACAAGCTTTCGTACGTTTTTATCTGATGACATAATTAATTTATACTAATATTATAAAGAGGAAAAACTTGATTTTTTGTTTATTTGCATTGTTTTTTCACTGAAACTACATTATCCCCGAAGGTTATATATAGGCTAATTTTTATCCCGGGAACGCGAGTGAAATCGCGGAGAACAGGTAGTTATTAATAAAAGAAGAAGAAAGATATGAAGCCTTGATGAGTTTCATGCTGGAGTCTTCTCAGTTTAAGTGTATGTGGAAGGTGGTAGAGTCTATTGTAAGTTTCGACATTCATAAGTGCCTTATCAGGGCCTAAACTGAATAAATGAGTTCTGGTTTTTTTTTACTATCAGGCTTAATACTAGGAGAGTAGACAGGGATCCATACAGGTAGCCTATGTCCTTCTCCATATCATAGATTACCTGCGTGCCAAATTTCATCACGATCGGTACAGCTGTTTAGGCGTGAAAAGGTAACAAACAAACAGTGTTACCTTGGACGGATGAAAATAAAAAAATAAAAGGACGTTCTTATATACAGTTAGGTCCATTAAAAGGTCTGTATTTTATTGTTCTAATTCGTTTAGCCACCATGTTGGAAATGTGCGACTCGCTACGTTATGAACATAAAACCTACCCAAGCACTTATTGTGCCCGTGTCCTTAATTTTTATGTGGTCAAATAACTCGGAAAAATTAAAACATGAAACTTCACTGGTAAGCCTTTTTTCTAAGTTGTGGAGATATTTCATAAGTCAAAAGGTTGTGCTGCCGACCATGAAAAGCTTTTACTCGCAGGGACATACTGCGATGATTTGTAGTACCAAAGTAACCGACATAGCCCGAAGAATTGCCTGCACTGAAGTGGCAGTGGGCGGGGCACATCGCTCGTAGAACCTAGAGCCGCTGGGCCAGAAAGGTTCTCGTGTGGCGACCACGAACTAAGACGCAGCGTGATAGGCAGCGTGCCCACCACAAGATTGACCGACGATCTTGTGAGGGTCGCTGGATGCGGGTAGCGTGGAGATCCTTGGGGGAGGCCTTTGTCCTGCTGTGCACGTCTTTGGCTGACATGATGATGATGATGGGATTGAGATACATAATGGAAAAAAGAGAGAGAAAAGTCATAAATTGTCTGTGTGACCTTTTATCTTGTGTTTTTTCGAAGGATTTAGTAAATCCTCAGCCTTCGTCGCGACCTTCATTTACCCATGTCCTCTGACAGAGTATATATAGGTACTTTAAATTACTTTGGACGGAGGTCACCCGGGATAATGGTCGTCAGCCTATTTTGTTTCCCCGGCAGTGATATATTCTGATGAGCCAAAGTAGAATTAATTATAAATGCGAGGGCCGAAGATTTTCACGTTTAATTAATTTACATTAGTTTAAAACTATGCTATGTTATATATAACTGTTTCTGACTAATCGTAGCCCAAGAAGAGCTGTTTTCGATATGGTATGTTACCGTTCAACAGAATTTAGCATAGTCAGAGCATATTTTGGTCCTTCGAGCCGGATGAAATTGACTTTTCTTTCGCATTTAACTTATAGGTTCCATTCCATATGTACGTTCTCAAAGGGTGTTTCAGAGTTGGGTAAATAGTAAAAGTTGTTTATATTGATCAGTACTTCTACCCCTAAGAGCTGCGGGTGATGAACAAACAACTCAGTATATTTCCAATAAATCTACATGAACAATGTAAATACAGTTCGCGCCGTTATCCGTTGATTGAGAACTAAGCACTAAGCACACATACGTGCATTAGCTAATTACAATACATTTACTTATTACTAGTTTAATCTATGCTTAATACGTATGCTGATAAGGTCTATGTTGTACGTTTACTAAAATAGTAAAACTGATCTAATGACGTTGCGTTTGCGTTTTATTGTCATGAGTATATTTCGAAAGTTATTGAATAATAGGCTAGTTGACAGTGTCAAAAATAAATGACCAAACACTAACCAATGCATAAAACATGTAAAACACGCGGAAACATCAAATATGTTGTACATTTAAGGTTTTTATGATTTTTAATTACCCGTGGAACCACTAAGAGTAGATGATTTGATGCTATGAACCTATGACGTCATAGTGTAATATTTCATACAAAATTCCATATAAACTATCGTTTTGTCATTTATTAAAAAGTAGCTGATTTGATATGTCAGTCAACTACGCTATTCTCAGTGTTGTTTTATCCAATAAAAGTGCACCAGTGAAAAGAAATGATTACGTGTATTATAGACTTTTCAAGTTGTCTCAAAAAGTCTGTTAAAAGTTTTATTAGGCTACCATTCATTAAATTAAAACCCGACGATTGTGAACTTGAAAGTGATTTATACATGACTTTGACTTTACTAGTATTCAAAATATAACTTGACACCGTGTGATGCTAAAAACAATACAAAACTTATTGTAGGAATTCGTTCGACTATATAAATCGGTTCTAAAACAAAAAAAAACAAGCACAATTTTACATCGCATTCCTAAACGAATTGGTACAATATTCCCACGAGCTTTTATCCTAAAGAACCATAAATCGATGCAAATACCTCAGCGTTAAAACGTTCTATCTCGTGAAAATATCCACAGCAATTCCAACCTTGTATCAATACAGGATTGGTACGGATTCCACGCTAAAACAAGTAAACGCAAAGTCGCATTTCGTTTGAACATAAATGTTGCGGGAAAATGGAAAAGGTTCCAAGTTCAAAACAAATGTTTGCACTTAGAACAGTGTGGCGTTAGGTGAAAGCAAAGTGCAAATATGGTACTGGTACCATTAGCAGACTTTAAGGATGATTAGTCTTGACAACTTTTCGCTTGCAAGCAGTAATCAGAGCTCTCAGGACGAGCTTGCATTGCTGAGAAAAAAAACTCTTTCTCGTTAAACAATTTGCTTTGAATTGCTTCATTGCCGTGTGAGACACCAGATAAATCAACAAAAACATTTTCAAATACATAATTTTTTTTAAAATATTTTGTAATAAAAAAAAATTAAAATATTTTTTTTAAATACTACCTGTTTTTGAAATGATTAGATTTAATATTATCTTTTTCAATAAATTATGAAGTTATGAAGCTCCTAAAGAAACAAGTTAGCCGCTGGTCACTACACACAAAATGTAACCTTATAGAGGCCACGCCTGAAGTTGGCTGATGGTACTGCAGAATGCTCGTTTAGTGTGGAAAACGGAACTCATGCAAGTAAATCTGGGGTCAAGGTCGGGAGCGTGGGAGCTGGGTCACAGACAAACATTATTTTTATTTCATCAAGAGAACATTACAGGAAGTTTAAATTCTGGTTAAGCTGTAAAGAATCAAACTCAAAACCTAGCGTTTTTTATCATAATAGGCTCATCATGGTCTTGGACAAAACATCAATCTTGTTCGGTCAAAATGTATGAAAAGTTCCAAAAATAATCCCTGAAAATATTGACGGTGATTAAGCTGCCTGTTCCAGCTATCATAATGGATGACTAGACAAAGATGGCCATTATTCTCTGAGACGACCATTGTGACGTATTGTGCCATCAATTAATTAGTTTTTTTTTTATAGCAATTGTAATAACACTATGCCAGTCTCAAGAGTTAAAATGAAAATCAATTTATTATGACGGAACATCACAGGGTTCCCAAGGGATATGTTTTGTCGGGATAAAAGATATTTTGATTATTCCAGGGTATGATCTGTCAATGTGCCAAGTTTCATTCAAATCCGTTCAGCCGTTGATGCGAATGACCCATAAACATCCATACCTTCACATTTATATTATTATCTGGTAGAAAATAAGATAGTAGAAGGATATCAAATTTTATGAAAACTTTTCGACTCTAGTAACGTTTCATTTTTTCGTGATGTAAAATCTCATAGCATGTCTCTTCAGTATAAGAAAAAACTCAAAAAAAAAATATAACCGCTTTCAAAGGCACTAAAAAGCATAAAATAACTCTAATCTGTTTTGAAGTCAGCGAAAGTGTAGTTCATGTTCCATGGAAAATATCATGGTACCGCAAAAAAAAATATGCTGCCTTGCTTTATTATAAGAACTTTCTGACGTCATCAGTTTGAACCCGCCGTGTAGGCGTCCCACACTCGCCCACGATACGAAATGCGAGAGATTACCGCAAACCCGTGTTTAGTGGTTCAAGTAGACATTAACTTGTTAAATGTCATTTTGATAAGCTTAGCTGTAGATTGGACACTTTGGATTAGTTAGGCTTGAACAGTGTTGTTCATAAATTAAGGGATAATTCTTTGTGTGGTGGCGGAGGAGTTTTTTACAGTCAGAAAGGGCGTAACGTAACGTTCGTGGTCGCCAATCGAGAAACTTTCTGCCGTATATAGTCGTCTACAACTTCGAGTGCAGAGTCTCCAATTTCTCGAGTGGGTGCAACATAGACGTTCGACATGATTTTCGTCTTATCCATGTTCATTTTAAGACCCACTTGTTGAGAGACTCTGCTGAGGTCATCGAGCATTGTACTGAGGTCTTCCAAGGTCTCAGCCATGACTAATATATCATCGGCAAATCGGAGGTGAGTATGTACTCGCCATTGACATTGATGCCACATCCGTTCCAGTCCAGAAGCTTGAAGACGTCTTCCAATGCAGCGGTGAACAGTTTTGGAGATATCACGTCTCCCTGTCTCACGCCTCGCTGCAATTGGATAGGTTTCGAGTTCCGGTCCTGGAGACGGAACGACATGGTGGCGTTCTCGTACAAACCCTTTAACACCTCGATATACCGGTAGTCGATTTGGCACCTTTGAAGAGATCTCAGCACGGCCCAGGTTTCTATCGAATCAAAGGCTTTCTCATAGTCCACAAACGCTAAGTATAATGGCTGGTTATACTCCTCGGTCTTCTGTATAACTTGCCGCAACGTATGTATGTGGTCTATGGTGCTAAAGCCTTTCCGGAAACCGGCTTGTTTCGGAGGCTGGAAATCGTCAAACCTGCGCGCGAGACGGTTCGTAATGACTCTCGAGAACAACTTGTAAACATGGCTCAGAAGTGTGATGGGTCTGTAATTCTTCAATAGGGTTTTATCGCCCTAAGAATCTATCGAAGAAGAGCACCACCACACCTCTGTGCCATACTTGTGGCGTTTGACCTTTGAGTATGACGGAATTAAATAGCCTCTGAAGGGCCCTAAGGATCGGTGTACCACCCGCCTACAGAAGCTCAGCTGTAACTCCATCATCCTCAGGCGCCTTGTTGTTCTTAAGTTGTTTGAGAGCCATACATGTCTATTATAATAGCCTATTGTAACCATCGACATTCAAATGCCTTATCAGGGCCTAAACTGAATAAATGAGTTATGAGTATTGAAACTCGTACGGATAGCAATTAGCAACCCTAGACAAAAAATACTCTATATATTCCAGGATTTCATCCGTTCAGCCGTGACGCGGCCGAGATTAAGAGATAAACACAACAAAAACTTATACTACTAGTATTATAAAAAAGTTTTTGAGGATGTATGATGTTTGTTACTCTTTCACGTAAAAACTATTCAACGTATTTGGATGAAACTTGGCACATAGATCATATCCTGGAATAACATATAGGCTACTTTTTATCCGCATACATAAAATCCCTCAGGAACGCGGGTGAAACCGCAGGGCGGAAGCTAGTTCCCTTACTAAGCTAGTTAGCTTTCGCCGATTTGTTCTAAAATAGGTACCTGAGTTACTATTTCATACAATAAACTCGTTACCTATACCTATATACGCTTGGATTCAAATGTAGTTGTTAACAATCGTCGCCTCGTTATAAAAGGAACGGACCAAATTACTGAGGGTCGGGTTTTAACGAGATCCTAAGGACAAAGGACTTCTATTTACTTACACCTTTGGTCCTTAGAAAAGGACTTACCTACCAGCATATCTAAGGGCCCTGTAAAACAAGCTTTAATTTGAGAACCTCCTCCTTTTTTGAAGTCGGTTAAAAATTGTATAATTATTCGTTAGGAATACAACCTCGGCAGGGGGCTATGAAAACAGAAAATGCTACTGGGTTTCTTCAAAAACAGTTTGAAAACCGCAAACTGTGACACAATGAACATCCTAAAAAAAACTTAATTACCGAAAAAAATCGTTTTTTTTTATGTCAGAAGGTTGACAAGCAGGCGAGCGGTTCACCTGACGGTAAGTGGTTACCGTCGCCTATCGCCATTTGCAATACCAGCGGTATTTCCAATGTGTTGCCTACCTGTTACAGTGCCGAGAAGGCTCTCAAGTGCAATTGCCGGAACACACCGGTAGGTGCTTGGCGACAAATTTTCAGACAGGTACCACCAAGCTATGGTTTCCTCACGATGTTTTCCTTCACCGAAAGCTCAAGCTCATAGTAGGATTTGAACACTCGACCGGCGAATACATAACCTCATTTCAGAGTACATAACTGAAAATAATAAAACAAAAATGGTAAAAAGAATAATTTATATTTACACTTAGAGCCTCCCTCGTCGCACGATGAAAAACGACATGGGAGCCGACACCAAAATTACGACAAATATAGCACACACGAGCACCAACGTCACATTGTCCCATCTCGCGAACAAATCATGAACACTGACTATTCTTTCACAATTACAAGACCTAATAGCTATTTGCACCTGCTGCAGTGAATCGTTTGAATCGACCAGCAAAAGACCTGGTCTCATCTCTCCTATTGCATGCTGATGATCCACTTTATGCCTCATCCTGTGCGTCAGAATCTGACTCCCTTTTTTGAAGAAATTCAGGGGTTTTTTTTTTAACTGAACGCCAGCATCTGCTTTGTGGATGGATGACGTATCCGTGGCCTTGTTTGAAGTGCAAGGACTTGGAGTACGTTGTCGCGACGGTGATAGTTTAGCTTTTAGTCGACTGAATGAGTTCTTGGTAAGCATTACGTGTTTGCTTCTTTTGAGGTCTTCGACGCCTTCTGAATGGCTTGATGTATCTGGGAACAGGAATAAAGGATGAGGAAGGGGAAGGGATAGGTTGTCTATGCCAACTTTGCTAGCCTTCGAAAGTGGAGAGCAGTTACTGGAAAATTATTCCCAATGCATTGCTGATGTTTAGTGTAGTAACTCGAGGGAGATAGAATACAAAGTCGAAAATCGCTTGTGCCGTTCGATTGCCACACCTTCATGTCCATCAAACGCAAAGCAAGTCGTGACCAGAACGCTGGCGTATTCTTTGGCCAGTATTCTGGGAACGATGCCTTCTGAAGTTCTGACAGCGGCTTCTTCATTTAGTTGTCTTTTTTATTTATGTAGTTTTTATTTATGGTAGAATAGAAATATAATTAATATTTATCTATACTAATAATAAAGCTGAAGAGTTTGTTTGAACGCTAATCTCTGGAGTTACTGGTCCGATCCGAAAAAATCTTTCACTATTAGGAAGCTACATTACAGGTTATAGGCTACTTTATCCTGGGAACGCGAGTGAAGCCGCGGGGAAATGCCAGTATTTAATAAAAACATTCGATGTGTATGTATATGTTAAGACGACTTGATAATTAGATTAGATTTAAGTGATTTACAAAATCTTTAATCTGTTTTGTTTACTGATGAATAAATAAGTACATACATAATGAAAACGAAACGAAACAGAGCAACAGGGGTTCTATAATAACTTGAACTGGTCGGCACCGTGCCAAGTTTCAACAAGTGTTTTCCTATATTAAACTTGCAAGTGATGTTGCGAGTTTCATTCAACGTCTGAAGAACGTAAACAATCTTGCTTAGCATGAAATTAAGTATTCACCATTTTCTTTAGACTGTAAACAAATTATGTATTAAATATTAAGATAGGTAAGTACCTATAATTTTGCGATACCTGAAAAAGGTCACTAAGTTATTAAGTTCTTTATATAGATTAAGACCCATGTACTACACTTAGTTGCAGATTAAATGAATTGAATTGAACAAGTAAACAATTCATAGAGAGGAGGAGGAGGAGAGAGGAGAACTAAGAAATTCAACTTTCGCCAAATTAGAATCGTTTTAATACCTTCATTTGGTCCTAAATGCGTGTAAATTTTGCCCAATCCCAGGAGGTGTGCTAACTTTTGGGAGCGAAAAAACAGCAAAGTTTTTGCTCTTTTTTCAGTTTTAAAAAAAAGTTACGTCGGACGGAAAATGTAATTCCATACAATATTTAAGAGGGTTAAATTCTGCGTCGAATGAGCATCTAAAACTTCAAATTCGTTTCAGTGGCACAGCCGAAATCAAAAGATAGAAACTGGGAAAATTTCTATTATCTAATCTATGTATCTATCTAATACATTTAAACGAGCAATTCTTGTATATATATATAATCTGAATCTCGGAAACGGCTCCAAAGATTTTATGCAGGGGGTTTCGGGGGAGATCGATCGATCTAGCTAGGTTTCGGTCAAGCAGGTACTTAATATGAATTGATTAAGTAATCTAGCATTTAAAGACAATATCCAGAGACATTCTTCACACACGGCGGCATCTGCCGGACTATCGCGTATCCTTTTATGGTAATCGTAATGAACAGCATTAATGATTTCATCTAATGACGCACAACAACCAAGACCATTTTGTGAGCATGGCCTCATTGGATACATTTTTAGAATAGAATAGAATAGAATACACTTTATTGTTTACACCACAAATATAGGACCAAAAAAAAAAAAAGACAAACAAAATATATATAGTGACAACAACATAGGTGATAATAACATTTTTAATACTATAGAAACCAGATACTACTAGATATACTTGTAAATACTAGACAGATTAAAAACAAACATACATTTCCATCACAAAAGTTTAATATACTACAACTGGAGACACAAAATCATGTCATAGAAGACAGAACACATAAATAGCAAGAACTAGCGACTACCCCGGCTTTTCTGTACTATAATATGCGTGTATTATACATATAAACCTTCCTCTTGAATCACTCTATCTATTGAAATCCGTTGAGTAGTTTAAAAGATCTAAGCGAACAGACAGCGGAAGCGACTTCATTTTATACTATGTAAAGATAAAGAATCCATAAAAGGTCATTTCCACTCCAAAAAAAACATGTTTTCATCGAAATTTTTACGTCACAATTCTCAGTTACCAGACCACTCGACTAAATACTTAACGAGGTTGCACAGCATTACCTGTCCGCAAAGTTCGTGAAATATTTATTGTTCGCGCTTTTTCACTGCAGTGTGGGCGTCGGGGTACATTCGCGTTATTATATGTAGCTAGTATGTAGTTTACATCTATCACTGCTTAGGAATAATTAAAATTAATGATGGATTATCTAAAACATCCTATCCTGCTGGGCGTCTGCCATCTGACAGCGGAGGTCACTGATAGTTGGCTAGCTAGCTAGTTAACTTTGTTTTTCCACATGTAATTTTCAAAATAAGTTCCCAGAAACAAAAGCGTTTAAATGCCGTCACACAGTTGTCCACTATAAAGGGAAATCTATTAAAGCTGTATTTTGTGGCGACGCCCCTGTTGGGCTATAAAATAATCCTAAAATTCGTTCGAATCAAATTTAAATTCCTTTACCTCCAAAGATTGTCTATAAACCACTCTTTAGCAATACTTGTATTGTACACTACTTCGTTATTTGTGTTCAACAAACAGTTATATATCTACGAAACGAAAGGGTTAAACATCACATATCGATAACCCATCTATTAGGAAACCAAACACCCGAAGCTCAATAAATACCCAAATTTAACAAGCAAGATCTAACCCTTTCCTGCGTGCAAATAATAAATATCCACATGACACGGTCCACATTAACCCTCTCGCTGGCGTTATGAAAAGGGCACTTAACATTTACGGGGACATTTTGACCTTACTACACGTTCTTTGCTCGTAAATCAGGGAACAATCCCAGAGGGGTCGGTGGAAAATAATGCTGGCGTCATACTTATATAACAACCTTTTTTTTTTGCTTTTTTTTCTAGACATTGTTTAGTACTAATATCCCATTTCAGTTAAGTACGCACAGCAGGGCCGGACCGTGAGTTTAGGGGGCTCTGGGCTAATACTACTTATGTGTAATGGCAGCCGAACCAAACCAGACGATCTGTTTAATTTAATAAAATTATGCATTCTTTCGCATTATCGTCTATTTTTTACTTTTCTTGACTTAGCTGGGGCCTTGAATCCACGGGCTCTGGGCTGAAGCCCATAAAGCCATATGGTAGATTCGGCCCTGACGCGCAGACACTGCTAACGATTTTTTAAACTATTGCATAGCTTCTATCGCGGGCCTTGCGTGCGAGCGTGGAGACCGAATCCAGAAATTCCGTAACGAAAACACCTAACACCGCCCACTCCAACCGGCACAGAGGTGATACTTTTTAATTTTGACAGACTGACAGACTAAGAAATAAAAACAAGGGAAAAAAAATACTGCATAAATAAAATAAATAAATAATTATAATTGCATAAGTTGATAAAAACACCTATGCAATAGCTTTACCGCGGCAGTCTCCGAGTGCCACAAGACTTTTTTTTTGCTTATAAATTAAACTGAATCACGGCACATTCGTTTGTTACAAACATATCCAGCGGAATTACTTACTAAATATTTTTTAATCTTTTTCGCCTTTTGTTTAATCCTATTAACTAGAAATGGTATTCCATCTTTTATCTCCCTGCGTGATTCCGATCGAAAATTGTCTCGAAATTCGGAAAATATCTTCAACGCTATTATATCATGAGATAATACTTTTGGGGCAAAAACACTAACTCAATTATCCCCGATTCACTTTGGGTTAGTAGACGACAGTTTACGACAGTTTGTTTGTTTGACAGAAACCCTGATAAATATAGTTTTTCCGACCGACTTCTAGTGATCCGAATCGTGTAAGTTTAGCTATTCATTTCCAGTTAGTATAATATGCCATTATCCTTTAAACTTGTATAATTAGGATCAAGTAAATTACTGCGCTTTGAATATAAATGTTGATTCTCTAGACACGTTAAATATTACCATTCGTCTAATTGGAGAGTTATTCTAATTGGAGAATTTCCGACGATTCAATAAAAAATTTCACCGTGCAATTGTGGAGCCAGCAACGATATTCGTATACATGTATTGGGGATAAAAAGTTGTCATCTTCAGGCTTCCTAAAGCGCAGTAACAGCTGGGGTATGAAGGGTTGCCATCTCTAAAATCCGCTAACCAGGACAACAAGTGTGAAAACCCCGGGTATGGAGCTTTATACCCAGACATATAATTTATTTATTAAAGTCTCTCAGTAAAATAAATAATTGTTATAAATCTACTTTTGTATTTATTTTTGCGACCGGTAAACTTTAAACCCGGACTACAAATGGAACCCCGCCCGGACGCTCCCCGGACGCCTTCTAAACTAGGACAAATCCGGGGAAACCTGGACAGATGGAAACCAAACTAGGTATAAGATACGTCTCGTTAAAATGTTCAGATCTTTATAGGTACGTATTGGCTATTCGTGTGTAAATTTGGCCAAAATGTCATGCCAAAAAATTTTTAAGAGTCTAACATTAAACAGTCGCTCTTGATACCCGCCTCATAAAGGAGAGATCCTGCTAGAAAGGTCATGCAGGATTTACAAATAAAGACAAAAATTAACACGCTGTGAAATTATTGGAGAACAAACACTCTAAATTTAGACACAAAACAAAGGAATAGAAAGATAACTAAATTACATAAAAGAGATGTCACATCATATGATGTGAACAATCTAAGTGCCAAAAGAAGAAACAGTCTCCGACTATTGATCTATGCCTGATTGCATATGGAGTTAAAAAAACTTACTTCTACTAATAAGAGAAACCTTAACAGTCCAACTAACCTGATTGCGTGAGTATCCGGTTCTCCGAAGACGATCTCGGGGAGAGAGGCTCGGTGCCTCGGGACACTATCCTCCTCAGCTCCCGATTATGCACCGGATTGTCCGCCTTCCACGGCCTGAGGTCCTTGATACCATCGGCGTATACCTCATCCATGAACGACTCGATTAGCTCCTTACCTGTTAGGAGATAATCGACTTTGAGTACATGGACATAACTTAAGATTTCAAACTGTCCTAAGCCACACATCGAAGAGGTGATCCTTAAGTAAATAAATATCCTGTGACATTCTTCACACACGGTTATTTGATCCCAAACTAAGGAGAGCTTGTACTATGGCAACCAGAAACTGATATAATACTTATTTATATAATTACACCCAGACAGGACAGTACAAACAGATAATGTTCATGCACACAAATGTTTGCCTTGGATGGGAATCGAACCCACTACCTGCGGCGCGATAGGTGGTGTCTTAAGGTGGAGGCTTCGGTTGGCGAAATTCAAATGTTACCACGTTTTTTGCAAATTGCAGCTCAGTTACAACATGTTATTTGCGACAAGAATGGTAGTATATTTACTGATTAATAACAAAATAAATCATCAACATATTCCCCCAAGGTATATTACTAACATATACGACTATTTCATGAAAATGTTACTAATATACCTTGGAGGAGCCTTCTTGGCATTGTAACAGGTCGGCAACACATTGGTAATACTTCTGGTATTGACGATAGGCGACGGTAACCACTTACCATCAGGTGGGCCGTATGCTTGCTTGCTGCCTTAGTATTATAAAAATCAAGACGTCACCACACTTAGTCTTAGACATTATCTACTCAATACTAACCCTTAGCAATATTAGCAGCATACTGTTTCATGGAGATCTTCTCCACTGTGTTCTCCAGGCCGAAGAAGTTCTTCACGTCCAGCAGCGCACTCTGCTCGAAGCATGTCCACTCAGAATTCTCTGGGTGTACCTGATGAAGAATTAGAATAAACACTATGGAAAGGTTGTGGATAGGTAGTCTTTTAGTTTGTTATTTATGCTCCACTATATAGGTATATAGGACTAGCTTTCGCCCAGCGGTTTCACCCGCATTAGAGTTCATGAACACCCCGTACTCAATTTAACCAACCAAATAATATGTAGGTCAATTTGTCCGTTAAAGTATTCTCATACCTTGAGAACCACAGTACAGATTATGAAGCGCTTTTCAAAGATAGGTATCCTTTTAGGTTCAGGTTCCTAGATGAAGGTTTTAGGCTATTTAATATCCAGGGACAGGTATAGTTCTGTGACGATTGAATGCTACATAAATATATTATGCACGAGGAGTTCAGTTTTCACGTCTAAATACTTGTCAAAACATAAGTTTTTGTTACGTTAAAAAAAACAGTCAAAGGTTCAGAGCCATACAGCTTTCTTATTATTTTTTATTTTTGTAGGTATATTTAATTTTTATGTTTGATATTTTTTTTTATAAGTTTCGAATGGCATGCAATGCAGGAGATAGATCTTTCTTCTTTCTTTCTAAACGTTCAAACGGTGTGTAATGAAAATTGGCAGAGAGGTAGACCCGTGAGATAAGTAGGTTTTTTTATCCCAGAACTTGTGAGAAACTAAGGACAGCTTCTTAAATGATTGTCTCAATGATACAATACAGATTGATGCAAAATTGTCAAGAACTGCCAACATAAACCTATCTATAATTTATCTATACTAATAATAATAATCTATCTATCTAAACTATAATGAAACTGAAGAGTTTTTGTTTGTTTGTATGAACGCGCTAATCTCTGGATCTACCAGTCGGATTTGGAAAAATCTTTTTGCAATTGAAAACCTGAAAAAAAATATGTGAAGAATGTCCCAGGATATTTATTTATTTTTGTATAGCACGGGCGATGCGACGCGGCGCCCGATGTAACCCGAGCAATACCGAAAAGAACCGAACTATGCACGACTTCACCGACATGAAGTCCTATACGTAATTTGTTTGATGATAATTGCTTTAACGTTGAATATTTTTAAGTTGAATTGTTGTAGATATTTTATACGGATTATATAGAAACAAATACTACTTAAGAAGGTCCTAATTATTTCAAAATTGGTTTTGAGTTTATTTTTACTAAATTTGTTTTTTTTTATTTCTTGGGTGAAAACTTAATCTATCTATAGGTAGTAATAATAAAGCTGAAGAGTTTGTTTGAACGCGCTAATCTCCGGAGTTATTGGTCCGATTGGAAAAATTGTTTCACTATTGGGAAGCTACATTATCCCCGAAGGTTATAAGCTACTTATAAACCCGCGAATGAAACCGCGGGGAACAGCTAGTTATTTTATATAAACTAAATGCTAAGTATTATAATTTTAGATCACTTGTTTGAGATATTGAAGAAAATTTAAAGCTTTGTTACTTTATTTTGGCATGAAAGTTGAACAATACTGTGAGTGGAAGGGTTCTTAGTTTGCTAGAAACAATGCATGTTATATGATAGCTTAAATTCATAAAATATGGTACTTATATGAATAGAGTAGCTTTATACAGTCTGATAAACTTTTTTAAAAATTCATATAAATATCCATGACTAAAATTTAGAATAATTTTGATTTCTATGTTGTTACATTTGTGTTAATTAGTCTATATTCAAAATTTTGGATCTTTTGCTCAAGTAATTGCAATAATATTAAAAGGCAAAAATGAAATATTTCACCCTCTATAACATTGCATTGCTAAATAGTATTACAAAATGCTTTAGGATTCTTATAGTGCTTGCTATGGGTAGCTTATAACCAGAAATTCGTGGTTGTTAAATGAATAGGAAAAGCGTTATACAGGTTGATGAAAAAAAATTAAAAATGTCATAAAATTGTCTATGATTAAAAAGTTTGAAATTATTGATGTGCATATTGTTACAATTATGTTACATGGTCTACAACCAAATGAACTGAATTTTAGATCCCTAGCTACAGTAATTGCAAATATATTAAGGGGCCAAAATACAATTTTCCGCGCTCTATAACATTTCATTGCTAAATAGTATTGCAAAATGATTTAGGATTCTTATAGTGCTTGCTAAGAGTAGCTTATTTCCAAAAAATCATGCTTCTCAGTTGCATAGTACTTCCGTTATACAGGTTGATAGAAAAAAATTAAAAATGTCATAAAATTGTCAACGATAATTTTTTTTTAATTATTGATTTGCATGTTGTTACATTTATGTTACATGGTCTACATTTAAAATTTTGGAACCTTAGCTTAAGTAATTGCAAAAATACTAAAAGTCAAAAATAAAATTTTCCACCCTCTATAACATTTCATTGCTAAATAGTATTGCAAAATGCTTTAGGATTCTTATAGTGCTTGCTAAGAGTAGCTTATTTCCAAAAAATCATGCTTCTCAGTTGTATAGTACTTCTGTTATACAGGTTGATAGAAAATAATTTAAGGTGTCATAAAATTGACATCTATGAAAAACTTGAGAAACACTGGTTTGAATATTGTTTCAATTGTATTAAATAGTTTATATTCCAAATTTAAGGTCCCTAGCTTGAGCCATTACAAAAATATTAAAGTGCAAAAATTGGATATTTCACCCTTTATAACTTTATGCCGCATGAAAAGTTTGAGAAACTTGATAGTACATTTCAAAAAAAATACTGTAGAAAGCTTATATTCCAAAAATCAAATCATCTTGTGCTATAAATATTAACTGAGAAAAACAGGATGCTAAAAGTAAATTTTCGACATTTTTACTTTGTCTATGGGCAAAACTTTGACAAACACCAAGTTGAAATTTGTAGTATTTGTATAGCATAACGCGTATACGAAATTTCATTTGCCTATCTTCAGCCGTTGCAGAGATATAAGAGTTTGAAAAATGCATAATTTCCATCGGTAATATCTTCCTCGAAGAAAAAAAGTTTGAGAAACGCCGAAAATATATTTTAGCAGTATTATTAAACTACCTACAATATAATTTTTGAGTTTCTAACATTCAAACTCACAAAGTTATCAAGGTTTAACGGAAACAAAGCAAATCCCTTATTTTTTTAAATTTTCCTCCCATAGACAAAAGTTTGAGAAACGCTCGCACCTAGGGCATGCTATCCGGATATTCGGATATCCGAATTATCCGGATATCCGGTGATTTTAATATTCGGATATTATTCGTTTTACTATCCGGATAAAACGAATAAAACGAATAGTTACTTTATTAATATAGCATACTATTTTTTAATTGGATTACATAAAAATCACTCAAATCATCATCATGATCATCATGTCAGCCCAAAGACGTCCACTGCTGGACAAAGGCCTCCCCCAAGGATCTCCACGATGGCCGGTCTTACGCTACCCGCATCCAACGGTTTCCCGCGACCCTCACAAGATCGTCGGTCCACCTTGTGGGGGGCCTGCCCACGCTGCGTCTTCCGGTTCGTAGTCGCCACTCAAGAACCTTTCTGCCCCAGCGGTCAATCGGTTCTACGAGCGATGTGCCCCGCCCCTTGCCACTTGAGTTTGGCAATTCTGGTGTCGGTTATTTTGGTTCGCCTGCGGATCTCATCCTTTCTGATTCAATCTCGCAAGGAAACTCAGAGCATAGCCCTCTCCATCGCTCTTTGGGTGACCCTGAGCCTTCTTAAGAGGCCCATCGTAAGCGACCACGTCTCTGCTCCGTAAGTCATCACTGGCAACACACACTGGTCGAAGACTTTCGACTTGAGACACTGCAGTATTTGGGACGAGAAGATATTACGTAGCTTCCCGAACGCAGTCCAGCCGAGTTGGATTCGACGATTGACCTCTTTCTCGAAGTTAGACCTACCTAGTTGGATGGTCTATCCTAGGTAAATGTAGTCATCTACAACTTTGAGTGCAGAGCCTCCAACCTATACTTGAGTGGGTGCAACATGGATCTCAACATGATTTTCGTCTTATCCATGTTCATTTTTAACCCCACTTGTTGAGAGACTACTGAGGTCATCGAGCATTGTACCGAGGTCTTCCAAGGTTTCAGCCATAATAACGATATCATCGGCAAATCGAAGGTGGGTGATGTACTCGCCATTGACATTAATGCCAAATCCGTTCCAGTCCAGAAGCTTGAAGACATCTTCCAATGCAGCGGTGAACAGTTTCGGAGATATCACGTCTCCATGTCTCACGCCTCGCTACAGTTGGATAGGTTTCGAGTTCTGGCCCTGGAGTCGGACCGACATGGTAGCGTTCTCATACAAGCACTTTAATACCCCGATATACCGGTAGTCGATTTGGCACCTTTGAATAGACCTCAGCATGGCCCAGGTTTATATCGAATCAAAGCCTTTCTCATAGTACACAAACGCTAAGCATAATGGCTGGTTATACTCCTCGGTCTTCTGTATAACTCTCCGCAGCGTATATGTGTTCTATGGTGCTAAAGCCTTTTCGGATACCGGCTTGTTCGGGAGGCTGGAAGTTGTCAAACCTGCGTGCAAGACGGTTCGTGATGACTCTCGAGAACAACTTGTAAATATGGCTCAGCAGTGTGATGGGTCTGTAATTCTTCAATAAGGTTTTATCTCCCTTTTTGAAGAAGAGCACCACCACACCTCTATGCCATGCCTGTGGCGTCTGTCCTTTAAGTATGACGGCAGATAATCACTCAAATATTACAACATTTGATATCGTATATTAATAAAATAGGGTTTCGGATTTGTGACATTGTCACAACGATAGTTTATCATAATTGGTTTACATAAACTCATCATCATCATGTCAGCCGAAAGACGTCCTCTGCTGGACAAAGGCCTCCCCCGAGGATCTCCACGATGGCCGGTCTTGCACACCCGTATTCAGCGGTGTCCCGCGACCCTCATAAGATCGTCGGTCCACCTTGTGGGGACCTAAAAATCCAATAGTGTATCATATAAAATCCGTGCAGTAGTTTTTCCGTGAAAGATTAACAAACATCCATACTCACAAACATTCTCATTTATAATATTAGTTGGATTTTATAACAATATTAAACAAATTTAATGTTATAATCGTTAGTTATCTAAGTATAATTATTCAATCGTTAATGTTTTTGTGATATAAATGTTGATTTATAGACATATTTTTGACTTGACTGTTTGATTTACCCATTTTTAAGGAGGTATCCGAATTATCCATATTATCCGGATTTATTCGGATAGTGAACTGAAAGTATCCGGAATATCCGGATAGTAAAATGAGGCGGATAATTGCATGCCCTACTCGCACCCATATCTAATATTTTTTACTGAAAAAGCTACATTAAAAATTTCAGACTCCTAGACCTTATGGTTCCAGAGATATTAAGATTCTTAAAATCGCACAAAGGGCCCGTTTCCACCACTGCGGAAAGGAATTTCGAAAAATCGCTTCTTAAATGGGGTCTACGTGACAAAATCTATGCACATGCCAAATTTCACATTAATCGGTTCAGCGGTGTAGGCAGGGGGATGTTTACCCAAAAAACCGCTACTCTTTTATATAATAGATGACAGGGTCCTAAATTCTTCAAAAGAGTACCTCTCTCTGTCATGCTATTTTTATCCTGTTTTAGTGAATATAGGCTTTTATTATTTTTGGGTGTTATATGTTAAACAATAAACTCCTCGAAAATAATAATAAAGTGGTGCCGATTCTGTTGTTTACGAACTAAATAAATTTAATCTCACTATATCTCTTTCTCTCTCTCTCTCTAATAGTCAATATAAGAAAAGGATGCAAGAGATTTTAGTCCTGTCAGTTTAATCCGATCACATGTTTCAAAGTGAATTTAAGCGCGATCTTGATTGGTCACGACTATTTACCCGTACATTATGACGGCATGGATTAAACTGACAGCATTAAAAATGTTCTATCTTTTTTCAATAAGGTTAAGATGAAAGAGAGGTGACTTGTCTAATATTAGTTAAGTTTGTAAACAACAGAATCGGCACCATTATAGACATTGATTTATTTTAGATGGCTGACATTTTACATCCAAAATTATCATTATATTAAGATCTTTCTTCATCATACGTCCACTGCTGAACAAAGGCGGCCCCCAAGGATCTCCACGAATGTTCAAGATCCTTCAAAAGGTCCTTTAACATCAAAATATAGCTTCCAAGCCCTTGACCGTGTCCTTATAAAGAATTGTGTCAATCGATTCCATTCCAAGCGACTCGTCGAACAATTACTTGGTAGAAGGAAACGATTAAAATAATTGCATGCAATATTTACAAAACCGTTTCCATGACGATAGAGCATTGTAAAATAAACCTACTGATGTTGACTTTGAGGTTGCTGTTCATGTGGAGAGACCGACGTGTACACGTGTTTGTAAAACGTGACTCCCTTTTGTATTGTTGAATGATGGAAGAAAATTCGAATGACGAATGTTGACTTCTGGACATGGTAAGTATTATATTCAGTAAAATTTTAAATCGAAATGATAACAAAGACGTGGGCAGAAAGCCGCTAGTATTCTGGGAACGATGCCTTCTGACAGCCACTTTTTCATTTAGTCCTTTTTATTTAAGTAAGAAAAGAAAAGATCCACCAAAAAAAAAGAAGCCTTGCTAAGTTTCTTGCCGGAGTCTTCTCTGTTCAAGTGTATTCCGAACCGGTAGTAGAGTCTATAGTAAAACTGTAACTGTTGACATTCATAAGTGCCTTATTAGGGCCTAAACTGAATAAATGAGTTTTCATTTTTGATTGAAGTAGTTTATAGTTTATTTTATAAAAACATGAATTTAAATTATAATATATTGCATTTACAAGTTGGGGGTAGTGAATTATACATTTATTTATTATTATTACCTCATTTATTAAATATATATCTTATAAATTACATTTTTAAATATAATCTATAAAAAAATACATTTAAAAATATAAAAAACAGAATCCAACCGGCATCGGGAACAGGGTCCTAGACACCGATGGTTAAGGCTCCAGACAGAGGAACTTCCTCACTATGCGTGCCGTCTCCAGGAGCACTGCCTTCTGAATTAGGCCCTTATTGAATTATTACTATTATTACTGGCTTTCCGCCCCGCGATCTCCAATTTTCTAATATCATTTCTTAGCCAAAATTGTGCCCGATCCGTCCAGTGGTTTGCTATGCGTTGATATATTATTCAGTCAGTCAGTCACGCTTTCCTTAGCGATACCAAAAATAAACAAGAATAAATTTAGATATTCCAGATAGGCATATCAATGACATGGAATTTGGAATGGAAACTATATTTGGAACCAAAAAGCAAATTAAAGATATATTTATTTCATAGCAGAATTTTAAAAAGATTCCATACTTAATGTAGTGCTAAAGTAGGTAATTTTGTGAATCGAACTAAGAGAAAGAAATCATTTTTACACAACAGACAAGTTCAATTATAACAAAAAAATCTAAGAATTAAAACATCATTAGTACCTTGGATTTAAATAAAATAAAAAACTGTACACATTCTGACAATTCAGCCAATTATCAAATATAATTTACGGTGTAAAGATCACTGACCGTTAAGAGGACAAAATAATACTGAATGTAACATTTTACCTGAAGATAGAGACAAAGAATTAAACGTTGTAGAGGTCATAGTCATAGAGAACGATTCCTCGAAATAGGTCGGCCTGTATTTGACAATAATATTTTTCCATCCGTTCAGGTTTTATCTTGGGCTATCGAACGTTGGGATGATATTTGGTTCATATGAAGATCAGCAAATTTCTTGATCTCTGAATCTCAAGGCTTTTGTAGTGTCAGTTGTAACGTTACTAAGTGCCTTCTCAAGGGCTGAACTGAATAAATGAAATTAGAGTTTAAAGTCCGCGAACAAAGGCTGAGGATGCTCTCCGCAAATGACTCCGTCCCTTTCTAAACTGACAAGTGAGGCGCACTTTTAGTAATAATGTCGGTTTTATGTCATTTAAAAAAAAAACTATTTTTCTTTTACATCTCAGAATGTATCTCAAGTTATTTGGTTGGATGGACCTCGACGAATGATGCATTAATTCTTAGTTTTAAAAAGGGGCAAATAAAAAAGGTTTTTTTAAAAAATGAAAAATTTAATAAAAAAGGAACTATTCCTCTTCACATCTTCTCTAGTTTAACATATATTTTTTACAAATCGCTTGCAACAAAGAATGCAGATAAAACCTTAATCTAGAATCATAATTTCTCATATATCGTCGCCTTAAAGATCTTCCATTCCAAAGTTCTTTGTCCGACGCCATTCATATGACCAATGACTAATTCTATATGGTGCCGGCCAAGTCCAGCCTCGACGACACGTCCGGGGTCACACGTCATCACTGCAGATGCCGTATGCGTACGCGCAATGTTACAAGCTTCAACCATATACATACATGTCATTTAATACTAGCTGTCCCCCGCGGCTTCACCCGAGTTGTCGGGAAAAGTAGCCTATGGTGTCGATTCTGTTGTTTACGAACTTAACTAATATTAGACAAGACACCTCTCTTTCATTTTAACCTTATTGAAAAAAGATAGAACATTTTTAATGCTGTCAGTTTAATTTATGCCGTCGTAATGTACGGGTAAATAGTCGTGACCAATAAAGATCGCACTTAAATTCACGTTGAAATATGTGATCGGATTATATTCTGATTTAGATTATAGATTATATCCCTTTTGTTATATTTACTATTAGAAAGAGATATAGAGAGATTAAATTTATTTAGTTCGTAAACAACAGAATCGGCACCAATGTCCTTCTACATATAATAGGCCTTCATGCATAACACGCCTTTCATCGTGATTTAGTACAGCGGTTAGGCATGAAAAGACAGAGTTACTTTCGCATTTATAACATTAGTATGGATTAATAAAATATGTACACACGGCCACAGATCAAGCGTAAATACAAAGATTACAAGTTGCTGTTTCGTGTTTAAAAAAATGTCTATGTTATTCCTTACGCACCAAGGATCAATAATGTTATTCCAACTATTCTACAAATCCTGTTATTATTCTTATTTTTCATATAAACACGCTGAATGAAACACAATTGCTCGAGTTAACTTAGATAATAAGAGACCATTATCTGTGGAAGATAGGGACTGAAAAAACGTAGCGATATGTTCCGAGAATCGCAAGACGGTGCATATTGAATTGCCACTTTCATGAGAAAAGGGTAAGGGACGAAAGGACACGTATAATAAAAAATACTGGCAACCTTACTTATACGCTTTCGAAGTAAAATACTGTAGAAATTATAATTATCAGAAATTTACAAATAATATATCGTATTTAGGATACTCCTACACATTGGTGCCGATTCTGTTGTTCACGAACTTAACTAATATTAGACAAGCCACCTCTCTTTCATTTTAACCTTATTGAAAAAAGATAAAACGTTTTTAATGCTGTCAGTTTAATTCATGCCGTTGTAATGTACGGGTAAATAGTCGTGACCAATAAAGATCGCGCTTAAATTCACGTTGAAATATGTGATCGGATTAAACTGACAGGACTAAAATATCCTGCATCCCTTTCTTATATTTCTTATTAGAAAGAGATATAGTGAGATTAAATTTATTTAGTTCGTAAACAACAGAATCGGAACCACATCAAAAAAAATTACTATTTAAAAATCAATCAAAGTAACATTACAATTCAATTTATAAACAGCATTGTTTCAAGACCTTTTGCCTTTTATTGTTATTTTATATCCTTACTAGTGTAGCGACCCCTGTCAGATACATAGTTCAGACACCGAATGGATAGATGGCGCTGCAATATATCGACACTACATTCAGACCTATTCACATACAAATCTACATCGCGCTAGTGGAGTTTGTTCGCAGATACACATATATACAAGAATCCAACAACAACAGTTGGACCGCGGCGACCCAGCCTGGCGGAAGATCTTCCCTATTCAATGGAGGAATCATCCACCTTGTTCCTCCATACTAGCTTCCGCCCCGCGGTTTCACCCGCGTTCCCGTTTAATCTTATGTTTTCCTTATCATAGATAAAAAGTATCCTATGTGTTAGTCCAGGTTATAAACTATCTGTGTTCCAAATGTTATCCAAATCCGTTCAGTAATTTTTGCGTGAAAGAGTAACAAACATACATACATACTCACAAACTATCGCATTTAGTATGAAGTAGGATTTATGTACATTTCAAAGCTTTGGTAACATATTTTTCAGATGTTTCAATTTCCATTCCAACCACGAGGATACTTTCTATCCATTGCATAACATAAGATTATAATTGTTGTACATATTCGTCTACAAGCAAATCGTAACATCAGGGTTTCCTCCATTAACTATTAAGTATTTCCTTCGATGTTACAACGTGGATGTTATGTAAACATCCTTTGTTCGGAGACTTTCGATTTAGCTACCCATTACTATATCTAGATAGATAGTCTAGTCTGTTATGATCGCGAGCAGGTCAACTTATAGAGAAAAATATAATTTTTCCACTAACTTTTACGTTTTATATTTGATTGTATCAGTTTTACAAATTATTTTTGGATTGCAAATTAAGATTTGTGGGTTGTGGTCATATAATGGTGCCGATTCTGTTGTTTACGAACTAAATAAATTTAATCTCACTTTATCTTTTTCTAACAGTAAATATAAGAAAGGGATGCAAGGTATTTTAGTCCCGTCAGTTTAATCCGATCACATATTTCAACGTGGATTTAAGCGCGATCTTTATTGGTCACGACTATTTACCCCTACATTACGACGGCATGGATTAAACTGACAGCATTAAAAATGTTCTGTCTTTTTTCAATAAGGTTAACATGAAAGAGACTTGTCTAATATTAGTTAAGTTCGTAAACAACAGAATCGACACCAATAGTAGTCTTTGGTTGTGGTTCAGAAATCAAAATGGTGATCATTTTCCATCAGATGACCCGCATGCTCGCCCGCTATGAAAAAAATACGAAAAGAAAAGAACAAAAAAAGGAAATTTAAAATAGTGGTTTTACTTCGAGGTAAATTCTTCCTTCACTTCTCCTCTCAATTCACTCTGATCATAAAAGTTGTCAAAACACATGATTTTACTTAAGGTGGAGGCGTCGGTTGGAGCGCGAAATTCAAATTTTATCACGTTTTTTGCTAATTGCAGCTCAGTTATAGGTCGTAAGTTATCAACATGTTATTTGCACAATAATGGTAGTATATTTACTGATTAATAACAAAATAAATCATCAACATATTCCTCTAAGGTGTATTACTGACATATACGACTATTTCATGAAAATGTTACTAAAATAAACTGAGCTGCAATTAGCAAAAAACGTGATAACATTTGAATTTCGCGCTCCAACCGAAGGTTTACCCTTAAGGTTTTTAGGCTGCAAGCGAAAGGTTGCTAATCTGATCATGCTTCAAGTTTGTCAATGAGTACGCCCGAACTAAAGAGAAGTACTTATAAGAATTCCTATTTAAGTACAAAGGAAACAAAAACCTTCACATTATAAGGGCCATTCCATTTATCCAATAATGGACATACGTCGTGGTTCCAATAATACGAGAAGAGATACGCTTTTATTGTGTACTTGTGATTAAAGCGTGTAATCATAGACAAACAAAAATTTCTAGACAGAGTTTCACCAAGATATAAAAGTGAAGCAGAATACGCATACGTGAAACTAAGCTGTGTCATATAGAAATGAAAATGAAGATTTTGTTACCATGATACGGGTTCTTTTCGTGTCTGTCTGTTTGTCTATATTACAAACCGTAACTACGTGTTAATAAACTACCTACGTAAAATGCCAAAAGGAACTTTAAAGCATGTATAAAGTTTAAATTTTCACAGACTTCAGAGATTTTTGTTCAAAGTTTTTTATACTCCTTCAATAGTGATTCTCTCTCAGCTTTTTTCTTGGCGCAATCCATTATCACATGTTATACATCTACAATTCTATTACACTCAAGACAGTTTGGTGATTCAGCTTTTCCCATTAAAAATGCAAAAATGCAGCCGATGCAGTGTCCAGACCGTACCGTCTTAGAGGAGGCTCTCCGCGAATGTCTCTGTCCCTTACTAAACTGACGGAGACACAAGAGACGCAATTTTAGTAAACAAGATGGTTTTATGTTACATAATAATAAATTAAGCCTTTTTTTTTAAAAAGTAAGAAAACTATTCCCTTTCTACTAGATTTCAGAATGTATGTTAATATTTTTCAAGTTATTTGGATGGCCCAAAAAAGACAAAAATGCATTCTTAGTTTTAAAAAGGGGCATATTTACGATTTTTTTCTGACGTTACTAATGAAGTTTCCATTTTTTTTAAAAACTATTCCCCGTCACATATTGTCTAGTTTAACATATATTTTTTCCAAATCTCTTGGAACAAAGAATACAGAGAAAAGCGCATTTTAGAATCATCATTTCACGTATAGCATCGCCTTAATGCTTGCAGAACAAAAGTGGGTAATTACTTGTTGTACTTACATAATATTTACACTTCTCGACGACTCCTACCCTGCTGGCGAAGGTTTCGTTGGTGGCCTCAATCTCCAGTATCCTGCTCTTCAGGTTTAAGTGGTTCTTCTGTATAAAGTAGATGTAGTCCACGCCGATCATCTGTTGAAGAAGAAGAATCGACTTAATCTTTTTAGTTTCAGAAGACAATAGAATATAATCCAGGACTTATTTTTTTACAAGCTTTTATTTAGTTCTGTCCCGATGTTTGTCACGGAATCTTGCATGTTCAATTTCACCCACACCGGTTTCCGATTGAGCTGAAATTTTGCATGCACATGTTTATTGCGTGACAATGCAATATTATGATGATATGGAGCTGATCTGATGCTGGAGCTGGAAGGTGGCCATAGGAACTCCGCAATAAAACGACACAAACCCGTCGTGTTTGGGCTCATTGGAATCGTCTTAATGAGTAGTTGAAGAATGACAAAAAAAACTTGTAACAAAAATTTTTTTTTTGACAGAATCATTTTTATAAATACTATAGCAGCAAGTAAACGGTTGCTGGTGTATTAGTATTGACGCCAGCACCACTCGTGCGTTGCCAACCCGCCAAAAATACCTATCTTAGGGCTTAGTTTATATTCGTTTCAAAAAGTCAGAAGAATCTAACTCCTGATAGTACGAAACGTTTCAAAATGAAATAATTGTTTCAGCAAACCATTTGATTTTTGAATAATAAATTGTATATGAAAAGGGAATTCGTGTGCGTCCAAAATACTTGAACGTCCAACTTCTGAACATGATTGATATATACGTTTCGCGGAAAAGTGGAAAAAGTAATATTCGTTGCGATAAATTATACAAAACATCTCGAGGGGATTGTTTGACAGGTGCCTTAATTAAAATTGGTATATTTTGTATTCAATTTATGGCTAAAAATATTAATTTCCTAAGAAAATTATTTCGATTGTCATAAAAATTATAGGTAGGTATTCTTATTTACTGACGCTTATTTACATTTACAGGTTCTAAACTACGAAAAAGACGTTTTTTTTGTATTGGGTAAAGGTACTTGATGCCTTTTAAATAGGTATTCTCTGAATTACAAATAAAATAATGTGTAATATAAATCTGAGTAATGTAATTTTTATAATAATTAAAACATGAATGACAAACTAAAAATGACAAAGAATATAAAAAGAAAAAACAAATTGGCCTATCAAAATAGATATGAAAGAAGGTTCATAGTAAACTAAATAGTTCCAACACTTCCCCTACTTCTGAATACAATAATAGGCCATCATAAATGTTAACTTAAACCTAATCCTTTTGTTAAACACTGATGTCTTTGTTTCGATAGAAACTTAGTTAAGACATCTGCCTTCATTTCATTTGTGGGAATATATTTTATACCAATAATACCATTAGCAACAGTATCCCTAATAAAATGATGTCTAACATCAATGTGCTTTGTTCGTGAGTGATGAATGTTGTTTTTTGTTAGCATTTGAGCTCCCTGATTATCGCTATAAATACAGACACCATTATCCAAACCAAACACTTCCTTTAATATGTTTTTGAGGTATATGGACTCTTTTGCAGCATCACTAAGTGCCATATATTCGGCTTCTGTTGTTGACAAGGCGACCGTTCGTTGTTTACGAGAAGATATAGGACCATTTAAATAAAACACATACCCAGTGTAGGATTTCCGGTCATTTAAACATGCACCATAATCGGCATCAGTATATCCCGTAAGTGCGAGTATATTTTTCTTCTGGAATTGGAGTTTAAAATGCATTGTCCCTTTTAAATATCGTAGAACTCTTTTTGCTGCATTCCAGTGAATTGTCCCATAGTTGGAATTAAACTGGCTTAACACACTTACTGCATGTGTAATGTCTGGCCTAGTTCCTACAGACAAATACATCAGAGATCCAACCAGTCTTTGATAAGGCAAATGTTGAGCTGCTTCTTTATCTTCATTTGAAGGATTCACTAATTTTAAATTAGGATCAGCAGGTGTACTAGCAGGTTTTGCATCAGTCATAGCAAAATTATCTAGTACCTTTTTAATATATTCCCCTTGATCAATAGTTATTCCATTTTCCTCTTTTGTAATTCTCATTCCTAAGAAATGTTTTAAGTTTCCTAAATCTTTGACCTTAAAAAATTGTTTAATATTCTTTTTAAAGTCTTCTTTCATATCAGCATTATTACTGAGTATGCAAAAATCATCCACAAAGATTGCAACAATTAACATGCAAGTTTGATTAACTTTATAATATAGGCAATGATCATGTTCAGACCTTTTCATTCCAAGTTGCATCATTGCTTCGTTAAGCTTGAGGTTCCACTGTCTAGGCGCTTGTTTCAGACCGTAAAGTGCTTTCTTTAACTGGCATACCTTCCCCTTGTTGCAGTCTTTAGTGAAACCCTCAGGTTGTTCCATATATATTTCTTCATTTAGATCACCGTTGAGAAAAGCTGTTTCAACATCCATTTGATCCATTGTAATATTCCATTGTGCTGCGAAAGCAAGTAGTAATCTAACTGTTGAAAGACGTGCAACGGGTGCGAATGTTTCGTCATAATCTACGCCGTATGTTTGAGTAAAGCCTTTAGCTACTAATCGTGCCTTATAGCGTACGTTTTCTCCGTTTTCATTTTTCTTAATCTTGAATACCCATTTACAACGAACTATTTTTCTGTTTTGAGGTCTATCCACAAGGACCCAAGTTTTGTTAGTTACAAGTGAGTCATATTCGCTTTGAAGAGCCTCTTGCCATTTATTTTTATCATCAGAATGAATGGCTTCTTTAAAGGTTGAAGGGATATCATCTTCTTCAGCTTTGTAGAGAACTATATCTTCTGACCACTTTTTCGGGATTCTGTTTCTCAATGGATATCTCCTAACAGGTTGAGAAACTTGATTGTCAGTATTATCCGGAAATTCTGTAAAACTATCATAAAATTCCTCTTCAGTGTTGTCAATTCCAGGATCACTGAGTTCCGTTACCGGTGTTAAAGGTTCAGTTTCAATGTTTTGAGTGTCCTGAATTACAGGTTCAGAAAATATATTGTTGACTTCTCCTTCAGTTAGTATAGTTTCAGAATTTTCTTGAACTATAATAGGGACGGATTCTGATTCTGGAGTTCCAACTTTATTAATCGTATTATTTTGATCATTTGACTTTGATTTGAATAAAAAGTCATTTTCAAAAAATTTGACATCTCTTGTCTTGATAAGAGTTTTTGGATGTTCGGGATCAACTACTCTGTATCCCTTAGTTTCGGTGCAATAACCTACAAATATGCACAGTTTGGCCTTAGCATCAAATTTCTTTCGAAGAATTTTAGGTATGTGCGCATATACTCTGCATCCAAAAATACGAAGATGTGAAAGATTAACTTTTCTTCCTGTCCAGATTTCTTCAGGGGTTTTCCCTCTAATAGCCTTAGTCGGTGAGCGATTTTTCAAGTAAGTCGCTGTATTGATTGCTTCTCCCCAATAAATCTTAGGTAGACCAGATTCTGACAGCATAGATCTTGCTTTCTCAACTAAAGTTCTGTTGACCCGTTCAGCTAAACCATTTTGCTCTGGATTGTGAGGTACAGTCGTTTGGTGAACTATACCGGACTGTTTCAAAATTTCTTTCATTTCCGAATTCAAATATTCACCACCGTTGTCAGATCGCAGTATTTTAATATTTTTGTCAGTTTGGTTCTCGACTAAGCTTTTGAATTCGAGGAATTTTTCTACGACTTCTGATTTTTGTTTAATTAGGTAGGTAAATGTTTTCCTAGAAAAGTCATCGGTGAAAGTCACGAAATATGAAGCACCTCCCAAAGATTGGGTACTCATAAATCCGCAAACGTCACTGTGAATAATTTCCAGTAAATTTGTCGATTTTGAATCTGACGTTTTGAAAGGTTGTTTTGAAAGTTTACCTTCCACGCAAGCAATGCAATTATCTTTAATAGATCCAGCAGGCTTTGGATACCTGACACCAAGAGCTAAGTGTAGTCTAAGTAATTCCATAGATCTGAAGTTCAGATGACCAAGGCGTTTGTGCCACAAATCGGCTGAGTTTTCATTAACTTCTGTTAAATTCGCATGAGCAATAGGTAAATCAAGTTTGTACATACCATTGACATTTGTGGCTGTGCATAAAACTTTTCCGAATACCTTACATGTATCTCCATCAATAATTTTTCCTCCAGATTTCGAAAAAAGTACGACATTTCCTTTCTTTACCAATGAGTTCACTGAAAGCAGGTTCGTTGAGAGGTTCGGAACATGCAAAACATCGGTAATATTGGAAGTGTTTAGTTTTACAGTACCAATGGCATCTGAAAGAATAATTTGATCATTAGCTACTCTAATACTTTTCTTGACAGGTTCAGTATCATGTAGCCAATCACGTCTATTAGTCATATGACTTGTAGCCCCGGAATATATAAACCAGTCATCACTCTTTACAAGAAGCGACTTTTCAAAAGTTGGTTTACAAGTATACGAGTTTACAAAAGTTTCACAAACTTCAGAATTACCAAAATTAGATTTACTTACTGACTGATCATCAACCATAAGTGTTACCTCGCAAATATCGGCCTTTTCATCTTTAGATTTAGCTTTAAGAATTCTACAATTTGCTTTTATATGCCCTGGTTTGCGGCAGTAATTACAAAATATGTTCTTAGTGTCTCTATTAAATTTATTATATGACATCACTAAAGCACTATCTTCAGGTGTGTTACTGCAGGTGGCTAGATCACGACTGTCTTCTTTCACAAGTGCAGCAATGACATTGTCTGAAGTTAGAGCAGAACCGGAGTGTTCTAACGCCATGACAAGTGGCTTAAATTCATCTGGTAGGCCACAAAGAAGTATAATGGCCAGAAACGAATCATCAACTTTGTGATTAATCTGTTCTAACTGTTGGTGCGTCGACATAATCTCATTTACATAGATTTCCATATTATCAATATATCGGCAGTTCATTAATTTTTTCATTAACATGAGCTTTCTAATAAGTCCGCCATCTGCGTATGCCCTTTTTAAGTTATTCCACGCTTCAAATGCGGATTTAGATCCTATTATTTTGGAGAAGACTCTTTCGTGACAGCACAAGCCAATTTTAGATCGGGCTCTGTCATCGGAGCGCAAAATTTCTTGTGAGCTATTATCTAAAGGTGGATGCTTCACGCAATCCCATAGCCCGCAATCAATCAGCATCATCTCCATTGAAAATGCCCATGTTGTGTAGTTCGAACGCCCTTCTAATTTTTTAAAAGATGGAGTACTTACTGTATGTGCAGTTGAAACATAGGGTACTACACTAGTATTACTTGCACTTGTATGAGGAACAGGATTTTTACAAGAATCTCCTTCCATTTTTATTTTTATTCGAAGTATAAAAATTACAATTTTCTGGAACACACTATTAAAGAAGAAATTTTGAGATTCAGAGCCCTGGGCCCATAACCTAAAGGTACTTGATGCCTTTTAAATAGGTATTCTCTGAATTACAAATAAAATAATGTGTAATATAAATCTGAGTAATGTAATTTTTATAATAATTAAAACATGAATGACAAACTAAAAATGACAAAGAATATAAAAAGAAAAAACAAATTGGCCTATCAAAATAGATATGAAAGAAGGTTCATAGTAAACTAAATAGTTCCAACATTGGGACCACCATTAATTCTTATGTAAATTTTATTTGTACTATTTGTTATAGCGGCAACAGTAATGCATATTCTGAAAAATTTCAACATTCTACCTATTACGGTTCATGAGATACAGTACAGCCTGCTGACAGACGGACGGATGGAAATCAGACTTAGTAATAGGGTTCCGTTCAGTCCAGTTACTTCTTACGAACACAGTACTTTATGTCTAAAAGCCCATAATATTCTAGTCAAGACACGAAGGACCTAATCTGTAGGACACAGACGGTCACGTCGAAATTGCACTCAGCTTAACGTCCAATTAGTACAATTGATGTGTCTGCTCTGCAAAAGAGACGACATGCCCCGCTTCGGTAATATTTATTATCCCAACATTTGCGTAGAATAGAATAGCATGTACTTAACTACTTAGAAATGTTATAAAACAACACATAGGATTTCAGGAATACGATCCCTCGGGAACGCGGTTGAAAACGTGGGACGAATGCTAGTTAATTATAATAGAAGTTAACTAATTGACATTATAAGATTAGATAGAAGACAAATATTTAGTAACTAAATCCGCTGGATCTCCTTCTCTGTCTGTCTGTTGCCTCGTCGACCGCCGAACAGAAAGTGAAAACTGTCCACGAGGCAACAAAGTCTGCGAAGCTTTGTATGTGTGTGTTTGTGCGCGTTCATACGAGTTCTGTGTTTGTGTGATTGTGCGCGTTCGTTGAATAGTCGACAGTGGGTCTAGTACGTCCTGATGATGCTTCGTGAAGAAGCGAAACACGTGTCGATTTCCTGTTAGGTTTCCTTGTGTGGGACTTGACAGAGAAGAAGATCCAGCGGAGTTAGTTACTAAATATTTGTCTTCTATCTAGTCTTATAATAGAAGTTACTTGTCAGGCGATGATAGCTCGAATAACGTTGAATTTGGTCTTCTAATCTTACAGAGAGCTTGAGCTTTCACCTTTTGACGAAGTTAGGAATCGGATATACCTTCTTCAACAAATAAGGTGCTTCAACATTAAGCTGACACCGCCTGATGGTGTCTCGTTGTGAATGGTCCGCGGTCCAGCTGTCCTCGGTGATGACGCACTCCACCACCACTGGGATCTGGGGGCAGCTGGGGAACCGCCTCTCGTATGCCTGGAACAAGATATATCTCGATTAAGTTCAGTGGTAGAACTCGTCATGACGTCAATGTTTCAGGTTTTTAATCAATCAAAATGAAAATGAGCTCAAGAATCATAAGGTGATGATTCCACAAGCGAATTGACATCATAATAGCATGAGGACTTTTATGCCGTTATAAATATGGAATAGGGTATAAGCATGATTTTCTTTTATCCCATTTCTTAACAAAATTTGAAAATACCGTGACATGAAATATTATTTATACAAATAGACCTTTACAGGCACTTATGAATTGTCAGTTTCTATGCACGGTTCGGACGCTTTTGCTGAGAAGAGCCGGCAATAAACTCAGTTTATTTTGAAAAGAGTAATTTCTTTTCAAAATAAACTTCATAATTTACATAAAATATATGCTGCAAGAGCGAGGTCTACACACAAGCCTTTTGGTCATTTAAATACAGTTGAAGACTGTGCAAAATAAGCTTGTACCAAAAATTATTTTTTTGTCAGAAACTTGTTTATATGGACATTTTAAGAACACCGGGTAATTATTTATAATATTATAAAATGATATTAACCAGTAATTTTAAGTTATTTTCATCGAGAATAACTAAATCTGGGTTAAATTTCACGTCAAACACCCCAATAACAAAATCGACCTTAAAACCCTAAATAACAGCAAAATACTACAATTAGATCTGAATTCAGGTCACGTTTTAAGAATAAAGCCTAACGTAGACTTAAACATGACCGTGTTACGAATCCTGAACATAACACCAAGTTTCCTGAACTTATCAGTTTCAACTTGAATGGGGTCAAAATTGTTACAGGCTACAGTACATTTAAGACCCGAGGTAGTACAGTAGGACAATTGTAAGGCATCTCCGAAATAAAAGCATAGACGCACGGCATGGACCACAAAACGTTAAGAAAATTTTCACCAGACATGCCAAACGTACGGACACAACGTTTTACGCCCTCAAGGTAAGATCCGAGCGTCATCTATACTAATAATCGAGCTGAAGAGTTTGTTTTTTTTTTTTTTTTTTAAACTACTAAGGTAGCAAGCAAGCATACGGCCCACCTGATGGTAAGTGGTTACCGTTGCCTATCGCCATTTGCAATACCAGAGATATATTGCCAATGTGTTGCTGACCTGTTACAATGCCGAGAAGGCAAATTGGCTCTCAAGTGCAATTGCCGGAACACACGGGTAGGTGCTTGGCGACAAATTTTCAACTTGAGGGTGGTAGCCAGCCAGGCGGGTACTACAAAGTACCCTACCACCGTTCTATGGATTCCTCACGATGTTTTCCTTCACCGAAAGCTCAAACCCATTGTAGGATTCGAGCCCACGACCTTCGTCGCGGCATCCGACGTCACTACCACTGAGCTATCATCGCCTTTGTTTGTTTAATCTCTGGAGTTACTGGTCCGAATCAAAAAAATCTTTGACTAATAGGAAGCTTCATTATCCCCGAAGGAATGCGAGTGAAGCCGCGGGGATCAGCTAGTCTAATGATAAAAATCATGAATAGAAATATCATTTATCAAAATAAATGTGTAGAGTATCTACATCAAAAATATCCAATAATTAAAAAAAGGGAAAATTAATATTTTTAATAAATCTATATTTATTATATTACTTAAGGGTTAGCGATATATCCGCACTCAGAAAAAGTTAACAGTACCTACAAAATTAGAAGGCACTATTCAACCAAGCCAAATTGGTGCTCAGGAAAAATTGATTCTCTGTTTGTTTATACATGTACTGCGTCCAACGCCAAGGAGGAAGTTTCACATTCCTTCATAATTGCTGAAGCTCAAACTTCACCATCAATGTATTATGAAAGAAAATGTTTCGTTTTAAGCGCAAACTTGGAAAATTCCAAAGAGCAGAACTCCGACGTTACATAAAATAAAACTTTAAATACCAACGACATCGGGAGTTACTTCGCAACTGTTTATAATCGTTAATATTTTCATTGTTCAATCGATTACACGCATATTATCGTTCTAAACGAATAATTGCTTCTTGCACGATGTTTGTTTAACGAACGAACGGTGCCATGTTGTATCAATTTATGTATTTATTTATTCAAAATCAAAATCTCATTTATTCAGTTTAGGCCCTAATAAGGCACTTATGAACGTCAACAGTTACAGTTTTACAATAGACTCTACTACCGGTTCGGAATACACTTGAACTGAGAAGACTCCGGCAAGAAACTCAGCAAGGCTTCTTTGTTTAGGTGGATCTTTTTTTTTAATTTTTGTAATTACAGTTGTTGTTTTTTTTTACAATGATGTAATATATCACATCTCAGTTATCTAGTAATAGTTTAAGCTCTGCTTATTTTGGGATCAGAGGCAGCGCGTGAGAGAAGAATGTTTCAGAAAACTGTCATATTGTTTTAGGGCTCCTCAAATGAAATCCTGACACAAATAAAATCCTTTTATAGGATCACTCTCCGTCTAGTCTGTCTGGCTGTTACTCCGTCTTACACATCTTATTTCTCCGAATCTACAGAAGACATTTGAACATACGGTTACATTGAGTCAGACAACTCAATTCCGTATGCAATGCATAGCCTAAATTTTGTTTTTGAGGGAAATTAAGATTTAAAAAAGAAATTAACTCTACATGTGACATTTCAACTGAAAGGACTCATTAGATATGAGAAATACAAATATATACTGTTGGGAATTTTAAATGGGATATTGCAAATAAAATATGGATACATTAATCAAACATTTATGTTAATTTTAAAAGGCATAGCTGAAAAAAATGGATACGAAAATCAAACATACAAAAATACATACATTTACACTACAAAGAAACTATCATTGCAACAAGAGATTCTATACTTCGCACTTCGCCTAAAATAATTACCAGCTTTCAGATTCGACGAGTGATCCCCGCTGGATCAAATAACGACAAATCCAATTATAACAAATGACAGTCGAGTCTGGCTTCACTGTTATTGAATTAGAAGTTAATTCGCGAAGTTACAATAATGACTTTAAATTCGGATTCTTGTTCGTATTGTTATAAATATGAAAGTGGATAAGCTATTTAATTCAACGTTTGATATGATTGTACTGTTATATTTGGATTTGTAAGCCGGCTTTTTTAAAGGCTGAAATACTTTGAACTTTGACGAAAATAATAATATGGTAAATGAGTTTGCTTTGGTTTATTCTTGGACAAGTCTACCGAACTTGTTTTTTTTTTATGTCAGAAAGTTAACAGGTAGGCGGTCCACCTCACGGTCAGTGGTTACCGTCGCCTACCAGAGGTATTGCTAATATGTTGCCGACCTATTACATTGCCAAGAAGGCAATTGGCTATCAAGTGAAATTAATCATCATATATTTTGCCACGTCCTTCTTTATAGTATGCTGAAAAAAAGAGGCTGATTTTTTGAAAATAATGCCTATGGTAGTGACGTGCTGTTACTAACGTCGTGGCTTTATAAATCTTAAGCTTAAACTTTTGGCGAGGAAACCTATGGGCGGCTCCACGGTTTGTTGTAGTACCTGGCAGGCTACCACTGGTGTTCCATCAGTTGAAAGCCAGTTCCTTAAACGAGTAAACTGATATTATAAACAGATAAAGTTTATTTGAATGTAGAAAGTAATCTTTGGAATTATGGGTCATAAATTTTCTGGATTAGGCCACTTTTCATTCCACGACCGTGATTGAAACCGCGGGAAATAGCTAGTAAATACTTGCTAGCAACTTTCAGCCATTTGATAACTGTGAGACTGTGAACACAAGCGTCAATCCATGGTAAAATAAAAAAGACATAACTCCAAAAGATGATATAACCATGCAAAAAGCGTTAACACAATCGAATTATCGCTTAAGGTAAGGTTTCCTCCAAAAGCGATTCCATCATGTAGCGACTGTAATACAGCGGTGATTGACGTCACTAGAACGTTGTCTATGTTAACCAAATGGCGCGGATTCCTAAAGAACGTAACGTAACGGTGTCAATTACCGTTCTCTAGGAAACCGCGCCATTTGGTTAACATAGACAACGTTCTAGTGACGTCATTCAGCGCTGTATTACAGTCGCTACATGATGGAATCGCTTTTGGAGGAAACCTTACCTTTAGCATTCAAGTACTAGGGCGGTTAAATCTGTGATTTTTACGGCACATTGTTATTCGCTCGTTTATTGGTCTCGAGTGGAGACTATGCAGCTAACTCGTAACTATTACGACCACATATGGCAAGTATGGCATTAATAATAACCATTCAGTTTGGTTCACACGACTCGCGTCATAGACATAGATGCCCATAGACATTTTGCAGGGTATGCTTCCAAAAAGGAGGAGGTTCTGAGTGTATGTATGTTAATTGTTCACCGATAGCTCTGCCAATTGTCCAACGATTTAAAAAAATATTTTTTCATTCGTTAGAGGTGGTGTCGCCAAGTCAGGATCTGATGGTGGAATTCCAGGAATATCGCATAAAAACTAAAAAATAAATTACTAAATTAAAAGTTATTTTGGATATTTTTTGCGTTATTATTTATTTATGTAATTTTAAGAAAATCTTGTAATGTGACGTCATATAACACGACCCTCTTTATTTTGATTCTCCATGCCATGGCCATATAAACCCCATGCTAAATTATGTTTTACTAAAAAAGACATAAATCTTCTATGGCCTATATCTTGGTTATTTTTATAGTTAAGCTTATATGTATGAGCTTTAAATTAAACCAAAAAATCATGCATATAACAAAGACACCCAAACAATCGCATATAATATAAGTAATACTTATTTGCAACTATGCAATAACTGTGTGAACAAAGACTCGCGTAAAACGTAAATAAATAAACGTATATCACTAACAGAAGTAGTATTCGCGAGGAGGCTATTCTGTAAGCGAAGAGGCATTGTCGACGTATGTCGATGAATGTCATGTCACGACTTCCGCGGTAGTGTCGTCACAGGTGTCATAGTGTATGTAATATTGTTTTTTATCGACTCTTCGATGAACCATCGATGTTACATGTTACTAGTGTTTGTTGGACTTTTTTTAAGGCGATGATAGCTCAGTGTTCGAATCCTACAATGAGCTTGAGCTTTCGGTGAAGGAAAACATCGTTAGGAAACCATAGCACGGTGGTAAGGTACTTTGTAGTATCTACCTGACTGGCTACCACCCTCAAGTTGAAAATCTGTCGCCAAGCATCTTTCGCTATCACAGATGCTATTTATAAGCTATTGATAACTCTGTGGAAGTCATGTCGAATGCCATGGCGAAACTTGTAGGTTCGTTTTGAGCTTCAGCTTTCGGTGAAGTAAAAATTGTGAGCGAATTTCAGATAGGCTTACAATATCACAATTGTCACAAACCAGTGTTAGATCTGGTAAAGAAGAACTGTTTTGTTACAACCTAAGTGAAACAAAACTTATTTATTAAGTTTAGGCTTGGATAAGGCACTTATTAACATCAGAACTTATTTGTTTGATAATTCAGCGCAAACGCAGTGCTCGGGTAAGTCGTAATTGTCATAGTCATCGCATCGTACTACGCACTTGAGGGTGGTAGCCAGCCAGGTGGGTACTACAAAGTACCCTACCACCGTGCTATGGTTTCCTCACACTGTTTTCCTTCACCGAAAGCTCAAGCTCATTGTAGGATTCGAACCCGGGACCTTCGTCTCGGCATCCGACGTCACTAACACTGAGCTATCATCGCCTTTATTGACTTTAACACTAGTTCGGAATACACAAGTAAGGTATAAACACCTCTTGAAAATTGTTAAAAAAGTAATTTAAGTTCGATTCCCATGTGGCACATCACTACACGTCATTTTGCGACAACGCAAAAGTAGCTGTCTACGAAAATAGACATTGTTTCAAGAACAGTGTGTCCACTTTACAATAATAATTATGTTTAATTTTTTTTTTTTTTTTTTACTATGTATAGGCCTGTGTTTGAACACAATCTCACCGTGGTCAGTGATGATGTGGCCAATGGTGGTAAGCACACAAAGTCTTGAAAGGAACTGGCTCTCAAGTGCAGCTGTCGGAACACACCGAAAGGTGCTTGGCGACAGATTTTCAACTTGAGGGTGGTAGCCAGCCAGGCTGGTACTACAAAGTACCCTACCACCGTGCTATGGTTTCCTCACTGAAACTATTGAACCATCATATTTGAATGTCAAAATTTTAGACATCAAGTCTGTTATGGTTTCCGAAATATATCTTATGATGTGCCCCAACCATGGAGGTACACACAGTACGGGGTTTTTCAAGGACAACTCTCTTGATCGATATCTCAAATCCATTTTAGGTTTCATAGCCAGAACTTTAGCCTCGGCACAGCATTCGTCATCGCTTCAAAATCTTCAAAGTAATGTCCAGACAGACCCTTAGTAAAGTAGAGCTTGACACATATTTCCGATAAATCCTTCAAGTTCCAAGCTATCCCTATTCCCAAGTACGAGTACTTCGGAAATCTCTCAAGACATTCTACGTCTCCCCGGTTTAGATCGCCGGAGCATTAAATAGGCTTAGACCAGTCTTTCTCAAAGTGGGCGATAACGCCACCTTGTGAACGTTAGAGGCCTACAGGGGTACGGTAAAGGGTCCAGAGAAAATTTACGATGTTGAAGCGGTTTAGAGGGGCGATGGCGGGTTTGTAATTTTCTTTTAATATTTTATAATTTTAACTATAAAAAAATTTGGGGGGCGCTAAAAAATAATTGATTCTCAAAGTGGACGGCAGACGAAATAAGTTTGAGAACCTCTGGTTTAGACAGACCCAAAAACTTTATCTTATATAAAGTCATACTTCTGATACGAATTTCATGTATAATGAAGGATTTGCCATGTATGCAAACATTCATTTTCAGACAGGTTTGAATTAGCATTTTAGTTAGCCAACAATTTCCATAGATAACGAAGGAAATGTCGCTCCGATAACAATACGGGTTTGCATAATAACCTAAAGTTATAAATTTAAAGAAATCCTCGAAAAGAGGTGATGATTTTCAAACGGCTGAGCGGATTTTCTTGCAACATTCTCAACTCTAAATTGGTTCATCCGTTCAGAAGCTATGCTACAGACACACAGACACCTACACACTACAAACTTATAACACCCCTTTTTTCGACAGGGGTTATTATAATAGCAAGTAAACTCTATATCCAAACAATATTCTGTTTCAGAAACAACAATGGCTAACGATTACCAAATCAAAAGGTAGCGAACAAAGTAAACAAATAGTTATGCATATTTCATAGGCACTTATTCTATAAATCGCTCGCCAAAATGGTGAGTTAAATATTCATCGGCTTATCGACTGCCCGAATCGAGTAGATTCGATGATTAAAATTTGAATTTGAAAATGGAACGGTCGCACAAACGCAGTACTACGGCCTTCGGTGAGCGTCGGCGGACGAACGGATATGAAATCGACATCGGTTACGACATGGCGCGAACGTGTACAAAGAAGAATTTCGTTTATTTTTATAACTAGCTGTTCCTCGCGGTTCCACTCGCGTTCCCGGGATAAAAACTAGCCTATAACCTTCGGGGAGAATGTAGTTTCCTATTAGTGAATGAATTTTTCAAATCGGTTCAGTAGTTTCGGAGCCTATTCAATGCAAACAAACAAACATACAAACAAACAATCAAATCTTTCCTCTTTATAATATTAGTATAGAAGTATAGATAAACAAAGGAAATTGTGCTAATATTTCGATTGCTTATCACATGTCTTTTTGGATATCTTTATCATCAAGAATTATATTATGATCATGTTTATCAGTGATAATTTTATTTCAGTGCTGCGCCATTTCGTCAACAAAAGCTTATTATCATAACAATATAAATAAATATAAAGATTACATTTTAATAATAAGAATATCCATCAAATACTAATAAATCTAAGCAAGATTGTGATAAAATTTGTTAGTAGAGTCTCTTAACAAATGTAAAGTGGAATAAATCATTTAGATTCCTTTAAAGCAACAATAAAATACCTTTCACTTTTAGAGGCCTAAATTAATTATTTACAGTATTTTACACCTTTCAGAACGGAAAGGCCGTAATTATTTAGTACCTACTACTCTACATTTCCAGCAATTTAAATTATTTATTCAAAACCGATCGAAGGGTCACTCAGCAGTAATATGAATGCTTTATAAAATATTTATGGACCATTTAAATAAGTACCTAGAGCTTACATTAATTAGGTCACCCAGCGCTTTCTCAGTATTATTAAGTTACTAAAAGACTTGAAAATAAGTCCCGATCCCAACTCCATGTATGGATAAGGTAAACAAGAACATCAAAAAGTTTCAGCGAATTACAATAATGATATAGGTTAGAAGTAATCGACATGACAGTTCGCTAAATATCATCAATGTCATTGAGAATAGAAACCCTACATATGAAACGAGTACATCAATTAGTAAAAGCGAATGTCACCTTTATAAAATTAAAAAGTTAACTTCTTAGAACATTAAATGGCAGCTAATGAAGGCCGCATCGATTTCCAATAGGAGGATAGCCTAGGCTGGCAATAAAATGTAATTAACTTAATTTGCCGACATACTGGCATTGGAGCGGTTTTTCCTTTACTTTACTGCATTAGAGTACATTATGTTCTAAATGGAATTATATATGAAAACCGGCTTTTCACTACACTACTTAGGATTTGATTTTCAAAAGCACTGTTTAGGGCCTAAACTTTAGGCAGTGCGTCGATATTTCACGTGTATATGGAACCGGTAGTAGAGTCTAAAAATTGGAACTGTTGACCTCAGTTTACTAAACAATAGGTTATAAATCTGTGCTGTTGACGTTCATAAGTGCCTTATAGGCCCTACTAAACTGAATAAATGAGTTTTTTATTTTGATTTATCATTCATTTCACTTTGAATTTTATGTACACAGATTATAGGGGTAATAATTAATTTCATGAAGGCTGTTTATTTATTATTTATGAAATAGCGACCTACACTTCGGCGGACGTACCTACGCTTGCTGATAAAACGATTGATCTATCCCTCAGCAATATTAATGATCAAAAGTCAGTTAATTTAAAAAAATAATTCATCTCCTTGATTCCTCATCAATCAATCCTCAAATCTAATCATCAAAGCCGGGACAGACCGGATTAGATAGGTACGGACGACGACAATTCAAGGTAAACACTGCGGCTTCTTATGCGGTTGTAATAGGAGCTATTTGGCAACAAAAAGGTATAGTCTGCTCTGTAGCCGTGTGTACCTAAATAATTGCGCACGGGCAGATAGAAACATTCGATTTTTAATAGCCTATTGACGGGTGTTGCCGACCTAGCAAATGACCCTTCACACCCTTCTTGAAGCACCCTTACTGTACCTACTCCCATGAGAAAACCACGACCTTACCACCACAATCAGGTGTCACCACATTTTCCAGCAATATGGAGTACAATGGTGCCGATTCTGTTGTTTACGAACTAAAATAAATTTAATCTCACTATATCTCTTTCTAATAGTAAATATAAGAAAGGGATGCAAGATATTTTGATCCTGTCAGTTTAATCCGATCACACATTTCAACGTGAATTTAAGCGCGATCTTTATTGGTCACGACTATTTACCCGTACATTACGGCGGTATGGATTAAACTGACAGCATTAAAAATGTTCTATTTTTTTCAATAAGGTTAAAATGAAAGAGAGGTGACTTGTCTAATATTAGTTAAGTTCGTAAACAACAGAATCGGCACCAATATCAAACTATGATACGATAATTTTAATCCCCGATAAAAATAAAACGCCAGCTCAGACCGCCAACCTATTTACAGACAAAAAAGACAAAACTCGCTGGCGGCTGTGCTGATGGCGTCGACTGCGTACTTTTACCGAGCAAAACAAGGTTACAAAAAACAATATTAACATTCCTTACATTACCCAACTTTGCATAACAGATATTCATAATGGTATCATAGCACTCAGGATGGTTATCAGAAGATATTACCATATTATGCTGCCTAGAGATGTACAGCTAATCTTAAAATTCATGGAGCATTTCTACGGAAAAATGAGGCTGAAAATGTCTGTGGACGAGAAGTAATTCGATCGCATAGTAGTGCTGCTGAATGCAAGACTACGAGCATTTGAATGGCTAAAGAGCATGTCCAAAGAAAATTCACGAAAATCCGCTCAGCCGTTTCGAAATTACCACCAATTTTCTAGTGAGATTCTTTAAATTTTTAACTTTATTATCGAAACCAACGTCGAGTTTGTCATGTCGAACAACTTTTACATGGGATCAAATCTGCTCTTAATCAAATTAAAAAATATTAAATTAGAAATTATCCCATCTCAAAGTATTCAAAATAAAATTTTGGCAAAATTCCAATTCTACCAACCAGCATCACTATTCCGTAACTTAGAAAGGTCAATAAACGCAAGCGCAACTTAACAACGCGTGCAACGCTACAGCACGAGAAACAACTATAAAATACTAAAAATAAAATCATAATACAATTCATGCAAGTGGAATGACGTCATAAAATGGCTACCAAATGGATATGAATGAAACATAATAATATCGAGGATGGGGAATGTCGTGAGTGATGTAATATGCTTCATAAACATAATCAAGTACCTATTTCTTTCCACGATAATATTGATTTTGTACACGCGGTGAACGGCAGGCTACCAAGTAACAACTTCATCATGTCTTCCATTTTCTAGAATTTTGTAGCATATCAAACGAGTCAAGAAAGCCAAGCATTGACTCATCCTGTACCCGGCGTGGGGTCTAAATATTATAATGGACTAGCTTCCGCCCCGAGGTATCTTGTTTTCCCGGGGTAAAAATTAGCCTATATATTATTCCAGGGTATGATCTATGTGCCAAGTTTCATCCAAATACGTTCACTAGTTTTTACGTGAAACAGATTAGTAGGATGTAAGAAAGACACATTGAGAAATAAATTAGCAAAATGGCGGCGTCCAAACACATTATGCATTTAAATACAAGGAAAGAACCGACAATACTCGTAACCTTGTTACTACGTAAATCGTAATAAACGATTTCCACTAGTGTACGTGAACTACGCCTGTTATTGACACTGTCTGTACTATGCAAATTAGACATGATAAAGTGACAAGTAAATAGGTACGGTCGGCCAAGAAAGTGGTGTATAGTATGACACAACTTAGATGAAGCATCGGCAAAATTCGTAAAATCGATCGTTCTCGAAAAGAGGGCGCCTACAACATTACTCATGTGTTAAAAAATGATCGGCGAAAATGATCTTGTTGAACGTTGAATGGCGCGATAATGACTGATTTTTATTAGTTGATTGTTAGTTAGTAGTTGTGTAAATCGGAAGTGAAGTGTACGAAAACGATTTGTCATACTATACCACCCTAAGGTTGAATGTCGCTTATGAATCTGCATAGGTGATAATGATTAGTTTCGCTTGCAGATCAATCTGACAACTTCTATCGACAACTGTTCTTAGTTTGAACCTTGATGTAATTTTCAATGACTAGGAAACAAAATCAAAACTGGCACACAACTTTCTTGGCCGACTGTACCATGTTGTAATTTGTTTGTATGTTCTATCTAACGTATTTTATAGATTTCTAATGTAATATCGCAATGTCAAAGATTTAATAGAAACAACAGAGGTACTATAGTAGTTTATGATACTGTTGCATAATAGGGGTTATTAAATACGAGTGTGAGTTTAAGTACCGAGCCGTAGGCGAGGTTCTTAATAGTATCACACGAGTTTTTAATACCTAATTATGTGCAGTATCATACAGTACTTTATCTAAACTCATATAAATAATGTAATTTACAAAAATAGAAAAATCGATAGTATTTTTCTACCAACTTTAAAAAAAAATATTTTTGTGACATTTTTGGTCAAAATGATATATATAGGCAAAAAAAATAAAATAAACAGACACAATAATCATATACCTAATCAAATCCGTGTTGCCAACTCCCAAAAATTCTTACCTCTAAATTTCAAGTCAACAAATTAGTCACATTGTCATCGTCAAATTGAATTGATACTGATTGATTATACTATTGATAGGTCCAAAGTGTACTTTAATAGAAAAAAAGTTATTTTATAGCATTATCTTGGGAACACAACTGTACTATAATGAATCATTATACACGGGTGTGCCTAAAGTGGGCCATTAAAGTACTGATTTTGATTTCATAATAAGAACATTACGATATGAGAGTAGATAAAGGTCTTTATTGACACAATAAAATTAGACCTAGACCCATGACATAAGGTTGAAACACAAATCTATCCTTGTGACTTATTTTACAATAGGGATTTGTAGTGTATTTAAATGAGTCTCAAAAGTGTCGAAATATGAAACATTAGCACATAAACTATACACCGATTCCTAAGTTCAAGGCAAAATCACTGGTTTCATTCAGTCAAGAGCAGTCATACAGAAACAAAACAGTCACGAACTGCTTTCACCGCTTTTAAACAATTGAAATTCAATAATATAAATCGTGTCATTGGGCCACTGCTGACTTTAACAAAAGACGGATAAGTGTCTTATTTGAGTCAAAATACTCTCGCGCGCATCCCAACAGAAAGCATAGAATGAAACTGACACTTTTATAGAGTAACTAGCTGTTCCCCGCGGTTTCACACAAAAACATAAAAATTTAATCCGTTTCGGAGGAGCTTGTTGACAAACATTGTGATGTGACATGAGAATCCTACTTAATATTATAAATGCGAAAATTTGTGAGGATGGATGTAGGGATGTTTGTTACTCTTTCACTCAAAAACTGTTCAACGGATTTGGATGAAACTTGGCACATAGATAGATCATACTCTGGAATAAAATATAGGCTACTTTTTATCCCGGGAAAACATAAAACCCCTCGGGAACGCGAGTGTAACCGCAGGGTGGAAGCTAATGACTCTACAACCAAACTCAAATGTAGACCAGGTAAATAAGGTGACAGTCTGCAAAATGTTGACTTCAGTTACTAATCCAGAAGCAGCACACGTAAATCATAAATAATAATAATAATATAAGCCTTTATTGCCAACTTAACAGTTAATTAACAATTGGTTTGGTAAGTATTCCGGTTATTGTGTAGCTTGTCTTGAGACATAGGCCTCCTCTAGAGATTTCCATTTATGTCTGTCCCTGGCCAGTCGAGTCCACATCACTCCTGCCACTCTCCGAAGGTCATCTTCCCATCGCTTAACTTGTCTTCCTCTATTTCTTTTTGTATTTCTAGGGTGCCACTCTGTAATATTTAATGTCCATTTTTGAATTTTGCACCTGATCATATGTCCAGACCAGCGCCACTTCATTTCTTTGATGGTTCTTACTACATCCTTAAGTTTCATTCTTTCTTTTATGTTCTCTAGCCTGACTTTTTGCAGCAGTTTCACACCTAATATGCTTCTTTCTATGTTGTTTTGGCAAACTCTCAGTTTTTGTAAATTCCTTTCTGTTAGAGCCCAAGTCTGGCACCCATATGTTAAACAAGGCAACAAGCAGGTGTTGAATATTTTCCTTTTCTCCACTATAGGTATGGATTTGTTTTTAAAGACCTCTTTGAGTGACCAGTATCTTTTCCAAGTGCTCTGGATTCGTCTGTCTATTTCTTTATTCATACAGTCTTGGGTTGATATAGTCTGTCCGAGGTATATATACTCGTCCACATACTCGACTATTTTCTGCTGAACACTTATTGAAATCTTTTCTGCGTTCGAAATTATTTTTGTCTTTGATATATTTATTTCCAGGCCTACTTTAGCGCTCTCGTTTGCTAGTTGGTTCAACATTTTTTCCATTGTTTTTGGATTTTCTGAAAACAGAACTATATCGTCTGCGAATCGTAGGTGATGGAGTTTGTCGCCGTTAACGTTCAATCCAAAGTCTGTCCAATCGGTGTTCCTGAGTATTTGCTCTAAGACAGCAGAGAAGAGTTTTGGTGAGATAGGGTCTCCTTGTCTGACACCTCGCCTTATCGGGAAAGAGTCTCCTTTCCTTTCCAAACGCACCCTGGATGAGCTTTGTGCATACAGATTCTTTAATATTCTTATATATTTCTTTTCCACCCCTTGTTTCCATAGAGCTTCCCAGATTGCGCTATGTTCTAAAGAGTCGAACGCTTTATAATAATCTACGAAGCAAAGGTAGTATGTTTTGTTGTATTCGTTGTATTTTTGAATTACTTGTTTGACAACATGTATATGATCAAGGGTGCAATACTTAGATCTGAATCCTGCTTGCTCTCGAGGTTGGTTTTCATCTAGTATTCGAGTTAATCGGTGAAGCAGTATTTTAGAGAAAACTTTATAGATATTTGTGATTATACTAATTGGTCTATAGTTGCTAATATCTTTTGCATCTCCTTTCTTATATATGAGAGTTATTACGGATTCTGTCCATTGGTATGGGATCTGTTCTTTACTTAAAATGTCATTGAATAACTCCGTTAGTTCTTCCATCAACTCTCCAGTAAAGCTCTTAAGTTGTTCATTACTGATCTGGTCGGATCCTGGGGCTCTGTCATTTTTCTGTGATGATATGGCTTTAGCAGTTTCTGCTTTTAATATAGGCGGGATTGGTGGTTCTGTGGTTTCATCTTTTCCTATATAAAACATATCATCGGTGTTATCAGTATTATCAGTATGGTATAAGTTACGGTAATAATCAGTGGCTATTGCAATAATATCTGGTCTCTTGGTATTAACTATACTGTCCTTTCCTTTTAAACCTGCTATCCAATCCTTTTTAATTTGCAACTCTTTCATAGCTTTTTTAACCCCTCCTGTTATTTTAATGTGTTTTCGTATTGTTTCCAGTCTTTTTAATTTCCTATCTTTCCTTAACTGTTCATTTATCTTTTTGCTGATATTTACTATTTGTTCTCGTCCTTCACTATTATGTCTTCTTTTGAGGAGTAGTTTCCTGTCTTGTAGGAGCTGAAATGCCTCGTCAGACAGTTTATTTTTATTTAATTTCGATTCTGGTTTGCTTAAATGTTTTGTAAGTTTGTTAATGAAGTTATCATATTTGTTTTGTATAGTTGTATCTGCCTGTTGTGTCGTATTTGATGTTTGTTGTTGTTTATTTAAATCTATAGCATGTTTGTTGTCACCATCTCGGGATATATTCATATTGTATTGCCTCCTTGATTTTTTTGGATACGTTTTAGTAATACATGACCTAACCATTCGATGGTCAGTAGAGTAGTTAAAATTATTTAGCACACTAACATTCATGAAAAGTTTAGGTTTATTCGTTAGTATAAAGTCGATTTCATTCATGGTGCGGCCATCTGGAGATTGCCACGTCCGATATAGGAATGTATGTTACTCTTTCACTCAAAAACTGTTCAACGGATTTGGATGAAACTTGGCACATAGATAGATCATACTCTGGAATAAAATATAGGCTACTTTTTATCCCGGGAAAACATAAAACCCCTCGGGAACGCGAGTGGAGTAACCGCAGGGTGGAAGCTAATGACTCTATAACCAAACTCAAATGTAGACCAGGTAAATAAGGTGACAGTCTGCAAAATGTTGACTTCAGTTACTAATCCAGAAGCAGCACACGTAAATCATACTGATCATTAAATAAACAAGTCAATTGACCCCTCCCCCCCCCCCTCCCTCCACAACTGCCAGTATGACAGTTGTACCAAATAACATCTGTCCCCCTGGTGTAGTTACATTTTAAATTGAACTGGAGATAATAAATTGATTACATTTGAGTGTGCTGTAATTTGTTAGTATAGTCTAGGGGTTCCCAAAGTGTGCGCCGCGGCGCCCAGGGGGCCAATTCCGCTAATAAATTTTGATTAGACTACAATTGGATCGCAGCTGAATGACGACTTTTGCACGTTTTCGTATTCCACTAATCAATCTGACAACGATGAACGAACGATGTTTCGGTTATCAAGGGCAACAACGATTACAATCTAATCATAATAATCCAATCGTGGTTCGGTTTCGTTTATTTTGTGGAATACCGTTTTTAGTAAAATTAGAATTGGATTGGAAACGAACGTAGTATTAAAGATCTAAGCATACATAGGGACAGACAGACGGGAAGCGACTTTGTTTTATACTACTTATGTAGTTATACATGTACAATACACTACAGCCTTATTGCTAGAATAATAGGAATCCTTGTTTTGATAATATCTCTTTGCCAGAGGGTTTCTTTGACAAACATTTTTGTAAGCATTCCTTCCATAATAGATATCATAAGCAGCCATGTCAAAGAATTTTTCTGGGATCTTCTTGTATATTATGTTATATCTATGAATCTATATATACTAATAATAAAGCTGAAGAGTTTGTTTGTCTGAACGCGCTAATCTCCGGAGTTACTGATCCGATTCGAAAAAATATTTCACTAATAGGAAGCTACATTATCCCCGAAGGTTATAGGCTACTTTTTATCCCGAGAACGCGAGTGATACTGCGGGGATCAGCTAGTAATAAATATAAACTATACCACAGAACCAGTCAGAGATCTTTAACAACATGAGTTATTAAACCACTGTAATTCATTTTTCCTATTAGTGAAATAATTTTTCAAATCGGACCAGTAACTCCGGAGATAAGCGCGTTCAAACAAACTCTTCAGCTTTAAAATTAGTATAGATAAGTCTATTTGAATAAGATAATTTTGCCTTAATGATTGCTACGTCATAATCAGTTACTTTCTGTACTGTTTGATGACTATAAAGGAGATGTCGACGACAACAAAGGTCAGTGACGTAGGAAAGAGGAAGGTGTTGAAACGAAGGCCACAACCGAGCCGAGTAAATAAAAATGAATCAGTATTCAAAGAACCCACCTAAATACAAAATAGGGTAGTTGACTGACATATCAAATCAGCTACTTTTTAATAAATGTCAAAAGATCGTTTATATGGAATTTTGTATGAAATATTACATTATGACGTCATAGTTTCACAGCATCAAATCATCTACTCTTAGTGGTTCCGCTGGTAATTAAAAATCATAAAAAGCATTAAATGTACAACCTATTTGATGTTTCCACGTGTTTTTACATGTTTTATGCATTGGTTAGTGTTTGGTCATTTATTTTTGACAGCGTCAACTACCCTATAGTGATATTTTTTAAAGATTTAACCTAATAAGTTTTATTCTTAGAGATAACATAAAGGTCACAGATAACAGCTTCAGTAATGTGACAGGTCAAATCCATATCACGGTTTGCACTGGATACCGGATGTCAGACCAAGTACGATCAGCCATATAAATTGGTTCATCTAAATCTGCATATTCTTAATCATATTTCAACAGATGAACGTTATTGCAATGACATAAGGTTCATTTTCATGTCTCTCTGATTACAACAAGCTACAATATAAATGGCAATCTCCATGGTATAGCTAATCTTCATAGACAACTGTGCCCACTTACCATCAGCATTATCAAAATTCTTAAGTTTCTTCCAATACCCAAGAACTTCGTAAACATTATCTACACAAAATCTATTATCATTTTCGGACCTCAAAATATTCTGACAAACACACAAGGGTTTAAGGCGACGATATCCGTAAAAAGGTTAATTTTAGATTAAGTTTTTCTCGATATTCTTTGTTGCAAGAGATTTCTAAAAATATATATGTTAATCTAGAGAATGTGTGACGAGGAATAGTTATTTTTTAAATTGGAATTTTTCGTTAGTAACGTCAGAAAAAAATCGTGAATATGCCCCTTTTTAAAACTAAGAATGATTTTTTCTCTTATTTGGACCATCCAAATAACTTAAAAATATTAACATACATTCTGAAATCCAATAGAAAGGGAATAGTTTCCTTACTTAAAAAAAAAAGGCTTAGTTTAAAATTGCCTCTCTCCTGTCTCGCTTGTCTCCGTCAGTTTAGTAAGTCAGTCATTCGCGGAGAGCCTCTTCTTAAGCGTATAAAATCAACAGCAAATAAAATAAACGTGACCTTATCTCTGGAGCTCATTAAATCACCCTCTGATAACGCAAGCGAATGATTTACACGTGATTTTATAATTAATCATTACAATCTGCACATGTACAACGTGACAATAAACTATTAAACACTCTTAAAACACACTTATGATTTATGACAGACAGTTATGAGGATCTTCATCACCACCAGCCGGAAATGATATAAATGTGATGTAGACCCTAATAAGCGCCGCTAGCTTTGGCCCCTCTCTATAAGTCAGAATCTTGGGAGACATGTGACTACAGACAAAAAAATATGAAGATTTAAAAATTTGGTCTACTTACAAACTTATAATCGGGGCTACTCAGACAGAACTCCTTGGTGGAGTAGATCCCGATTTCGATGACGAACCGATTGGGGAAGTTTCCTTAATCGAATTGCACATTCACACGGTCGCGGGATCGCGCTGAATGAAGACACAGAGACAAACGAAATAAAATCGTTTCTACCGATCGTAGAAGAAATAGGAAATCTAAATAAGAAGGATTTCTTGTCTCATAATAAGACTTTAACCTTGGTGAATAAAATATTAAAACTCATCTGACCGCAATGCCAAATCTGTGATCCATAAGTCCTATAGGAGCCTGCTAAAATGAACGAAGAAAAATACTCTTGGCACAGAATATGTAATAATTGCTTTGAGCTGGATGTAACGTAAATTGCATATTTACGTTACATCCATTATATCCACGAGTTGAACAACAAATTCTTTGAGGCTTGTTATTATACTTTAAATGAATCACCCAAAACTTTCTCTTTCCAATAAATTTGGGTTGAAATTTGCGATCTTAAAAATAACGTGATTTTAAATAAAGCAAATATATTGTACTTGAAGTAGACTTATAAAATGATACTAATAACAACTACGATTACATTCCAAAGTCAGTAATGTTTGGAGTAAACAGTAATATTGAATCACGAGAAGTTAATGTATAAACAAACATCTTAAATTAGACACAGAGGAAAACAGTGTATATAGCACTGACTAATAACAAAGGTAAATTCCGTGATGCCTCAAGGCACGAATCTCAAACAAGCGCATATATTACTGATGTCGGACTATTTTTTTTTATGTAAAATGGGCTTACGTTTGATCGTCGTCTGACCCCGAAAAGGCCGACGATGTAGCACGCTTGCCCAGAAAAAGCCTATTCACTCTGGCCTTGAAAACATTAGGGTTATAGTTGTCGGGAAACACAGACCCCGGGAGTGAGTTCCATTCCATTGCAGTTCGTATGTTCGTACTTTGTAAACCAGAAAGTGAGTTTTCTAGAGGATGAAATTATTTATTGTTCCTGAATTCCTAATACAATGCTGATAAAATTCACTTCTTGACGATAAAAAAAATCCTGGGTAGTTTGAGCCTACGAGCAATAATTTGCCAGCTATTAATCGTCATTTTTCAAATACTAATGGAACACGTCAGACTGGTCGTAAAGCCGCAATGATGTTTCCTAAAATCAGTGGCGTTTATAGGTCACCTAAATTAAAATTAATTTTTATTAGCAGTTTGTTTTCAAATTCCAACTGACCTTGTGCAATATTTATTTACGGAATTGCTCTTTAAATAATAAAGCTATCATATGCTTCCTCTTGCTTCCTACACGTGAAGTAGGTTAAGGTCGGAAATAAACGGTTTAGGGAACTCGACCCTTGAAAATTGTGGTACCATTTTCACTTCCGCTTATTTCAAGTGCACTAGTCAGTCCAATCCATTTATTCAATTGAGACCCTAGAAGGGCTCTTATTAAGGTCGAATCTACTGAAGTTAGCCCTAATATAAAAGAAATATGGCATGGAACTCAGCGTGGTTACATTTTTAAAATATTTCAGTCTCGCGCGACTATATCGGTTTTTTACTGCTTTGAAGTAAAGAGAAAGATGTATAGCATTTCGTGTCGGTGTTTAACGAATACTGTGCAAGCGCAGTTGACTTACAAGCCGTTTAACTTTATTGGGCCACCGAAGGAAACGTGTCATTAGAAAATACCGGCAAGCGGTAACCGCGACTTCGCGATTAATTCCGTATGGTATCAAACGTCTCTGGATACCATGGAAACTTTTCACAATATCTGTGTGTTCCGAGAAAGAGGCTAGACCACTTTATGGTTAAAAAACAACTTCGCGTTTTATCTACAAGAAACTCTATTAGAAGTAGATCTTGTTTTTGTGTTACTGGCAAAAAATTGGGCTTTACAGCAAAAAAACCAATCAAATCTTCAGACGTTTCGTTATCATCATACAGAACACCATAAACTGGCTAACTGGTCTGCAGAACTGGTTGTAGGTAACCGGTCTGAGGTAGATGCGCATCGAGTACAGATTTTAAGAGTACAACCAGGTTTTTTGGCAATAATAACGAGTTTAGTGTGAGCACAAACGAGCTTGATTCGTTCCTTTTTTTTATTTGCGGTTGCATATGGATATTTTTTGGATGAACAACTAATATACCTCGTACTTTATATAAAGATTCGAAGTAAACTGATTTCACAAAACACTCGCATCTGTGCGCTTCAAAGAAGATAGCAAATGATATTGAGAAATTTCACGGTCACCACCAAATAATCTTTATTCCAAACAATTCTCGACTTCAATTCGCTGTAATTTCAGATGTATAAACAAATCTCAAGGAATTTCAATATCACGCGGATATTTTGGTCGAAACATGAACCAGACAAACTCAAGTCTTCAATGTCGAATACCATTCTCAGTACAAAGCTTTGAAATATATATATATAATTTAAATTAATGTTTATATCAGGGGTAGGCAACAAGCGGACCTGAGGTCGAACCTGTAATGTAGGTAATCACAAATAATTATATGAGGATGTTAGAGGGTAGGTTTGATACCGATGGATTCAGTCCGCAATAAACCGCAAGACGCATTTTTATTAAGCTCCAGTTACCTCGACCATTTAATTGGCGACGAGGATAGGGTTGTAGGTAACCACAGGACCTGGGATATATTCTTAAATATACCTATATAATACACACCTATATTTTTTTTGGTCTTTCACATGTAATATCCTTGATCTACATACCTATATTTTGTTGCAAAATACATCGTATTTCTTTCTTCTTTCTTTCTTTCTTTGCTCCCAAAAATAATATCCGGTGTTTTCTATTCTACTATTACAAGTATATTTACATTCAGAATTAGTATACGGATCTGAATATTTATGATATTCGCAATGTTAATGGTATATCGTCTCCGAGCTGTCTGTACGAAGCCAAAAACCTCACTTGATATTTACAAGTCAATGTCAGAGAGATTCTCTTGAAATAAATACGGTAAGTCGAATTCAGATTGTATATCATATCTGGATAAAGGCCCCGACTCTTGTGTTTACAAAGTTAACTTTAATCTAGCTATATCTCTTTCTAACCAAACACATAAGAAAGGGATAAAATTAGTCCGATTGGTTGTTTCAATTTGTATTTTATCGCCACCTTTATTTGGGACGACTATTTTTTGACAATATTAAAAATGTTCTATATTTTTTCAATAATGTTTGTATAAGAGAGGTGACGTCACTTATATTAGTTTAGCTTACAAAAGAATCGGCTCCATTGTAGCTGTCCCCGCGGTTTCATTCGCGTTCCCGGAATAAGAAGCCTAACCTTCGGGGGTAATGAGCTTACTATTAGTGAAGGATTTTTTCGAATCCGACTGGTAGATCCTGATATTAGCGCGTTCAAACAAACATACAAACTGTTCAGCTTTATTATTAGTAACAGATTTATTAAAGTTACTAGCTAGCGCCGCGGTTTCACCCGCGTTCCCTAGCTAGTCTAATCTATTATATAAAAGAGTAGCGGTTTTTTGGGTAAACATCCCCCTGCCCACACCGCTGAACCGATTAATGTGAAATTTGGCATGTGCATAGATTTTGTCACGTAGACCCCATTTAAGAAGCGATTTTTCGAAATTCTTTTCCGCAGCGGTGGAAACGGGCCCTTTGTGCGATTTTAAGAATCTTAATATCTCTGGACTCTTAGGGTCTAGAAGTCTGAAATTTTTAATGTAGCTTTTTCAGTAAAAAATATTACATATGGGTGCGAGCGTTTCTCAAAATTTTGTCTATGGGAGGAAAATTTAAAAAAATAAGGGATTTGCTTTGTTTCCGTTAAACCTTGATAACTTTGTGAGTTTGAATGCTACAAACTCAAAATTTATAGTGTAGGTAGTTTAATAATACTGCTAAAATGTATTTTCAGCGTTTCTCAAACTTTTTTTCTTCGAGGAAGATATTACCGATGGAAATTATGAATTTTTCAGACTCTTATATCTCTACAACGGCTGAAGATAGGCAAATGAAATTTCGTATACGCGTTATGCTATACAAATACTACAAATTTCAACTTGGTTTTTGTCAAAGTTTTGCCCATAGACAAAGTAAAAATGTTGAAAATTTACTTTTAGCATCCTGTTTTTCTCATTTAATATTCATAGCAGAAGCTTGATTTTTGGAATATAAGCTTTCTACAGTATTTGTTTTTAAATGTACTGTTCAGTTTCTCAAACTTTTCATGCGGCACAAAGTTATAAAGGGTGAAATATCCAATTTTTGCACATTAATATTTTTGTAATGGCTAAAGCTAGGGACCTCAAATTTGGAACATTAACTAATCAATACAATTGGAACAATATTCAAACCAGTGTTTCTCAAATTTTTCATAGTTGACAATTTTATGACACCTTCAATTATTTTCTATAAACCTGAATAACGCAAGAACTATTCATCTTAGAAGAATAAATTTTTGGGAATAAGCTACCTATAGCAAGTACTATAAGAATCCTGAAGCGTTATGCAATACTATTTAGTAATGAAATGTTATAGAGGGTGGAAATTTTTATTTTTGCTCCTTAATATTTTTGCAACTACTTAAGCTAGGGTTCCAAAATTTTAAATGTAGACCATGTAACATAATTGTAACATCACGCAAAACAATAATTTTATTTTTTTTAATTATAGAAAATTTTATGACCTTTTTAATTTTTTTTTATCAACTGTATAACGCAAGAACTATTCAACTAAGAAGCATGATTTTTTGGAAATAAGCTACCCATAGCAAGCACTATAAGAATCCTAAAGCATTTTGCAATACTATTTAGCAATGAAATGTTATAGAGGGTGGAAAATTGTATTTTGGCCCCTTAATATTTTTGCAATTACTTGAGCTAGGGATCTAAAATTTTGGGTGTAGACCATGTAACATAATTGTAACAATATGCACACTCATAATTTTAAACTTTTTAATCATAGACAATTTTATGACCTTTTTAATTTTTTTTCATCAACCTGTATAACGCTTTTCCTATTGATTTAAGAACCACGAATTTCTGGTTATAAGCTACCCATAGCGAGAACTATAAGAATCCTAAAGCATTTTGTAATACTATTTAGCAATGCAATGTTATAGAGAGTGAAATATTTCATTTTTGCCCTTTAATATTTTTGCAATTACTTGAGCAAAAGATCCAAAATTTTGAATATAGACTAATTAACACAAATGTAACAACATAGAAATCAAAATTATTCTAAATTTTAGTCATAGATATTTAAATGATTTTTTAAAAAAGTTTATCAGACTGTATAAAGCTACTCTATTCATATAAGTACCATATTTTATGAATTTAAGCTATCATATAGCATGCATTGTTTATAGCAAACTAAGAACCCTTCCACTCACAGTATTGTTCAACTTTCATGCCAAAATAAAGTAACAAAGCTTTAAATTTTCTTCAATATCTCAAACAAGTGATCTAAAATTATAATACATAGCATTTAGTTTATATAAAATAACTAGCTGTTCCCCGCGGTTTCGTTCGCGGGTTTATAAGTAGTTTATAACCTTCAGGGATAATGTAGCTTCCCATTAGTGAAACAATTTTTCGAATCGGACTAATAACTCCGGAGATTAGCGCGTTCAAACAAACTCTTCAGCTAAATAAATCAGCGTAATAATAAATTACTACCTATAGATAGATTAAGTTTTCACCCAAGAAATAAAAAAAACAAATTTAGTAAAAATAAACTCAAAACCAATTTTGAAATAATTAGGACCTTCTTAAGTAGTATTTGTTTCTATGAAATCCTTATATAATATCTACAACAATTCAACTTAAAAATATTCAACGTTAAAGCAATTATCATCAAACAAATTACGTATAGGACTTCATGTCGGTGAAGTCGTGCATAGTTCGGTTCTTTTCGGTATTGCTCGGGTTACATCGGGCGCCGCGTCGCATCGCCCGTGCTATACAAAAATAAATAAATATCCTGGGACTATCTTCACATATTTTTTTTCAGGTTTCAATTGCAAAAAGATTTTTCCAAATCCGACCGGTAGATCCAGAGATTAGCGCGTTTATACAAACAAACAAAAACTCTTCAGTTTTATTATAGTTTAGATAGATAGATATATAGATTATTATTAGTATAGATACATTATAGATAGGTTTATGTTGGCAGTTCTTGACAATTTTGCATCAATCTGTATTGTATCATTGAGACAATCATTTAAGAAGCTGTCCTTAGTTTCTCACAAGTTCTGGGATAAAAATACCTACCTTCTTATCTCACGGGTCTACCTCTCTGCCAATTTTCTTTACACACTGTTTGAACGTTTAGAAAGAAAGAAATACTTTTATCTCCTGCATTGCAAGCCATTCGAAACTTATAAAAAAAAATATCAAACATAAAAATTCAATATACCTACAAAAATAAAAAATAATAAGAAGACTGTATGGCTCTGAACCTTTGACTGTTTTTTTTCAACGTAACAAAAACTTATGTATGACTAATAATGGATTGTAATTTTTGACAAGTATTTAGACGTGAAAACTGAACTCCACATGCATAATATATTTATGTAGCATTCAATCGTCACAGAACTATACCTGTCCCTGGATATTAAAAAGCCTAAAACCTTCATCTAGGAACCTGAACCTAAGAGGATACCTATCATTGAAAAGCGCTTCATAATCTGTACTGTGGTTCTCAAGGTACTAACGGACAAATTGACCTTTTTTTTTTACTATGTATAGGCCTGTGTTTGACCACAATCTCACCGTGGTCAGTGATGATGTGGCCGATGATGGTAAGCACACAAAGCCTAGAAAGAAACTGGCTCTCAAGTGCAGCTGTCGGAACACACCGGAAGGTTCTTGGCGACAGATTTTCAACTTGAGGGTGGTAGCCAGCCAGGCGGGTATTACAAAGTATCCTACCACCGTGCTATGATTTCCTCACGATGTTTTCCTTCACCGAAAGCTCAAGCTCATTGTAGGATTCGAACCCGGGACCTTCGTCTCGGCATCCGACGTCACTACCACTGAGCTATCATCGCCTTAAATACATATCATACCTACATATTATTTGGTTGGTTAAATTGAGTACGGGGTGTTCATGAACTCTAATGCGGGTGAAACCGCTGGGCGAAAGCTAGTATATTATAACTACGATTCTACGAGACATTTATCATTGGATATTCTACAGCGCACGTGGTTGGCATTATCTAGAGTATGCCGAGTGTCGACTACTGTCGACAGAATTGGTATTCGTCACGTAAACGGGGTTAAGTTATCTTCAAACAAGTGTGGAATAAATCATATTAAGAAACTGTCTTCGGCGTGATTTTAGACATTATGAGAATTCCTAGACCTCTAGCTTTATATAGAAGCTCCGCGTTTCTCTTTATGGTAATCCATCGTTTCTCAACCTTTTTAGTGTCGCGGCCCCCCAGAATAGCCAATAAAATATGTTAATATGATTTCGACCCCTCACTTGATAGCATATTTAAACGTAGGTAACATAATACACAGTTTTACTTGATAGTTTATCGCAATTTAAAATAATGCTTACGTATGCAGTACCTATACTTGTCATGAAGCTATTTAAGAGTCTTACTTTTTCAAGAATCTGCAACCAGGTTAAGAAACAACTATGATTAAAATGCCCTAATTATTTTATGTACCTTTAGACACTTAATTTTTCAAGACAATTGTCCCTCCTACAGTGTGTGGTTTAACAGATTTACACGCTACATGCGAATTTACACTGTACTGTTAACATAATAAAGAGCGAAATTAAGGGTCAGTAAGGACACCCACGTCTTGTTATTTCGGGGAACCTTTAGTACGTACGAAAATGGTCCATTTCGTTTAATAAAGTAAGGGAGATACTGAAAATAAGTACCAAGAATCGCTCATCGACAACAAATGTTTAGCTAGGTCATTCTTATCGGCGCTAAAATAGGTCTACGCTAATTAAACACGGCCTGTACAGTTCATCAACTCTTCCGCGTGATTGATACAAAGGGACCGCCCGGCGTTCACACCATTAAGAACCACTGGCGATAATGATCGGGGGCCGAATTCCCCGAAGTGCCTTCTGCGTTAATGCTATGCGTTATACAGGTCACATTGGTTGATCAGAGCGTTAGACAAGATGCTACGTCATCGTAATGTTTTTTATCGATGAAGGAACCGATAAAATGGTATATGAATGAAGAATGCGTTCTGGAGAATGAGTTGTGTTAGTGTATGTCTGTTCTGTTACCATTTATCCGGTGGTAGAAATGGTAGAATCAAGTGCTTAACCATGACCTAAACCAAAAACAAAAATGATTTAATCTTCAAAATCGTTATTCGCATTCGTTTATTTATACTTTAGAGGAGTAACTTAAGATTGTCTTTAATTTTTTTAGAACTTTTTCATAGATTTTGACCGGAATCACTCAAAATTTGCTAAAACGTTAAACATTTCATAATTTCATGTTCACTGAAGACAAACAAACTAATCAAGCGGTCGTGTCATTGACCTCTTCTACCCTCCAAACTGTGAAACTGACCAATTAACCACGTCCAAACCAATCATAACCTTATCGCATCAACTTAAAGCTCAAAATTATAAAACCATACTTAATTATGAAATGAAAAATGTCAGCGAGTGAAAACGGACTTCCTATAAAATTCGATTCAGTCACATTTGAAAAGAAATCAAATTACCTTTGGATAGAGACGATTATCGTTTACAAAGCGTTATAGCACCATTAGTGGATTTGATACCCTAGTTCGGACGGTGATAAATGGCTTCTATTTGTCATTGTCCTCTAGAAACCTTTCTACGCAGAACAAAGGCAAGACTTTTTTTAAAATATCCCTGGATGCTCAAATTACGTAATGTATTACAGGTTCTTAATAAAAAAAAGTGCTCTGTAAACTCATAAATTGTTAAGGGTAAACCTTCGGTTGGAGCGCGAAATTCAAATTTTATCAAGTTTTTTGCAAATATTACTGACATATACCTACGGCTATTTCATGAAAATGTTACTAATATACCTTGGAAGAATATGTTGATGATTTCTTTTATTATTAATCAGTAAATATACTACCATTCTTCTCGCAAATAACATGTCGATAACTTACGACCTATAACTGAGCTGCAATTTCCAAAAAACGTGATATAATTTGAATTTCGCGCTCCAACCGACGCCTCCACCTTAAGGATTTATCTTAGGCTCTACAGCCACAGAATACTTAATAAAATAGGCATATAAGTTTAGTAAATCCAGAGGTTCTCAATGCGTGCTACGCGGCACCCTAGCTAGAGTAACCAGCAGTGGCGAGGGGTCCATACATGCCGATTCCCATCGGCTTACCTTTTAGAAATCGCAGTCCGGCAGATTCATTATTTCAATGTACCTTTAGTAAACATTGTCATCATTTCAAAGCCACTTTTATCATGCTTTATACGCTGTAATTATAAAATTACAGGTGTTTTTTGAACGGCTTACCCTCGACATAATTTCACCCCTCGCCACTGGTAAGCAGGGGCTGCAAGGTGCTTGTGCAAGATCAGCAAGCTCACACTAATTAATTTACCTATTGTATTTCCATATTTTATTTAAAGAGTTTTTGTAATTCGTATGCCTTACTGGTGTCGTTTCACACAAAAGTTTGGAAAGCCCTGGACCATGGCTCATCTTGAAAAACATGAAAAAGTTTGATCTCCTTTCAATTTTCAAAATCTAAGGATCTAGATTCTTGAAAAGTAAAAGGATTTGGTCGAGGCATTGGTGAGTTAAAAATACAATGCAACAATTATTTTATTATTTAGTAGGTACCTATAATATACTTCAGTGGTAACTGACAATCTTATTGAACAAACCATTCAGGTACAATAAGCCGTTTCGATAACTATATCCATAATCTATATATACTAATAAAAGCTGAAGAGTTTGTATGTTTGTTTGAACGCCTTACTCTTCGGAGTTACCTGCCTGTATGGAGAGGGACCGGACTTTTTATGCTAGGAACGCGAGTGAAACCGCGGGGGACAGTAATTATTATAATACTTTCTCATATACAGCAGGACGAGAGATAAATGTTGCATTGTTTATTTGTATGCGCATAAAGTGTGCAAATATTAGTGATAATTTTGCTAGACAGTACTCCTCTAAAAACAGGTATATAATTTAATTGACTTTAGATTACCTACTTATCTAACAGACAATGAGACGAAAATTTAACGTTTTGATTTATTTTTGGCCTTTTTATCAAAAAATCGAACAGCATTTGAGAAAGTTCGCCGTCACGACTTTTGCCGATATAATGAATTGGCTTTGATTAGAATCGGAAAGAGTTTAAGAAGTAATTTGGTAGGTATCATAATAACAAGTCACTAACCTCTGTAATATACCTAGATAATATAGATTGTCTTTTCCGTTTTAAAAAACCTGTTTAAACTAATGACAAAAAAAATAATAAATCTCAAGATTGATTTATGAAGCTCTTTTTATAATCATAGCCTTACATTAGCATTACTCTAAAATTATTTGTTTGCGATGCGATTTTGGCGCCTATTCAGGGAATAAATGCGCCGCATATTTTTGCCGCATGGCTGTAATAACCTACGCATATTTAGCGGGTCACCTCTAGCTTGTGTCGTGGTCGTGGTATAGCCTGGACTCGGCGCGTGTCGCCACGATTCATACTAATGCAAATCTGTTCTGATAAGTAGGCGGGGGCGACTAGAGGGACAAACATCATAGCAGAGGCAAATGAAAAAAATCTACATTTTTATGCAGCTATTTACGAACGTTTGTAATTTAGTCTGTGGAGGTTTTATTAAATCTGTGAACTACAATTTATTTTATCGTTCGTCGGATAAGATTGGGTAGGTAATAATAGTATAGAGAATGTTCACTGATGTAGATTTGTTTAATAATTGGAATATAAATTCACCAATTTAGGCAGTAATTTTGATTCTCGACAAGAGGTGTCCCGTTGACACATGGCTTTGGTTAATAAGGAAGCTTGTAGTACAACAACAGTTGGATATTACCTAGTTACTGAAAACAGGACAAGTGCGAGTCTGACTCGCGCACCGAGGGTTCCGTAATTTCCTGTTAGTCTTAATACCATGGACTTCTTTTTTTTCTAATTTACCCCCCAAAAGTGATGTTTGAAATTCATTATTGTCTTAATAAAATAATGAACCTCAGGATATTGCAATACCTTACACATAAAGCAAAGTTACTTTAGCACGTTAATTGTCTAACTAAACCTACGATAGAGATTTACGAGAATTTTGCGCAAACGGATGTCAGTATGCTGTGGTAATGTTAACCAACCTCGTCGACCAGTGTGGTCACCCTATAAAATGCACTAGTGTAGTACCGGCGCGTACGCATGCCACACTCACGTGTATAACTCGTGTTTATACAAACAAACACATGCTAAGTTTAGAAACACGTTCGTTTAGCGGAGATTGCGAGAATACTCTAGGATTTTATGTCTATTGCGAATTTCAATCCATTTTATTTACCAAGGTAGGTACTTTAGATAGGTATTTTTTTTTAAATTACGTGCGTTAGTGGCGCGCTGAATGTCTATATGGCTTAATAATTGCTACTCGTGTTTTTTTCCTATAACTTCATTAAATATTTCCTGTTCTATAATAAAATTATATTTTCCAGCAAATATTTTATGGTACAGAAAATCAAATGACGACAATACACTGATTACAAATTATTACACAGGAAAAAACATAAGTTATCACTAATCCTCACTGACCGAGGATAAACTGCGCCGGCGCAGGCGGAAGGATGTACTAGTAATCAGTTTCGGAAGTTACTATATGACTGGCCTTATTCCCTGAGCTTGTGGGTTTGATATTTCTCTATAGTGTCTTATTTATATGATAGGGTGCGAAACGAAGAGGATGAACAAAAGCGAAAAGCAAGTTGAAATGGTAATGGTAAGTAACATCGCTCGAAGAGATAAAAAAATGGAGAAGAAAGGTTCTCGAGTGACAAGCATATACCTACTGGATAATGCCCAGTATGAGAACCTCCCACTCCAGTGAAAAAAAAAACAATCCAGAAATGGATAATTTATGATAAATAAAATTATCATAATATTATATTCCTCAATTAATTACACTATATATTATTTTGTGTTGTTTAATAAAACTGTTGTTTATAGTGAATTTATTATTTGATAATTGTTAATCTATGGTGTTGATTTGACCTATCATAAACTTCCTGCTCTTATCAAATATTATATACAACATACATAGGTGTATTTTATTATTTTTTTGAATGTGAAATATGTGTGTCTATAATGTAAAATAATTTCTATCCGTCCAAAGGTTGTCTGGAAGAGATCGTTTCTTAGCGATAAGACCACCCATTGTACAATCATAGTATTAAGCTTTTTTTTTTTTTTTTAAATGTTGATTACGTATCATGGTGTACAATAAAGTGTTATCTATCTATGCGAGTTTTTTTTTATAAACACTTAACATATTTAATTCTATTCATCCTTGATTGATAGAGCACCAAACACCAACAGAGTGGTTCTTTAAAAACTTTAATATTAAAACTTTATTGTAAAAAAAAATTGCAATGATTTATAGCTTAGCTACACAAAAGTTGATTATCAAGTTTTCAACAAATTATACCACTTTACCAGTTTGTTAATTGTTTAACAAACTGATCACGATCGTTCAAGGACCTGTATTGCGTTAAAACTTTATGATTGACTAGCTGTTCCCTGTGGCTTCACTCACATTCCTGGGATAAAAAAGTAGCCTATAACCTTCAGAGATAATGTAGCTTCCAAATAATGAAAGAATTTTTCGAATTGGACCAGTAACTCCGGAGATTAGCGCATTCAAACAAACTCTTCAACTTTATTATTAGTATAGATTGTTAAATTATACTGTTGAATATGAAGATCTTTTAAACTTGCTTTTCGCTTCACTCCTGCCTACTGCTGGTGATTAAATAGCAATGGAAATATTGGATAATACATACCAGTCAACAGTATTCTGTAGGTAAAGTAAACTATTGTTTCATGGTTAGGTATTCTACCATAGTGCAAATTTTATGAATAAATAAACAGATTAGTTAAATATAATATTGACTTTTGCTGTTTTTCAATTGGAAGTGTTGAATGTTTGACATGTGATAATGATAATAAACTCTATCAAAGTATATAATGTTTTTGACCATTAAAGACCATAGTACAAAAACATATATCAGTGAAATCAGCTGTAAGACAATCATTTCAGTACTGTATATGAAAAATGATTACCCAATGATTACCACACAATGTTCAATATATACTTACATCAAAAGAAACTCCTTATATTATATGCATATGCATATTCTGAAATTATTTCCAAGTTAGGTAGGCAAAGGAAAATTTCATTTTTGTTGACCTTGCTGTTATTTGAGCAATGTCCTTGAATGCACGAAATAAGTATGATACAATTACGAAATAATAATGAGATACTTACGGCCATCACCATTTCGAAGGGGTACTTATGAACCCTGACGGGGGACACGTATTCCTGGACCATTTTCACTGAGTCACTTGTAACGAAATAAAACAATAATATCAAGGATTCCGCAATCCTTTCCTAGTCGATCGTTTCACACAACAGTCATGCTGGTCGAGCTCCTTTCACTCCCGTTGGCATTCGACAACAAAAATATTGTAACGTCAAGTCAGAATACACGACGACGTCAGTGAACTTGAAATAAAATTCTCGCACGAATCGAACGAACGAAACAAAATGGGTTGTTTGTGCTGAAGTGTGCTGCGATTCGCGTTGACATTGACAGAGCAGAAATAAATGCTGCCAGACAGAATATTCCAAATTCAATAGGAATTTATTTACGTTCGGATATTTATATTCAAAAGCAATTGTAGTTTCATTCATCTCATCGAGGTTGACATATCTTTGATCTCATCTCTAAACAGACAGATTCATTTTGAACTTAATGTTAGGTTGTGCAGCAAGAAGCAATAATAATATTTTTCTAATAAAACAATCAAAACAGATTGCAGTTTCCCGAACGCTGTCCAGCCGAGTTGGATTTGACGATTGACCTTTTTGTAGTCTACTACTTCGAGTGCAGAGTCTCCAACCTTTACTTGAGTGTGTGCAACATAGACGTTAGATATGATATTCGTCTTATCCATGTTCATTTTTAGAATCACTTTTTGAGAGACTCTGCTGAGGTCATCGAGTATTACAATACTGTAAAGTTCAACAAGTACTACTACTTGACACTGGCAAAAAATAAGTCCTATAAAGAATTTGGTTGCCATATTGAAGAACAAAGAAGAAGAGGATTTTCTTTGTGTGGCACAAAAGTGATAAGCCAAAAAAAAAACTCAACAAAATTCAAAACTTGTCACTAATTCAATAAAAAGAAGGAAATCAATTGTTACATTTGCATTGTAACTTTTTTTAATAACTAAGAAAATAATAGCCGTGATAACATAACATAAAAACGATTTACCATTCTAATATTATTTGAACAAAAAATCCTAACGAATAAAACCATCATTTTTCCACCCACGTTCACGTTGCTCGTTGCTAACTTCAAGACAGTGAGTAAGCGGGCCTTGACGAAGCGCGAATGTCGCTTTCCAATAATTGAAGATATTTCATCTGATATTGAAACGCAAAGCAAAATTCTGGCAAAATTGTGCGCGTTCGTGCCCGATGTCTAGTGCTGAAGTCGCCGATAATTCCGTTGACCCCCCGGCGAAAAAGCGGAAACTGAACACAGGAGAATCACGTTCCAACAACTCGGCAATGGCGAACAATGGGGCGCGCGTGGAGGATGAAATCGACGAGAGTTTGTATTCGAGGCAGCTATACGTGCTGGGGCACGATGCTATGCGTCGGATGGCGAGCTCTGACGTACTTATTTCGGGACTCGGCGGTCTCGGTGTCGAGGTTGCAAAAAACGTGATCCTTGGCGGTGTGAAATCGGTTACATTGCACGACGAGCGCACATGCACAGTCGGTGACTTGTCCTCGCAGTTTTATTTGTCCGACAGCACGGTCGGTCAGAATAGGGCTCTAGCTTCATGCGAACAATTGGCTGAATTGAATCACTATGTGCCTACAACAGCATACACGGGGCCGCTCAATGAGGAATTTCTGCGTAAATTCCGTGTTGTGGTGCTGACTGGGGCCTCATTAGTCGAGCAGGAACGAGTAGCGGCTATTACTCATGCTAATAACATTGCTCTGGTCATAGCTGACACCAGGGGGCTGTTCTCTCGGGTTTTCTGTGACTTCGGACCTGAGTTCACAGTTGTGGATGTGAATGGAGAGAACCCAGTGTCTGCTATGATTGCTGACATCACCCATGAGTATGAGGCAGTGGTTACTTGCTTGGATGATACTCGTCATGGTCTTGAAGATGGAGACTACGTCACATTTAGTGAGGTTTGTATAGCTTTTCATATTGCCTATATGCTTAGTTATTCAATAATCTAGAAATCAATATTTTCACAAACAAGCAAATAAATTTCAACTAGAAATCAATAGCTTGGTAAATGTCATTGACCTGATGACTTGTGAGTCATATGGAACATGACTGAATCACAAGTACCTACTCAATTATATACCTATACAAAAACAAAAAATTATAGACAATATAAATTTTATTTTATCACTATCATAACCAGCGGGAATCCGCTGGATGTGGGTAGCGCAAGATTGGCCATCATGGAGATCCTTGGGGGAGGCCTTTGTCTAGCAGTGGACGTCTTTCAGCTGATATGATGACAATCATAACTTTATATAGTATAAATATTATATATCCATCTTGGATCACCTCTTGTATTGTTCCAAGTACCTACACATTACATAAAAAAATTAAAAAATAGAAAAGAAAGGCTCATCATAAATGAATAAAGACTTGTTCTATCTATCAATAAAACCTGCATAAAATTGTATGAAGCCTTGTTTAATATTTTTATAGTGACTTTGGGTTCTTCCAGGGACCACCACCGGTTAAGAACCACTGATCTAGGTACATACATATCACAAGTCACTAAAAACCAGAAATTAACTAAAAGACCAGAGTAAAAGCTAATAAAAAGTCAGTTCATGGCTTTAATTGATTTTTTTCCTTTGTTTTTATGGCTCTTTATCAAGATAGAAGCAACAAAAACATGACCATGGAATAGGTAGTGTTTTTTTATTACAATGCAAAGAAAAACTTGGTTTACTGTTTTATTTTAACATATTTTTATATGAAAATGAACAGCTTTGGTACCCATAGCTGTGGCATTGCCTCAAATAGAGGCCAAGTTTCTATAAATGCATTCTGCTGGCCAGACGGTATTGATTCTAGCAATATTTAATGGACTGCCTACTCCTGTATGTAAATAAAGTATGCCTGGCTGCTATTTGTCATTGAAATTATTTAATAGACATAGCTACTTGATTTACTTGAAATGACAAATAATTTGAGATTGTGCATTATGCTGGTTTTGGGGAAGCTATTGATTGTTTATCAATAGGTAGCTTTAATAAATAAACTTTTATAGAAATGGTAAATTTTACCATTCCTTTTTATTATGTGCAATGGTTTAAAGCAAGTCTTCTAAAACCTAATATTGACTCAAGTCTTTATTTATTTACTAGCTGGTCTTTGTGGTTTCACCCACATTCCTGGGATAAAAAGTTTGAAGAAGAAGTTATATTAACAGCCAAACAAACTCTGCATTATTATTAGTATAGATAATTAAAGTATTTAGTTAGTTGTATTAAAATGACCCAACTAAGCATAAATGTGTATTTTTCCCCACAGGTTCAAGGTATGTCAGAGCTTAATGGCTGTGAGCCTCGCAAGATCAAGGTCCTCGGTCCATACACATTCAGCATTGGTGACACAACCACCTTTTCCAAATATGCCCGTGGCGGTATTGTTACACAAGTCAAAATGCCCAAGAAAATTGCTTTCAAACCATTGAAAGAGTCCTTCTTGAATCCTGAGTTTTTAATCGCCGATTTCGGGAAGTTTGACTATCCACAACAGTTGCATGTTGGTTTCGCCGCTTTGTACAAGTTTGAGGAAAAGGAGGGACGCCTCCCGCACCCCTGGAGCAGTGCCGATGCAGCCAAGTTCATGGAATACGTGAAAAATGTGGATATCTTCAAGAACGGTGAAATGGATGTTAATACTGAACTTCTGGAGATATTCTGTAAGGTGTGTGTTCATTTTTTAAAACTAAATATCAGTATTCCTTTTTGTAGTATATATCTACATAAATCTAATTAGGGGATTAGTAGAAAGGAAGAATAGTGGTGCTGCTGCACGTCCTTTGAGCCTGCATAGCTGCTATGTCGCAACATAGTGTCGCGGTGGGCGCAAGCCCTATGACACCAAGCCATTTCTCAGCAAAAACCTTCTGAACCGTGCATTAGATAATTGATAAAAGCCTGTCTCTTTAAATAAAAAATATTTCATTTCAAAAACATAATGAAGAATAAAATAAGCTTTTATTGCAGCATTAATTAAAATAAAACTCCTTAGTCCAGTTGTTGTGCAGTTTGTCTTGAGACATAGGACTTCTCTAGAAGCTTCCATCCATGTTTGTTTCGGCCAATCTAATCCAAGCCACTCTCAAGAACACTGACATCCTCCAAATGCTTAGCTTGTCTTCCCTAGGGTACCACTCTATAACTGCCGGCCCTAAATATTACGTCTTTGCTTCACCAGGTATCTTCTGGCGATTTGAACCCAATGAATGCAGCCATCGGGGGTGTGGTAGCTCAGGAAGTCATGAAAGCATGCTCGGGCAAGTTCCACCCAATTCTCCAATGGCTGTACCTTGATGCGATCGAATGCTTACCTAAGGATCGTTCGGTGCTGACTGAGGAGGCTTGCAAGCCGGTCGGCTCGAGGTACGACGGTCAGGTTGCTGTCTTCGGCAGGGACTTTCAGAAACGGCTTGGGCAGCTCAAGTATTTCATTGTTGGTAAGTAATCACAGATGACTTTTAAGAATGTCTGAAGTAAAAGGCTATTTGTCGCCAAGGGTGTGTTCCGGCAATTGCACTTGAGAGCCAGTTTGCCTTCTCGGTATTGTAACAGGTCAGCAACACATTGGCAATATCTCTGGTATTGCAAATGGCGATAGGCGACCGTAACTACTTACCATCAGATGGGCCGTATGCTTGCTTGCTACCTTAGTAGTATTAAAAAAAAGGGAGGGTAGGGCAGTGACCTCGTCCCCGACATGCTAATCATTCAACACAATCGATTATAGTAGTGACTGATTGTAGATCGAAAAAATAATTGTTTGTAAATAACTGATTCATGAATATAAAGTTTATTTACTTTATTTGAATGTACCAACAGCATACATATTACTAAATAAGGTACATGCCTCAATAACTTACCTATTCGTTTAGTAATCGAAATCGGACCTGGAACCGACCGACTCTGAATTATCCAAAATAATAAAATATGAGTTTTAAGATTTTTAAAATTAGGTATAAGCCTGTGTTTGACCACAATCTCACAGTGGTCGGTGATGAGGTAGTCGATGGTGGTAAAAGCACACAAAGCCTAGAAAGGAACTGGCCCTCAAGTGCAGCTGTCGGAACACATTGAAAGGTGCTTGGCGACAGATTTTCAGCTTGAGGGTGGCGGGTACTACAAAGTACCCTCTTCCTCACTACAAAGTATCAACATGCTATAGTTTCCTCACGATGTTTTCCTTCACCAAAAGCTCAAGCTCATTGTAGGATTCGAACCACCTTCGTCTCGGCATTTGACGTCACTACCACAGAGCTATCATCGCCTTAATATATTAAGAGGAGGCTATCTGTGTATTTCTCCGTCCCTTACTAAACTGGTGGTGACAAGCGAGACAGGAGAAACGTAATTTTGGTAAAAAATATGGTTTTTATGTTATTTAAAAAGAAAGTAAGCCTTTTTTGAAAAAAGTAAGAAAACTATTCCCTTTCTAATGGATTTCAGAATGCATGTTAATATGTTTCAAGTTATTTGGATGGCCCAAATAATTGAAGAATGCATTCTTAGTTTTAAGACGGCGGGAATATTTACGATTTTTTTCTGACGTTACTAATGAAAAATTCAAATTTTTAAAAAAACTATTCCCCGTCACATATTCTCTAGTTTCACATATATTTTTTCCAAATCTCTTGGAACAAAGAGTACAGAGAAAAACGCATTTTAGAAAGATCATTTCACGTATAGCATCGCCTTAATATACTAGCTGTTTCCCGCGGTTTCACCCACGTTCCTGGGATAAAAGTAGTCTATAAGGCTCTGGGATAATGTAGCTGTCTTTTAGTGAATGATTTTTTAAAATCGCACCGGTAACTCGGGAGATTACTTGCAACATCCAAACTTAAAAACAATTACCTATTTATATTAATAGTTTAGAAAAGATCTAAGCTGTAACTGACATTGGATATGTACTCGATGCTATGACGTAGGAACCTTGGCATTTTAACATAAATAATGTCTAGGCTATACTTGCAGGTAATTAGGTACGTAGCATGCTAGTAACTTTATAGCACATCTATCGATTCATGTTACTAACAATAAGTATCATATCATATACCTACTCACGTTTTACGAAATTCTAAAAAAAGAGTAAGGATATACAATTTTGGAGCCTTGGAGCTATACTGAACCCAACGCAAAGAGAATTATTAAAATCGGTTCATGAGCAAAAAGTATGCGTGAATAAACATACAAAAAATACACCCGAACTGATTTTTTTAAGGAGGTTAAAAATACATGACTTGCGGTCTATCAAACTTTTAAATCTTGGAAAAAGTAATCTACTATACCTATACTATATCCTCGACTTACGAGGGTGCTCTTCGCGAATGACTCCGTGCCTTACTAAACTGACGGAGACAAGCGAAAGGGAACTGCTAGTAAAAAAGACATTTATATTTTACTAGCTGTTCCCCTAAAATTTAATTCCCCTGTTTTGTACTAAAAAGTAGCCTACCTTCGGGGATAATGTAGCTTCCTATTAGTGAATGATTTTTTCAAATCGGACCAGGAACTCCGGAGACGAAACGAATTCTTTCGATTTGCTTAGATCCCAGATGTATGTAAGTAAAGCAGTATGTAAATATTTTAAAGTTTTTGGATAAAATATCTTAAATTTTAAAAAGGGGCATAATTTTCATTTTATTTTTGACGTTATTAATGAATGTACACACGGCCACAGATCAAGCTACACACTGCGGCACCTTATGCGGTTGTAATATGCGCTATTTTGCAACAAAAATGTGTAGATCTGAGGCCGTAGGCCGTGTGTACTTTGAACTGACGTTTTTTAATTGTTCCTCGTCATATAGTCTCTACCTTAACATATATTTTTTTACAAATCTCTTGCAACAAAAAATGCAGAGAAAACCTTCATTTAGAATCATTATTTCTCATAAATCTTCGCCATAAGTCAAACACATTATACATTGCTGAAAGGTCATTATACTATGTTACGTCTTATTTACGCCTTATTTTTATAACTATTTCTCAGCAAATCCTTTGTTTAGAATATGCGTAGATAAGCATATAGTGCGTATGAACATGCATTATCAATTTAGCTGATACGATAAATTTATCACGTTTAGTCCTCTTGTTGTATATAATGAGGAATAACAACAAAAAAATCTAATTAGTCCGTCAGTTAGATTATCAAAAGATATTGGATACGTATTTTTTATTTTATCAAATCAATAATAAATTACAAAGATAAGTCCCATCAAAGTGCAGGATTGGGGCTTGTGACGTCATTGTACAACTACTTTTTAGTACATTTTTTACAGACCGGAAAATTTTAACGCACTGTATCTTGGTTTTTGTTTTCGGATCAAAATAAAAAATACGTATCCAATATTTTTTGATAATCTAACTGACGGACTAATTAGATTTTTTTGTTGTTATTCCTCATTGTAAATTTTTTGTTGACAAGACACAATCTTGTCATACTCGGGATTTAAAGATCATCCGTAACATTCTTACGTTAATTGATAGAATGAGTCGGGGCTATGCTAAAACTTTTTTTGGGTTTTATAATGCTTGCTGTATCCCCTTATTCAGACCGACTCGGTTTCCATTCCGATCGGTAGCAACGATTTCATTTAATTTAAATAGCGATACTGTATGTATTATTCGTAATCCGAACCGAGCGGCTTTGAATTACCCAGATTATCTCATGTGATCAGATAGTCAATAAACTTTTACTATGGGACTAACTCTGAAACGCGAATAAATGAATGTACTTTCCATTAAAAAGTGCCAAACCAAAATGAGTATTTTCAATCCCGATTTTTTTAACCTGTTGAATTCACACCACAACACACAAACCAATGCAGGTTTATAACGTCCTTCAAAGATATAAGATATCTGTGTGTCTGTCTGTGGCATCATAGATCCTGAACGGATGAACCAATTGTGATTCTGACGAAAGTCTGCATATTTAAACACATGTTTTTGCAAATAAAATGTTTCTATTCTAGGTGCCGGCGCCATAGGATGCGAGCTGCTGAAGAACTTCGCGATGATAGGCGTCGGAGCCGACGGCGGCAGGATCACCGTCACTGACATGGACCTCATAGAGAAGTCCAACCTGAACAGGCAGTTCCTCTTCAGACCTTATGATGTGCAGAAGCCCAAATCCAGCACAGCTGCTAGGGTTTGTATTAACTACTAACTGCCACCCACGTCTGGATTAAATAGTAACCTCAAACATTCGGGGATAATGTAGCTTTTTATCAGTGAAAGAATTATTCGATTCCGACTGGTAGGTCCAAAGATTAGTGTGTTCAAACAAACTTTTCACAATTTTTGTGTTTGACCACAACCTTACCGTGGTCAGTGATGATGGTAAGCACACAATGCCTAGAGGGGAACTGGCTCTCAAGTGCAGCTGTTGGAACACACCGAAAGGTGCTTGACGACAGATTTTCAACTCAAGCCAGCCAGGCGGGTACTACAAAGTACCCAACCACCGTGCTATTGTTTCCTCACGATGTTTTCCTTCACCGAAAGCTTAAGCTCATTGTAGGATTCGAACCCGCGACCTTCGTCACGGCATTCGACGTCACTACCACTGAGCTATCGTCGCCTTATTATTATTAGTAACTAGATAGACCCCACAGATTCACACACATTCCCGGGATAAAAAGTAGCCTATAACCCTCGGGAATAATGTAGATAATGTAGCTTCCTATCAGTAAAAGAATTTTTCGAATCCGATTGGCAGATCCAGAGATTAGCGCACTCAATCAAAGAAACTCTTCACCTTTATTATTAGTAATTGACATAGTTAATAATATACTACGTGTATAGATTGGCAAATGTGGCATAACTTTCCATTTATATATATGTATACCACCCACAGGCTATAAAGCGCATGAACCCAGCAGTGAACGTCCTAGCTCAAGAGAACCGAGTCTGTCCGGAAACAGAAGCAGTGTATGATGACAGTTTCTTCGAAGCTCTGGACGGTGTTGCCAATGCTCTTGATAATGTAGACGCTCGTATTTATATGGATAGACGGTGCGTGTACTACAGGAAACCATTGCTGGAGAGTGGCACCTTGGGAACTAAGGGGAACACACAGGTATGTGTTTCTTTTTACAAGCTTTTATTTAGTTTGACATGTCCCAATGTTTGTCATCTAATCTTGCAAATTAAATTTGATCCACTTCCCGGTTACCGATTGAGGTGAAATTTTGCATGCATGTCTAAGCGGATGACAATGCAAAATTATTACGACATGGAGCTGATCTGATGCTGGAGCTGGAAGGTGGCCATAGGAACTCCGCAATAAAACGACACAACCCCATCGTGTTTAGGCTCATTGGAACCGTCTTAACGAGTAGTTGGTAAAATGTACAGTCGGCAATAAAAGCATGTACCAAAAATGAAATTTTTGACAGCAACTTGTTTAATAGTATTAAATGGCTCAGAGCCGTACAGTCTTGTTATATTTTTATTAGTTTTTAATTGATTTTGTTTTTTATTTTATCTAATATTATACTTTAATTAAGATGTATCTAGCTAGAGTAAAATTTTATTATTCTCTGTGCTGTATTGTTTATGTGTCGGATGGCGCGCATAAAATGTTTCTTTCTTTTTTTTCAATGTCAAGAAAAGATTAGATGTTACATGCCTTTGACGAGCCAATTGGCGCGATTGGAGTCCTGAATGGGAATCAAACCCAGGACCTGCGCCGTGATAGATGGTGTCTTACCAACTGCGCCAACTGGCCTGTCTGTCTGGCATTGTGTTCAGACAGTTCCATTTCACCTTATCTTAACAATATATCAATGTCAATAATAAAAGAAATGATCCTCCATTCCAGGTGGTAGTACCGTTCCTCACGGAGTCGTACAGCTCATCCCAAGACCCCCCTGAGAAGAGCATCCCCATCTGCACCCTCAAGAACTTCCCCAACGCGATCGAGCACACGCTGCAGTGGGCTCGAGACGAGTTCGAGGGACTGTTCCGACAGGTAAGCAAAGTGGTGATAGCTTAGAGCTAGTAACGAGTAACGTAAATAATCAACTTTAAAAAAAGAGTAACACCTCCTTCAAAGACCTTGGAGCTATACAAAACCCAGCGCAAGAGTTATTAAAATGAAAATGTCTATACTATAGGCGGCTAACCACTTACCATCAGATGGACCGTCTACCTGTTTGTCAACCTATTGACAAAAGATGGAATAATAATAATAAATTTATCTGGAATTCCTGCCTATTCTCTATTGTGAATAGCTAGGTATTATAAGGATGAGTGATGTGATGTGATGTGTGTCCAGGCGGCGGAGCACGCGGCGCAGTACCTGCGCGACCCGCACTTCGTAGAGCGCAGCCTCAAGCTGCCGGGCGGCCAGCCGCTCGACGCGCTCGAGAGCGTCAGGGTATGTAACCATTATCACTTTCAAACATTACTTTTATGACAAACGCTTTGACCGCTTAACTCTACATAGTAAAAAATCAAGTAGCCCTCCGCGTCTGTCTCTCTATTAACTTCTAACCCACGCAACGGCTTTTGAAACGGTTGTAAACAATATTCAATAATACAAAGCAAAAAAATATCATGAATATTTCCCTATTGTGACGTTCATAAATGCCCTATCCACTAGCGACTGTTGGCACAAGGTGGACCTGCTTATCAACAAATATGTTAAACCACTGCTTCACGTTTCAGACCGCAATAAAAGACCGCCCGCTCAAATTCGAAGACTGCGTGACCTGGGCCCGCCTTCACTGGGAGGCCCAGTACGCCAACCAGATCAAGCAGCTCCTATACAACTTCCCGCCCGACCAGCAGACCACCAGCGGTGCCCAATTCTGGTCCGGACCCAAACGCTGCCCCGCCCCATTGAAATTCGACTCTAATGATGAACTGCATTTGGACTATATTATCGCGGCTGCGAACCTGAGAGCTGCAGTGTATGGAATACCCAGCTGTGTTGATCGGGAGTGTATCGCTCAAATGGCTAATAGCATACAGGTGTGTATATGTTCAATTTATTCGTACTGAGAAATTATGCAGGTTTTTTTAATAGTTTTCTTAGTAGACTAGTACTGTAGAGTAGGTGTGTAGCTTATTTGAGTGATTTTAGAGCTAATAAAAGCTTGCAAAATAATGTTTGGTAGGTATAACATAAGAATTACCGCTGGTAATATAGTTGCATAGGTAATAATAGGAGTGCTAAGTTGATCAATAATGTGCTTTATTTATAATAATGTAATGTTTGGAATAAATAATTCAAGGTCTTGCATTTCGATGGACTTCTGGTATTATTTTCAAAACATTGACAATTTGATGCATGTTTTTCATCACATAATATTCAATGTTATTGATTGGGACATTGAAATATTTCAGGTACCAGAATTCAGTCCCAAGTCCGGCATCAAGATCGCGGTGACCGACGCCCAGTTGCAGCAGAACACCGATGACATGGACCAGGACAGAGTCAAGAATATCATAGCTGAACTGCCAGCCCTCAATAATATACCTAACCTCAAGGTCACACCCCTGGATTTCGAGAAGGACGACGACTCCAACTTCCACATGGATTTCATAGTGGCCGCTTCGAATCTTCGCGCTGCTAACTATAAGATACCACCAGCGGACAGACATAGGTCTAAACTCATCGCCGGCAAGATCATACCGGCTATCGCCACAACCACCTCCGTAGTAGCCGGTCTCGTCTGCCTAGAGCTGTACAAACTCGCTCAGGGCTACAACACGCTAGAAGTATTCAAGAACGGATTCGTGAATCTCGCCTTGCCTTTCTTCGGCTTCTCCGAACCTATAGCGGCACCAACTAACACCTACTACGACAAGAAATGGACCCTATGGGACAGATTCGAAGTGAAAGGAGAGGTAACCCTCCAACAGTTCCTAGATTACTTCAAGAATGAACATAAACTGGAGATCACTATGCTGTCGCAGGGTGTGTGCATGCTGTATTCCTTCTTCATGTCCAAGGTCAAGTGTCAGGAGCGACTGAACCTGCCCATGTCGGAGGTGGTGACCATGGTGTCGAAGAAGAAGTTAGAACCTCACGTGAAGGCGCTCGTGTTCGAGCTGTGCTGCAACGACGTGGACGGCAACGACGTGGAAGTGCCCTACGTCAGATATACCTTGCCTTAGTAGATACGAAAATTACCGTCGAGAGATCACGAGCCCAAAATTTTTTACAGTAATTAATCTCCAGTGTGGTAATATGAGATTGAAAAGCATTTAGAGCATAATAGTAACCATTCGGCGATGGTTCTATATAATATAATCGATGGTGATGTGTGGGCCGGTGGCGATGCTCGTGAGTGGCTGTCTATCTATCGGTGCGTGGACAGTCACAACGTTCAGTGATAGTGGTACCGTGTGACATTTTATTTGTGCTTTAGAACACGCTTGTCTTATAAAAATTCATATATTTATAGTAGTTTTTATTATTTGCTCACGTCACGTCGAAGCGCTAGTATATTTGTTCTCATTTATTTATCTTGTGGAATAACAGATTTTTTTTTACACCAAATTTAACGGATATTTTTAATGTTGAAATCAGATGGGTCTGTATATGGAAAGAAATAAAATAAATAAAATTTGAGCACATTTGTGGTTTCACTGAAATATGTTTTATATTTTATTTATTGCTTTATAAAGTGTTTGCATAAAAATAGTAATACATGTCGTGTTAGTTCGACACTGTCTTTGGAATACCAGATACTATGATTATCTAAGAGTTATTTGTAATGAGTATATTATATAAAGGCCCACATTTTAAATGTAATTTTAACAAGGCATAAAAAATAAGCATAACATGGACATAGAAAAAATACTTTGGCAGATAATGATGAAATGGATAAACATTACAACATTTAAAGAGAACTTAAAAAGCCTTCCATTATTTATTATGCACTTAATTAACAATTTAATGACAAGTTTTATGAAGTTCATTTTTTTACTACGAAAGATCAGAAATAAACATGGGAGCAATAAATCTAGCCACTCTATTCTTTTGTTCTTATGATATTGTGGTATGATTCAATTCGAAACGAAAAGTAACCTTCTAAATTAGGGTTTATGATAACCGAACTAGTGTGATAGAATCAGGCCCAAACTGAATTAATGAGTTTGAATTACTTTTGATTAGATTATATAAAATATTGGTATCAAAAAGTTGGCCACGAATAAATGAAATAAAATACAAGGAGAATTCATTCTAAATTGCTCTCCCAAAAAAACGTGTGTTGCTCTATTTATTTGCTCCCAAGTGTAGTGACTAGATAGGTATATAATGGAAAAATTAAGAAACTTATTTCATAATGTTACATAACCACTTGTATAGAAAACATAATATTCGAGGCATCTTTAAAGCATCATTATTCATTTAGCCAATAAATAATTTCACGATTATTTACTAAGTAGAAATAATTAAAAGTGATGTACCTACATACCATGATTTAATAAATACAAGAATGACCTATAATCTAGGAATAAAACTAATCTAGCGGATTAATCATTTTTAGTACTATTTTAGAAAATCAATAAATAATGCGTATTTTCGTGACAAATGTGATGTAGAATATATATATATATATATATATTAGATACTAAAATATAAGTACCATGTCTATTTGTAATATTAATTCTTACACATGAAGACATAGACAGGACAAAGCGAGTGAAATCGTTCTCCATGACTAATTGCCTACTGACAACAAGTCATATGCCCGCAAGTTATAATATTTGAAACGAAGATGAAAGTTTCTTTATGATTATGTCTCCATTGTCCATTCTACTGCTGTTAGATTAAAAATAAACGTTGGAATTTAAAATTCGGAATACATACAAACATGGCCGAGGTTAAAAATATAAGGTCGCTAATCGTTGGAAATACTAAAAAATAATAATTTAGGATTAAATACTACACTAGGCACTTACGCTTCGGAAGCATACCATGGAATCATTAATACATACAACCTTAATACAGTGTCCGGTTATAAACAAGCGTTTATGACATAAGTTGGTTTGGTTCGTTGGTCCTAAGAAAAGTCCCATAAAATGTGTTAAAATATAAGTACCTAAAATATCGCTAGTTTATGACCGGACACACTGTATATCACTAAAGCGCATCACCGGCGTAGATGCGATATTTCATCTTGATCAATGACTCGACACTATAGTAAGGAAAGAGAAACAGCTACCTGACTTCATATTATTTCTTTTTCCCTGGTTACCCTGTCTCGTATCTCCGCCTCTATGACGCGCTTTACATCAGAAATCTTTTTGGAATTTTGAACTTGGTTCATCAGAATATATACATTTAAATAAAGTGCCTTAAACAGGCCGTATTTATTTTGGCCGAGCTTACAAGGACTTCACAAATTCTTCAATTGGTACACACCCTATTTTAAACCGTAAAATAAATGCAATAAAAAAAAATTGGGAATGTCAAAAAATAATGTTTCAATATTGGATTGAATATTCCTTATTGTCATTATAGTTTGTAATTCTGTTCGGCTACTTATGTCGCTGCCTGACTGCTTTCAAGCAGCGACTTCTCAGACTCGTAGCGTTAAAACGATGCTGACTTTTGTTCCCACTTTCATAACTAACTTAAAAAACTGTCAAAGTCGTACATTTAAAAAAAATACCCCGAGGTGTCCAAGTAGCGTACTTCCATGGTTTCAGTTTTCGTTACTTCCACTCTGTATATATTTTAAAATCAATTGTACATAATAATGATTTTTAAACCAATACTGGGTTGATCATGCTGAACGAACCACTTTTACTTCGACAACGAAATCACGAAAAATAAAATCTTATTCTTTTCATACAAAAGATATATCTTGCTCGATCAAAATGTATGCATATTTATAACAAAGTTTGTTTAGCAAGACAAAACCAACGTAGATTTCGAAAATGTGTCCACTCATATACTTGTGGGTTTAAATTCTAAAACCTTTAAACTTTAGAGGCTATCTTCTGAAATTGGTAGGCGAGAGGTCTCGTCCGGCCCAGCAGTGAGCGAAGAAACGCGGCAGGCAGGTGGCGGGTGTGGGCGTGGGCGACGGTCAGCGCCACGGCCGGCGCCGCGGGCTCGGCATATAGCGAGACCGGCTCACCGGCGAGCACTTCTCGCCGCTAAATGTCTCTGCCGTGATCAAATCGTAGCTTAGGTGTCGTTTATGGTGAAAGAAATTCAACCTAATATTATCTGTCTATTAGAACAGTTTTTTGTATAGACTTATCAGAAGAATAGTGTATCTGGCTATAAATGTGAAAAATCTTATCTATTTTAATTAAATGTTAAAATATTGTTAAGATGATGAAACTTGGCATTAAAGATAGATCATGCCCTAATAGGCTACTTTTTATACCGGGCACGCGGGGGGAAGCTATTATAAATTCGAGAATAAGTTTGTTATCTCTTAACACCTCAACAAGGCACAACTAATCGTGATGAAATTTTGCTAGTAGTTAGATCGTAACCTGGAATAACGGGAAAACATACGATCACTCGGAACCTCGGGATTCATGAGACACGAGTCTAATTTGTACAATTCTATTGATTAAAAAATTCAAGTAGACAACTTTCGTGTGTCGTTTTCGTAGTTGATCTGCATATTGATGCTCGGTATTGGACTGACATGTACCTATTTACCTTTTCCAGCAACACTTGGGGTAGTAGTGATTCTTAGCTAAACCTTATTATCTAGGACATACAAACATGCATTTAAATTTATATATGCAAAATAAATACCAAATTATGTTAAAGTTAATAACGAAGCTAACAAAATGAAAACCCTATTTATGCTGCTTGTGAAAAATAAGCCTGTTTTCATTAGGAATAAAGCAGGACATGTAAAAAACGAACAAAGTAATTCAGAGTTGCCATAAAATGCAAGCGTACACATGCTACACGTTGCAGACAATTTATATAGCTGGCAGCATTATATGCGTGGTGTTACCATAGTTAGACTGAGTCATGAGCGATGCCGCTGAGGGGCGCTTGGCGCGCGACGGGAATGTGCCGCTGTGGCTTTGCGACATTACATCCCTGTTTTATATTAAACACTATGATTTATTTATGTTTCTACTGTACTGCAATCTAGTTTTTCGGTAAACGATCACATGAGGAAACTGTAGATAATATAGGAGTATTAATTGACAAGATTTCTATAAAGTGCTAGGAGTTATTCTTGAAAACGTATAAATAGATCCGATCCAAATGGGACTAAAAGCTATATTATATACCTTTGTTTTCCCATTAAACAAATATACTATTTGATTCCGCGAGACACTTTTATCAAATGTATCATAGATCAGCTATCCTATTAAAAAAACAAAACTCGATCTCTAAAACTGAGGCATACCGGGTAGATCTCTCTCATCTGATTGCTCAATTCACGAGAGAGATTAAGTCGTAAAGTTAAAGTAGAGAATAGCATAGCTGACCTATACAACGATCTTAACCTACCTCTAGGAACAGTTTAGTATGTTCAGAATAGAGGTTCAGAAGATTAATAGTGCATCGAGGGTGATTGCTGACTTTTTAAATATTGATTTAGGTGATGAAATATGAGAAATAGGTATGGCTCCAAGAGATTTTGAATATTACGAAGTTCGTGTAAAAAATTCCTTAATGGTGTAGAAGTGCTTTGTATAAAGTAGAATACTCACGTCTGTCTAAACGGTTTGGCCGGTGGTTGTCTAGCAGCGAGCGACCGTCTTCTGCCGCGATCAGCTGCAATCATGGCGCATCGCTCAACTGCAGTGCTGGCTATGAATGTGTCGTGGAGAGAGTAACATGCTGCTGTTATCTGTAATTGAACACTTGTGTTGGAATTGTGAGCTGTAATTTTTGGATATCTCCGGATGTCTCTCTAGAAAAGGAATTTTGATTTATGCTGTGAACAATATCGCTAGGTGTTTATTTATGTTAGAATCTTTAAACTTAATTATTAAAATAAAAGTTAATTACCGAACCTGTGGTAGATCATTTGTATTATCGACGTTCATAAGTGCCTTATCAGGGCCGAAATTTATTAAATGATCTTTGAGTGTTAGTTTTGAACGCCCAGTGCAACCAAAGCCAGGAAGCGAACAAACATCCCGTCATCACCTGCTGTATAAGCCGTCGGTGCAAGTCCACGTCCGCGCCCCTGATGCCCTCCCTATCCTGATGCAGCTGCAGTGCGCACAGCAGCGCGTCCTTGATCGTCTGCACGGTGCCCTGCACCCGCTCAGTCCTCATCAGACGTCGGACCAGGAAACCCTTCGCATGGGCCACGATTTTACTAGCTGCTTCACGCTATAACCACCGCAACCAGACGTGAGAGTACATAAAATTGTGTAAAAGGATTGCGAATATGAGAAATGATAAAAAGAAGGAAGAGAAAGGAAATTAAATGGTTGTGAACATTGTGGGAACATACAAACACATCATCCATATAATATGTTTATTAAAATTAGGATAGGATAAAAATAAAAGGACATGGGAAACAATAAAACCTATATGACGAAAATAAAGGAAAAGGCGGAGACAATGTGAAAGAAATAAAGCTGCAAGAAGCACAAATAAATTAGTGCAATGAACATGTAAGATCAAATCAACTCGAACCAAGTCGGACATTTATAAACTTTAAGTGCAGAGTAACAAGAGACAAACTAACTTATTTTAGTTAGACACATGGACAAAACGAAACTACATCTTCAAATTAAATTTTTTCATCAAGTTTTCCAAGAAACTTGGATAGCTTACCTGTTGTGGAGTGGGATTGCAAAACGTTTTTGATTTATCATTGCGTACACATTTTGAATTTGGTAGAATCCTCTCTATGTGCTTTAAAGCACTTTCAGTAGATCTGTTATGTACCCCAGCATTTTGGACAACATTTTTATGAATCACTGTAACTTCTTTGTCATACAAATTATTAACAGTATTATCGTGGTTAGAAGAAAAATATTCCTCCGTATGATCAGAAGGGAAAGTGACATTTAAATCTGCCATCGTGTCGTTCGTTCGATCAGTCAATATCGGATCGTATTCGCGTTCAGATGATGCACTAGTGTCATAATTGAGTTTTCTCGATATTGGAGTGAATCTTTGGTTTGGAGAATGAGTCCTGGTCTTGCTTCCATTACTTATTGATGTCGGAGTCTGGATCTTGGTACCATTTTGATTTCGCGATTTTGGTTGCTGCTGTTTTTTTATGCTTCCACTCAAATCTCTGCTCCTCTTCAATAAGTTATCACAATGGTTTATGCAGTTGTTAGTATCAGTCAATGTAGAAGAAACAGGACTATCGTAAATACTTTGATCAGGTGATTTTTGGTTAATGAGCTGACTGAGACTTACAGGCCCTCTATCAGCGCTTAGTTGGTCTACCCAAGCCTCCTTTACTTCTATAGGAGATTTAGGACAAATTACTTTCAGTTGGTTGTAAAGCATGTTATTCTGTTCCTCAAATACTTGCTGTAGCAAAATCTGTTCCTTCTTCTGTTTCTCTACTAAGCTGGCCATTTGTATGAGTTGTTGTTTCTGTATTTTTTCATATAGTTCCCTAACACGTGTAGCGGGATCTTCAGATTCAGAAATAAGTTGACGTGCTGGATGAGGAGATTCTATATTGTCTTTTATTAATTTCGGAGATATTGGCCCCTTTACTATGGTTCGATTAGAACATTTTCTCACTGGGCTTAAAGATCTTTTAGGTTTCTGCACTGGTTCAGATTTGGGAAGAGTCTTGGACGTTAAACTACCACGTCGGGGCTTATCTGGCACCACAGATTGAGCCCTCGGTAGAGTAGCTTGTGGTATCTTTTTGGAAGCAGGCCTGGTAACATTTTTTCCTTTTACACCATTAGGAATTTTTTTCTGTTTAAGCTCTAACGCCATATTGGACCATTTTACTTTGGCCGACTCTAAATCCCAACTCCTTCGTTTCTTACCAGGAGAACTGAGATTGGAAAGTGATTCACTCATAGATATAGAATTTATTTCGACACCTGCATTTATTGATTGTATTTCAAGGTGTGCCAACAGCTGCGGGCTTGGTTTCAACAAAGTATATGAGCTTTGGCGTACTAATTTTGTAACTATATGTGACTCTCTTGCACTTTCAATGTTTAAATCATTAAGGGAACCTGTGAAGCTCTTGCAACTAAGAGATGATGGTCCGTCGTGATTTAGAGCTACACCTGGGAATGAATCTGACAAAATATCTTTATCTACCTTATAATGGTAATCATCCTTTATGACCCTCTGCATATGTCTTTTAGGTGATTCAGTATCCATTAAAATTTCTCTTTTATCCTGCTTCTTTAGACAGTCATAATCACGTTCTGGTAGATCAACAGGTGGTGAAACTTTTGATGGTTTAACGGAATCTAAAGCACTTCTACCAGTTTCATTGATGCATAAACTTAAATCTATGATATATTTTGGCGAATTTGTAGTTTGTATGTCCTCAGGCTTGTCCATAAAAGGTATATTTGTTGCAAGGCAGCTGTACAAGTCAGTCTTAGGAGACTCTATTTGGGAGTTATCAAGAGTTTTCTCATATGTGATTTCTGTAGCTTTATCTGAATGTAATACATAGATCTGTTCAGATTCTGGAAGCTCAGGGGCGTCAGTCTTATCTTCAATGGATATTGAATCATTATCACTGTCTATGTATGGTTGGAGAAGTGTTATTCGTTTTTCAACCTCTCTCGCCAGGAGCTTGTAGTACTGCATTTCTTTGCGGCATTCTTTTGACAACTGAAAAATTTAAATGTTATTTACTTTAATAGTTAGAGTAATGTCAGTCACAATGTCATTTGAATTATAATATACCACCTCCACGTGGACTTTCAACATTATTTTTTTCATTTGTTTGAAAAATGTTATAAACAGCCTCCTAAGCAACTCTTGAACAATGATCGAAATTCTGCACATGCTTTTTTAAAGCAAAGCTCTGCAAAAGTTTATGAAAAAAATTATGCTAGAATGGAGGAGATGCAAAAGATTTAGGCACTAATAATTATAAGAAATACCTACATGAATTCAATTTCTAACAGAACAAAAAAAAAAGAAATTAAAATGTAGAAACTTTAAGAATCATTGCTATATGTCTAAGTATTATTTTTTAATCTATTTAATCATTATTATTTAATTTTAAGGCTGGTTTTTATTTTATTTATCTTAGTAGGTACCTATTATCAAAGTATGTATAATATTTATTTATTACATGATTATTGAATGGTAGGCAACACACGATTCGCACACTCTAGCTTGATAACATGTACTCTAGCTTGATAACATTTTGTTGTGATATCCTGTCATTGGCGTTTATATATTGAACATGTTTCATTAACCTAGATATACTTCTTATGCTGTTGGATATCCTGATAAATAAATAAATAACATATTCTCAATTTTATTAAATCTACTAGCTGTACAGTACAGTTTCATGTTGCTATCTGGATACCAGAGTAGTTATCAAGTGGTAACAAACGCACATACAAATTACTTAGAGCTAGGTTGAACATACAAAAATACCGGATAGGTAGGGTCTTTCCCTATGTGCTATTTATTTGGTGCAGATAATTACCAAAAAAACAGAAAGATGGGCTCTCAAAATACAAAAAAAAGTAAATAAAATATTAATAGCCCAACTATTTATATAAATTAAAGCTACATCTGTGATGGCCTCTAAATACGAGTGGGAAACCATACGAAGCATATATCAAAACTAACACTAGCAAAATTACTATTAAAGACTACCCACTACATTTGTAAGCGAATTAACTATAGTGGTCTAAAAGACTTACAACCGGCGGCAGTAGGGGTACTCCATTAAACTTCATACACGAAACATATTGTCCTGACTGTCGCACCGATTTTACGTCCCACGGGTCGTTCATTTCGATGTAAATTACATCAACCGACCAGGACGCCGGCTATCACAATAAAAACTGCAAGCTCATGAATAAACGAACAATCTCATCACTTATTTAGGCACACTACACTTTTCAGTCTCTCCAATGTATTAAAACACTATCAACTACGGGAAATTAAATTTTATCGGATCGTTTACTGCCATAATAGAAACGATGGTGTCACGATTACGTCAATTCATTATAGTAATTTTTCACCGGTATCGATAGATAGTAACTAGAATTTAATGTGAAGATTGAAGAAAGTACTATGGCCAGGGAGAAGAAATTGTTTAAAAATAATTTTGTTTCATGATAGAAAAATTAAATTACATAGAAGGTCCGCGGATAACGTGAATTTAAAATTATGATTAGCACTGTTCGCTTCGGATAAGCCTCTTTGTCTATTGATATTAATTAAATCAGCCAATCAACATTACTATTAAAACTTATTTGAAATAGATTCAACCAATCACTAATACCAAAAAGTCAGATGAGGATATAGCGAAAACGGACTAATAAAAGTTGTCAAACATTTTTGTGTTGCCATGGTAACGATAAGTTTGAATCTTTTTGGCAGCATCCCATACCCTACTCTCGTTTTGTATATCCTTTTTCGTTAATATTTTAAAAAAATATATAGTTATCATCCAAAATATTTTTTATTCATTTACGATAACAGAAAGAAATAAATAAATTGGAACAAAATTAAACTAAAATAGAAATATAAAGTACTATAAATAATAAACCGCGTTCAAATCGCCGCCGGCAAGCAGGATCACACGAATAGATTCCTTTCGCGTAAGTAAATGTTCAAATCCAACACAGATCAAATTCATTGTGTAGTCTACTATCAGTATACAAATATGCCTCGAGTCTACCAAAGAAACTCAATTCACTAATTTCTCTCTAAGCTAAATTAATTTATTTGATAATCTGTGCTACATTTTGTAGTCTGTGGATCTAAGTGATCCAAAATGAATGACAGTGACACTCACTGTCACTTCACTTGACTCACTCAAACCGTGACGTCACATACGTGCGCGGGTGGATAAATTATAGTAATTGTTTTTTTCTAAATTTTCAATAGGAATTTTGTTCAAATGGATCTATTTTAAATTGTCCTACCTATAATTGATTAACTTATTTCTTTACCATCTGGGTGATTCATAAAATGGATATGATAAAGTTGAAAAATGTGTGTCCAGCCGGGAGGCAGGGAATCGGCTGCTTTTCTTTATCATTTCTCATATTTACAATATCGTTCTTCTCTGGAAATGTGCTCGGGTACTCATCGGAGCTATGGGCCCTTATATACTGGGGGCCTGCGCTGTATTTCTGTTTGCTTAATTTCATTTTGAGATACTGTTTCAAAGGGTTTACATATGAGGTGAGATTTACCTGTTTTAGTTATAAAAATATTTTCTATTCATCATTAGACTTAATATCAGCAGGAATAAGCTTGTAAGAGTTCAAATAGTATACATAGTAAAGCATTAAGCAATTCCTACCTTTTATCTATAGTCATTCGTCCTAAATTATTACAATTAAATGTTTTTCCAGGTGTCTATCAGATCAGCATTCCTAGGCTCTGCATTTGCTACAGGGCTCTACCTGGCTTCATTTGAAAACGGCTGGAGAGTTTTTGGTCTTTACACGATGGCATTATCAGCATTCCACTTCTCAGAATTCCTTGCAGTAGCTCTGACTAATCCTCGGACATTAACGGTTGACTCATTTATATTGAACCATAGTGTGCAGTATGGCGTCGCAGCAGTAGCCAGTTGGATTGAGTGGGCTATTGAATATTACTTTTTCCCCGGTTTGTACTAACATACTAGCTTCCGCCCTCTGGTTTCATCCGTGTTCCCGAGGTATCTTGTTTTCTCAGGATAAAAAGTGGCCTATATGTTATCTATGTGCCAAGTTTTATCCAAATCCGTTCAGTAGTTTTTACGTGAAAGAGCAACAAAGATACATACGTACACACAAACTTTCGCATTTATAATACTAGTAGGATTCTAATAATAATTTTAAATCACTGCATAATATATATTAAAGAATATGCTATACATACAAAAATAGTATAATTTGAGAAAATTATTTACTATATATTTACATATTATATTAAATTATATATATTTACGAAGGTCGTGGGTTCGAATCCTACAATGAGCTTGAGCTTTCGGTGAAGGAAAACATCGTGAGGAAACCATAGCACGGTGGTAGGGTACTTTGTAGTACCCGTCTGGCTGGCTACCACCCTCAAGTTGAAAATTTGTCGCCAAGCACCTACCGGTGTGTTCCGACAATTGCATTTGAGAGCCAGTTTGCCTTCTCGGTATTACAATACCAAGTAACAGGTCAGCAACACATTGGCAATATCCCTGGTATTGCAAATGGCGATAGGCGACGGTAACCACTTACCATCAGGTGGGCCGTATGCTTGCTTGCTACCTTAGTAGTATAAAAAAAAAAAAAAATATAAGTCTGATTCATACTAATAAAACTATATTGATTTTGAATTTATGAACATGAAGTTTTCACATAAGATTTATTAACATTTTAAATTGCCATTAAGGTGTCATTGGTTTTTTTGCATTTACAACTTTATTAATAAGATTTGTAGGACAGAATTAATAGTTAAAATTGATGTCAGCCTATGAGTAAAATGTTAATATTTATTGTTTTAATTTCAGAAATGAAGACATACTTCTGGTTGTCCTACATAGGAGTCCTGATGTGTATTGGTGGTGAGGTGCTCAGGAAAGGAGCCATGTTCACTGCTAGAACTAACTTTAATCACACAGTAAGTTGCCAATCTCACCATGGTCAGTGATAATGTGGCAACACATTGGCAATACCTCTGGTATTGCAAATGGCGTTAGGCGACGGTAACCACTTACCATCAGGTGGACCGCCTGCCTGCTTGTCAACCTTCTGACATAAAAAAAAAGATACATATGGAGATCGAATTCTGGCCGAAGCTTACAAAACACAAGAAATACAGTTCAAGAACTGTGTGACGCGGGCGTGTCGCCACGTCCATTGCGCCCTCGCTCATTCATTCAACAGTTCGTTTAATTTCGGCGCTTGCTAGAAAAAATAGGGTTCGGCCAAAACTTTGGTACATTTTGGTCGAAACCATAGGTTTGGCCGAACCTGAAGAACCTTTGTAATTAGTGTCAGACTGAACCGAAGCTGACACTAATTACAAGCTATATGTGAGTGATAGGTGGTCCGTCCCCCTGGTGTTGCAAGCGTCTATAGTCTATGGTAACAGTTTACTACCACACCCTTGGGCACCATAAAACCTCTTCTGACAACCATATTTATTTATTTCAGTTACTTGTTGGCTTTAAGTTTTTTCCTAGATGTAGGAAGATGTGACGTAAAAATATTATATAAAACTGGCCCCAGCACAGAACCTTGTGGAACTCCAGCTTTTAGTAACTTCCTTTTATACTCAGGTACAATTTGTGAAGAGACCAGATCACATACTGGTGACACATGGTGTTTACTCGCTGTGCAGACACCCCAGCTATATGGGCTGGTTCTATTGGTCTATAGGAACACAGGTATATTGAATTTACATATAATTTAGATCCAGATAACATTTTAAGCTGTTGGTATTGATAGACTTAGCTTATTAGCAATAATGTTAGTTAAACCTTAAATGCGCGGGAATCCCCTGGATGCGGGTAGCGCAAGACTGGCCGTCGTGGAGATCCTTGGGGGAGGCCTTTGTCCAGCAGTGGACGTCATTCGGCTGACATGATGATGATGAAACCTTAAGGAGTCTAGTCTCAAATACATCAAGTAAATATCTTGGAATATTCTTCACACATGGCTCTGAAATCTCAGAAAAGATCTTAATTGATTGAAATTTATGAAAAAAATATATTCTGCAGGTGAATTACAAATTACCCTGTACTGATAATAACATATCCAACTCCCAAATGTCTGTCACAAATGGGAATCGAACCCACAACCTGCAGCATGACAAGGCAATCTAAATTTCAGGTTACCCTCCTAAACCCAATCTGTGTGATCATCTACGCCCTTGCATCATGGACGTTCTTCAGAGAAAGAGTATACGCCGAGGAGCTCACTCTCATCACATTCTTCGGGCCCCAGTACATTGATTACCAGAAGAAAGTTGGCACAGGTCTTCCACTCATACCTGGTTACATACCAGAGAATGTAAATCAAAGGGTGCAGGAAGATCACTGGAGTTATTGAAGGTATTTCCATGACCTTTTGATGGTGTTTCATGACAATTTAATGACCTTATTTGAAGGGTATGCTTATATTAGAAGCAAATTTAGAAGACGGCCATATTGCGGCGAAATTACGAACTAAATATTTGATATTGACTTGACTCAGCTTTTATAAACATCGCCCTAATTACGATTATCATTTCCTAGTCAGACTTTAGAGTGTCTCACACACGGAAATCAGTTGCAAAAATATTTTACTGTTATTTGGAGTGTCCAAAAATATGTAATAAATAATTCAAGTTTAAGAGGATGGCGAAGCTTTACAAACTCAATACCAAAATAATTTATTATTTGAGCATATTTCCACTATATTATGGTACTAGGTGTTCCCCGCGTTCCCGTTATTAAAAGTAGCCTATCACCTTCTCCATAACAAAGGCTATATGCATGCCAAATTTCATCGAGATCGGTTCAGCGGTTTGAAATGTAGCAAACAAACAGATACTTTCACATTTATAATATTAGTATGAATTATTCGGATTCGGTTAGTAATTTTATAGGTTCACTTGCTGTTCCCCGCGGTTTCACTCGCGTTCCCGGGATGAAAATAGCCTATAACCATCGGGGATAATGTAGCTTCCTATTTTTGAAATCTGGACCAGTAACTCCGGAGATCATCGCATTCAAACAAACAATTTTAAGGCGATGATAGCTCAGTGGTAGTGACGTCGGATGCCGCGACGAAGGTCGTGGGTTCGAATCCTACAATGAGCTTGAGCTTTCGGTGAAGGAAAACATCGTGAGGAAACCATAGCACGGTGGTAGGGTACTTTGTAGTACCCGCCTGGCTGGCTACCACCCTCAAGTTGAAAATTTGTCGCCAAGCACCTACCGGTGTGTTCCGGCAATTGCACTTGAGAGCCAAGTTTGCCTTCTCGGCATTGTAACAGATCGGCAAAACATTGGCAATATCTCTGGTATTGCACCACTTACCATCAGGTGGGCCGTATGCTTGCTACCTTAGTAGCTTATTAGTACCTACACTCAGCATGCCTGAGTGACGCAGCGCGCTTGTCAAACAGTAAACAAATCTCGCCTGTTTTTTATGTTGCGATTGCAGCGCAACACTCTATCTAGACTGGTTTATTATCGAACACAATTTTAAATCAATGTCGTTACTTTAACTGTACACTATATGTGTGTGACCAGTACCGGCGATAGGGTAGGGCGATCGCCCAGGGCGCCAGATGTAAAGGGGCGCCAGGCCCACCTTTATTTCCGGTCGCTCATGAGCGAGTCCTGCTATCTCGAGTCTTAATAAATTCTCAAGTCTAAAGATATAATTGCTATAATGGCTTAAAATCCCCTTTGTTGGCGGGAGAAGGGGCGGGGGGGGGGGGTATCATCACATCTCGCCCAGGGTGCTGGCACTGTGTGTGACAATGGCCAAATTTTATTCTTAGTAGATAACTGGAAATAATTATTGCTTTGATTTAGAATAATATTACTTGTTAATGTATTTTCTTGTAAATATATTTAGTTTATATATTTTAGAATATTTTAATGATGTACAGAACTTGTTACTTATTACATATAAATTATGTATAATATAAATGGGGAATATGCATCAATGTATTATTATACAGAAATAACTAATATTTGTTTGTATTGTAATCTTATTTTCGAACTGTCTGTAAAATTACTGAGATTACTGAGACAGCGACTACAAGTCGTGTGACGTCATTGTATACATTGAAACGTTCTAGCTTACGTAATACACATTACTATAGCGGCATATACTTTGACGTTTTTTTTTTTTATGTCAGAAAGTTGACAAGCATGCAGGCGGTCCACATGGTAAGTGGTTACCGTCGCCTATCGCCATTTACAATACCAGAAGTATTGCCAATGTGTTGCCGACCTGTTACAATGCCGAAAAGGCAATTACTGGCTCTCAAGTACAATTGCCGGAACACACCGGTAGGTGCTTCGCGACAGATTTTCAACTTGAGGGTGGTAGCCAACCAGACGGGTACTACAAAGTACCCTACCACCGTGCTATGGTTTCCTCACGATGTTTTCCTTCACCGAAAGCTCAAGCTCATTGTAGGATTCGAACCCACGACCTTCGTCGCGGCATCCGACGCCACTACCACTGAGCTATCATCGCCTCAATCGACGTCACGATTTGATTGTTATCCCTCCCTTAATTATTATTTTAGTAAATTCATGGTAGTTTTGACCTCATTAATTTAGTTAAGACTGAATTATGGTGTCTGAAATTCAAGCATATTCCCTGTTACATCATCAGGGCAACATTTTATAAATTTAAAAATACAATTTTCATATCTTTTCATATAGAAATTCGACGTTGAATTTAACTTCAATGTTGTATGAAACAATGGTATTTGTAACGTAATTTTTCTCTTGTATTTTTTATGGTGCTCTTCGAAATTCAAACATGTTTTTTTTTATAAAAACCTATTACTTTAGAGGACTATGAAATGTTGCCATCTGCTTTGAGTAATTTATTTACATAATTGCATTTGTAAATATTATATTATATGCTAAGTATTTTTATTATATTGTAATTTTACTAAGAGTACATGGTTGTTTATATTGTGTATTTATGGTTGTGAATGTCTGTTAAAAAAGTAAAAAAAATAATAATAACAAAAATAAAATTATTTTTCTCTGTGATTTTTGTATTATATTTTTTGTCACGTATTTTAAATGCCTCAAATTTTATTAAAAATATATTGTGAATAGACTGGAAGAGGTATCTACTCTTTTTTTGTATGTATGTCCGTTTCTTTATTTTACCTAAATGCTTGAACCGATTTATATGTTATGTCATCCCGAATGACTTAAGTATATGTGAACTGTCACCCAACAAAATGTCAAGAAAGTCTGACCACAATGTCATTTTGTTATGACGCCACGACTTGTTCGCCTAACCCAAAAGGAAGGTGATGTTTTTTTTTCAAATACGTTTGAGTCAACATAGTTTTTAGGGTAACCTAATACTTTTGTCAAGGCTATGTTACCTAAGAGGCGACCTCTAGCGGCAGGTTGATGGAGCTAGCACTTATACAACAGTATTGTACGATTTATAAACTTTGATAACATTACGTGTGTGAAATGGCGAGCGTTGTGGTGTTCGTTTTCTTTTTAGATTATTTGCCGGGTAACGTTTTAACTTTATATTATTTTTAAATCTGAAAATAAATATTTGACAGCCTTTTATTAATTTAGACAGCATCTATAGGATACGGTAACCGCTTACTATCAGGCGGTCTGTGTGCTTCGCTATTATAGTAATAGCCTATATATTATTTATTCTTTGGTAATAGGTATAAAAAAATATTTATGATTTGAACCCACGACCTTCATCCGACGTCACAACTGTAAACATCGATCAATACCGAAAAAAATAATTAAAAACTACCTATATTAAATTATTCCGTAGGTTTTAACGATATGTTAAACAAAACACTACAAGAAAAATTTGCGGCACCAAAAATCCATCCAACTTTTACAATAGGACAATGTAATACTGCGGACATTCAAGCAATTATGAAATCACTGCGTAGAGCATCAGAGCTGGAAATTGAACGAAATTCAAGTGACGAGATTAATCGCAATGGTATTTCACAAGAGTGGTCTGCCGAGACCCTGTTTAATTTAGGGGCAGTACTCGATATGTCTTTACCTGAAATAGAAAACGATTTTAAAAATAATACTAGTTTAAAATCTGAAGATCCTGACTGTGTAAATGAAGATAATAAAGAAAGTGTTAATAATGTAACGAATGTGTTTCCGGAGAGCGCACCATTTTCGGTCGCCATCTTTGAATCGGTGTATAATGTGACAGCGCAGACTTGTGCGGGTACTTTGATGTCCCCGCATTGGGTACTGACTGCGGCCAGTTGCGTTAATATGTTGGGGCATTTTTATAAAAATGTGTAAGTACCTATAGTTTTTTTTTATAATAATGTACTTTTTGTAGTCTCCATCATGTAATCTTACTTCCTACTTATAAATGCGAAAGTTTGTGAGTATGGATGAACGTTTGTTACTCTTTCACGTAAAAACTACTGAACGGATTTGGATGAAACTGAGCACATAGATAGATCATACCCTAGATAGATCATATAGGCTACTATTTATCCCGGGAAAACATAAGATACCTCGGAAAGCGGATGAAACCGCGGGGTGGAAGCTAGTTAGGTAGGTACCATCAACAAAGTTGAAGCATGATCAGTTTTGAGACCTTTTCGCTTGGAGCCAGTAATCATAGTTCGCCCTGTCCATTGTTGACAATAAAACGGTCTCTTGTAAAATCTTTTGTTTAGACTATTTACTGACAATGACTATCTACTATTTTATGACAGGCGCATTGTCTGGTTATATTGTGTGAGACACAGGTAGCTGCTGGTCACTGCACGCAAAATACACCCTTAAGGTGATCATGCTTCAACTTTGTCGATATTACATACCTAATAAAAAAATATGTACCTATAGGCCTGCTGTGTTTTACCACAATGTCACCAAGTTCGGTGATGATGGGTCCGAAGGTGGTTAGTTGGTAATAAATTATTTCGTTTACCTATCAAATTTTTTGCCATTTTGATTTTTAATTGCACAACGAACGCCCTAACAAGTTGTTCGATAAGACTTTTGCAATAAAAAAAATACTTTTACAATACCAGTATGGCTAAAGCCGGCCCTGTTAGTAAATATAATTCCATAATTCCAGGACATCCAAAAGTATATATACAGTAGTCGTAAACGCGACGGACTCCCTGACAGACGGTGTCGCATACAACGTGACCACAGTACTCCTACATCCTGAATACAAGCATAGAAACAAGCGGCTGGCTCTCCTCGTGCCGGTACCTGATGAGAAGGCGCATCTAGCGCTCATGAGGGTCGAGCCGGCGGTCGAAGGGGCCAGGGATATGGTGGTAGATGATGTAGGGCCCGGTGGTGATGTCAGGGTGTATGGGTGGATGTTGGTCAAGGTATGGTATTAGTTGAGGCCGCAAAGAAAGCGAGTCGATTATAAATAATGCGATGACTTTAAAAATAATATATATTAGTTACTAAAATTAATAAAGAAACCGAAACACATTTAAAAAGAGATGGTCTTCAAATGGGTGAGCGGATTTTCTTGAAACATAGCTAAGAACAGGGGGGCTAAAACGGCCGCTCGAGCAATATTGCTATGCAATTCATATCTCGAATTTACAGCAGATTAATCATTTTAATCAATCAATTTACAATTGAGACAAATTACAGCTGATTATGGTGTAATTTGTCTAAATTGTAAATTAATTGATTAAATTGATTTGCATTTTCACCAAAAAATATTTTTAAAAACATTTGGCTAGCTGTAAATTCGAGATATGAATTGCATAGCAATATTGCTCGAGCGGCCGTTTTAACCCCCCAGTCTCCATTAAGACACCTTTCTAACAAAAAAACAATCAAAATTTCAGGAGGTATGATGTGACAGAGACACATTACAAACGAATTAATGTTTAGTTTCAAATATAGGAAGAAGTGAAACCTTTTTTTTGGTGATTGTATTAATGTAGGTATTTGTTACAGACCCACTTTCTTTGCGGCTCAGTAATTTGTGTAAGAATAAATTAGTTTTTTGCAAAAATAAATCGAACCGAAGTAAGTGACATAGCCCGAAGAACTGCCTGCACTGAAGTGGCAGTGGGCGGGGCACATCGCTCATAGAACCGACGCCCGCTGGGTTAGCGAGTGTGAAGGTGGACCTATGATCTTGTGAGAATCGCGGAAAACCGCTGGATGCGGGTAGCGCTAGACCGGCCATCGTGGAGATCCTTGGGGGAGGCCTTTGTCCAGCAGTGGACGTCTTTCAGCTGACATGATGAAGATGATGATTTGTAAAAGACTTGGAAGGATCGGAGCCAATATGTCACATCACACTAGCGCTTATTTTCAGAATGCAACAGGCAACAACAGTATGCACGCCACTTCAATACCGGCCAGGACTGTACCCTGCGATGATGAGTACCGGCCCGTTATATGTTTTGCAACTAACCTTACCCTTTATTATAATCAGGTATGTATTCAAGGGCGGATCCAGGATTCCAATTGGGGGGGGGGGGAGGAACAAACATATGAGATAGACACGAGTTGTTCCGAATTCGTTCGACCGACGCGACGGTCAGCAGTGGGTAGGTGTCGCATAAGCTGATCATAATCGTAGCCTAAAAAATCAATGCAAACCGCAAGGTAGCTGGCCTTGTGGGGGGGGGCATGGCCCACTGGATCCGCCACTGTATGTATTACTGAGTGCTCAGACGCTGGGGCAGAAGGGTTCTCGAGTGGCGACCACGAACTGGAAGACGCAGCGTGGGCAGCCCACCCACAAGATAGAACGTCGATCTTGTGAGGATCGCGAGTAGAGTATGGATATATGGATGAATGTTTACTCTTTCACGTAAAAACTACTGTACGGATTTGGATGAACCTTGCCACATAGATTGCTCATATCCTGGAATAACATATAGGCTATTTTTTATGCCGGGAAAACATAAGATACCTCGGGAACGCGGGTGAAACCGCGGGATGGAAGCTAATCTTTTATACCTATATTTGATTTTTCCTTGTGCTTGTGTGTGATGTTCTAAATGATACGTATACTCTGCATACGATTAATTATACTTTCAGCTGAGTTCCGGGGGTCCAGTACTAACCATAAAGAACAATGCAGTTCGTGTGTTAGCCGTGGCACAGACAGACGAACGCTCCGTCGTTGGTTACCCTCTGTTTAAACATTACAAGTGGATACGAAAGGTTTTGGAAAGCAAATAAAAGTTGTTTTTAATTTACTATTTTTTTCTACTACTATTTTAAGCGTCAGGTAAGGTGTTTTATGCCTTATGCTGATATGTTAAAGTTGTTTTTCAATGGTATTAAAATACAGCGCCATCTATGGTGGAGTTGTAGCAACACGCAGTATTGTTTCTATTCGATACTAGATGGCGGTAAATGTATAAAAAAATAGAGTATAGATTTTTTCTACGTCTTCTTGGTAGTTTTTAAGCTTATATACTAATATTGTCAGCTTAATGAGTTTGTTTGTATTCAATGCGCTAATCTCAGGAACTATCAGTTTAATTAAAAAAAATATTAATAAACCTAAATATTATTATATTAAAACCATGAGTGAAGAATGTCCCAGGATATTTATTTATTATTTTCAATCAGTTTTTTTTGATAAAATCCTGTTAAATATTGCTGTATTGTGATTACTTTTCTACGTTTTGGTAACTGCATGTGTACTACAATGCTTCATTACAAAAGGAAACGCATTCGAAATGTAACAATTCTATCGATTTAGGGTCGGTTGCATAAAGCGCGGTCATAGTAAGGTTATAGTTAACTTTAACCGCCGAAAGAAAGCAAACTGGGTTACTCGTGTCACCCCGTGAATGGCGCGAAGTAATTTCATTTCATGTTTAGAATTATTATTTTATTTTTATTATTTAATTTTTCTTATAAGTTTCTGGAGACACATTTATATTTCGTGCTTTTAAATTTTAAATTCTTTGTTATCTTTGGTACTGTGCTGTTAAATTAAATCTTTCTTTCTTTTACTTTAACTAAAATTTTAACCGTAACCGACCGAGGGAGATCAGTCATCGTCAGAGTTAACCCTAACGGTCAAAGAATGGTAATGGTTAAAGTTAACGTTGACTATAACTTTAACTAAAAGTACGAGCAACCGACCCTTAAGGTGGAACGATCGGTTGGAGCGCGAAATTCAAATTTGATCACGTTTTTTTGCAAATTGCAGCTCAGTTATAAGTCGTAAGTTATCAACATGCTATTTGCGACAAGAATAGTAGTATATTTACTGATTAATAACAAAAGAAATCATCAACACATTCTTCCAAGGTATATTACTGACATATACGACTATTTCATGAAAATGTTACGACCTATAACTGAGCTGCAATTTGCAAAAAAACGTCATCAAATTTGAATTTCACGCTCCAACCGACGCCTCCACCTTAAAGGTTGCTCTATTTTGAAATTGATTAAAACTTATTGCAAAGTTACGTAATACACAAAGATCTTAACAACCCACGTCCATACTATTTTTAAAACAACTTAAAGCAAACATCCACATTTAATAGGCATTTGCAGTTTTCAAAGGAAATTCTACACGGGAACACTACTTAATGATAAGATCTAGCATGTCGTTATCTGACGCGGTCTAACGACGCCAGTGATATGAACACAAACTACCAAGAGAACTAACGTTGATATGAATAGGTTCAGTCTGTCTGTGTATCAAGGCTCTTTCACGCGTAGTGTCAAGTTGAGTGTTGAAACTAATATCCTCCTACTCACCTCATTTACACTACACTACACAACACTAGTTCAGTTATTTATTGATTCCCAAAATTATATAAGTAATGCTAGCTTTCCGCCCCGCGGTTTCACCCGGGATCCCCTTATGGCAGGCGTAGGACTGCGGACGGCACGGCCGAGGATTTAAAATGTATCTATTGAATTTAATAGTTATCCTTATATATTGCAAATCAAAATTATTTTCTTCAAATAGACTTTCCCAGGCACTTTATTTAGTCTAAGTCTTATACCGATAATATTTTCAATTTGAGGGTGGTAGAGTTTGTTTGTTTGAACGCTCTAATGTTTAGAGTTACTGGTCCGATTCGAAAAAATCTTTCAATAGGAAGCTACATTATCCCCGAAGGTTATATATAGGCTACTTCCAATCTGGGGAACGGGACTGACGCCGCGGGAACAGCTAGTACATTATATTAGTGTAGATTACAACTCCGCTCCAGTGGATAGGGGGCCTTACTGCAAAGAAATGATATCATTTGTAGATGAAATTAAAATAGATTTTTGCCATGCTGTTTATTGTTTGGTTATAGACAATAGTCATTATGATACACGATCAAGATCTATAGATCTCTATATATAAATATGAACACTAAACTGTAAACAAATTGAATTATAATGGTCGGAATGCGTTGCTATGTTTCTTTTTTTAACTATGTCAGAATTTTGAATCCAACAACAAAACATGTTTAAAGTTTCAAGGTACATACGATGCGCGTACGGCGTACGCATACTTACAAGTTTTGTTTTTTATTAAATAAATATTTTCTTTCTTTGAGGTTTCTTCGGGATAGGAACCTTAGCGCGTTAGATAAAAGTCAAAATTATCCCAAAAAAAACCTCAAAACTCATTTCATCACGAAACGTCGAAATTTACAATAGACTCTACCACTGGTTCGGTATAGACTGCGACAAGAAACTCCGTCCGCGAGCGAGGCTCCTTCCGTTCTTTGTCTACTACTCGACTACTTATATTGTCTAGCTAGCTATATAGATAGCTTAAACATAATTCATGACTATTATCCCCCCCCCCCCTATTGTGGTAGACACCAGTACTTAAAATTGCTTTGAAGCCTTCCTTAGCTGGGGCACTTTACAAGGGCGAACCATGTTTATACAATTCAGCGAGGAATGCACATGCATTGCAGTAAGGCTTCTTGAAGGTGCAAATATGTAGCTAAATGTGCTAGCTTAAGGGAGTCCGTACACTGTTACCAGGGGCGTAGCTACCGCCGTATCTGCCGTATCAATTATACGGGGCCCCGGGTCACAGAGGGCCCCGACGTGCGTCATAGAGGCAAAAGCATTAGAAAAACCAAAGTCATCATCAGCTATAAATGATTTAATAAATCAGTTTGCCGAAAAAAAGGCAAGGAGACTGTATATTTAATTTGAATTGTTTGTAAAAAAAAATAACTTTAATTTTATGCAAACATTTTTTTTTTCTTAATAATCTTTACCATTCATAAGGGCCCCCAAACATTTTTTTATACGGGGCCCCGCAGGGCCACGCTACGCCACTGACTGTTATACAATCAGTGGCCAACAACAGTGGCAACTGATTGATTGATGATGAGTTCTAGTTATTGAGAGCCAAATTCAAATACGAGAATCAGAAATGATGAGATCCGCAGGCGAACCAAAGTAACCGACATAGCCCGAATAATTGCCAAACTTAAGTGGCAGTGGGCGGGGCAAATCGCTCGTAGAACCGACGGCCGCTAGGGCAGAAGGGTGCTCGAGTGGCGACCACGTACCGCAGCGTGGGCAGGCCCCCATAAGGGGGACCTATTATCTTTTGAGGGTCGCGGGAAACCGCTTGATGCATGTAGCGTAAGACCAGCCATCGTGGAGATCCTTGGGGGAGGATTTTGTCCAGCAGTGTACGTCTTTCAGCTGACATGATGAAATTTAAATACTACGGTGAGATTGTGGTCAAACACAAGCCTACAAAGTAAACAATTAATATTTTCTCAAGAATGTAGTTACGCAAGTTACCAACTACAAGAAACCAGAAAAGTCCCTAAAGAGTTCATACCTATAACTTGTTTTGTAATAACTGGAACCCGAACTATAATATCCGGCATTCGGTAAATGCAGTAGTTACTGATGCTCTACCGACGAGCGGTTTATGTTAATACCTCATTTGCATTACAACCGGCGGCATTTGATTCAACAAAAATTTGCCAAGCACTGAGGTATATTACTACGAATAGAGAAGCTATCCTGAGCAAAAGTTATGCTCCATTTTGTTAACATGCGCTGCAGCATTCAAACAATAATTAGTCGTCTAACCAGACAGTTTAAACACGCGCTAGAACGCTTTTTAGGTGCAGTTTTTTTTATTTTGATGGCGCTTTTACTCGTTTCGTGATTAAGTAACTAAGTGAAGTGCGGCCGGATGGCTGCACTTGAACGGAACATAGTGGTTATAATTATGTGGCTTCTTCTCTATACGTAGCAATATAACTCAGTGTTGCCAAATGGTTTATAATTATTGTTCGTTGTGTAATACCTAAAATTTTATGATTCAGAGACTCAGAGTATATCCTTACCCGTTTGATTAGCATAATACTTAGGTTTGATCATTTGATGCACAAAGATATTCTGGTATGCGCTTTCAATTTAAATAAGTAGGTAGTGAATTTTTCTTACAAAAAAAAATGACTGTTTCGATCATAGTTTCACACACGGAAGTACAAGAAACATAAGTGAAACTCCATTTATTACAGACACTGACCGCTAAATTGACGTCACATACGAAGAAAGTGCCTCGTTGCTTCATTCAATAGATAGATATCGCGCGGCCAGTCCACGAGAAACAAGCGCGCGGCTCGCACGCCCGCGACATGGATGAACGCGCGCCTTAGTCAATTAAGAAAAAAAAAAATCAAAATGTCATTCCGCAGATTACTTAGCGCGGTTCGGTCAGCGCGGGAAGCATTAACTAGAGGTGCGCCAATGGCGGATGGATTGTTGAAATCATTAGTATCTGTGATCGTTATATTTTGTATCGCGGTGTCATCTCCACCATCGGCTTCAGCGAAGCCGTTTGCGTTAAGTTTTCCCGCGGGATGGTCGCTGGCGGGGCTGGTGGGCAGTGTGGGAGCGAGGAGTGATGACGCAGAGAGGAGGGAGCTGGCGGCCGGAGTCAAGCCCTACACTGGTCGGCGGGTAGGCAACGATACTTTGAGGATGATCTACTACCACGACCAGACCGTGGCTGTCGTGGAACTGGGCCCTCGGAAACTGCTGCTCAATTGTGAACTCATCGAGACAATGTGAGTAACTAAAAATTGATTATTTGGTCCAAAAGAGTTTCCTACCACGGACGCTCAGGTTGTGAAATGAACTCCCCGCCGTGGTTTTCCTAAGAGACTACAGCATGGGGTTCTTAAAATAGGGTGTGAAGAGATTCTTTCAGGGTCTGCAACGTGCAAGTGATACCCCTATGGTGTTGCAAGCGTCCATAGGCTACGGTAACCACTTACAATCAGTGGGGCCGTATGCTTGTGTGCTGCCATAGTAGTATAAAAAAAACAAATGTTATAAAATCCGAATATCAAACTTGTTAAAACCTTCAGTGGTCCACAGAAGAGTCCTCTCTTCCTCCTTGAGGTAGGTCAAGAACGAAATCCCTGTAAACATTGCATTTTTAATGATACCCATTAATTTTATCGATCTATAAAAGTTGTCGAAAGTTTCATATAAAATACGCTCAAATTACCTGTAGTTAGCAACGTACGACACTATAATTTAAATTGCATCTACTATTCGAATGAAATTGCTAGCAAGTTACTTAGGTGTATAAAAGGAAAATTGCTTATCTAATTGGTCAATTCGGGAGCCATAGAACGACTATTCGAGACATATAATTGATTAATGTAACCAACCATGTCATAAAGTGTGTTCGGAATTATCTCCCCTTTACAACGAAAGAATAACATCTGACGCCTTTTGGATTTAAAACACATTGTATTGCGCTAAAAACTCAAAAAAAGTGCTTTTTCCCGTTGCTGTTATCTTCCTTTTTAAAACGTGGTCTTCTTAAGGATCCAGCTTTTAGTATATTTAAAGAAAGAAAAAAAGAAAGAAATTTTATTTGTCCGCCAACAGAAGTAGAAACAATAACAAAAATAAATCATAAACAACATATCCTATTTAAAAACTATATAACTAACTATTACTAAGATAATTAAAACTATGAATATACAGAAACGAAAAAAAAATTAATACATAAAGATAATAAAAAAAAACTTTACTGATTAATAACAAAATAAATCAGCAACATAAGTCCTCCAAGGTATATTTGTGGTACGCTGTGTATACAACTAAATTGAAAACGTGACATTTTACCACAAATTTAACTCCGTGAAATATTTTGATGATTTATTTTTTTAATAATGATCAGTAAATATACTACTATTCTTGTCGCAGATCACATGTTGACTAACTTACGATCTATAACTGAGCTGTAATTAGCGAAAAACGTAATAAAATTTGAAGCACCCTCCTTAAATTTTCATCAGTCTTTAGGTGATTACCATTTGTCCCGGTTTTGAGCCATCTTGCTTCAGCCCTTTAACCAGATAGGCAAGCATTTATAAAGGTACTGAAGCTACCTTTTTGGAAGTCAGCCTTCAATAGAATAGAACGGTAATCAAAAAATTTTCAGCACTAACCAAAACGTTCGTTGTACTTTTAACCGAATAAGAGTCCCCCTTTCGTAATAAAGGATCATCAAGAGATCACTTGAAGCATGTATCCGATGTACTCGATATATCCGAGTACATGTACTCGGCCGTAGCTCTGCCGGAAGGTGTTACGTGACAGATTCCATGATGGAAATTAATAAAGGATTTGGATTGCAATTGCTCTTGATCCGGAGACCAAGGTAATCTTTTTCCTGGCATATAAAGTGTCGATGTTCTTATTTTTGAGTAGAATTTAGGACAAATCTTGTTGTCACATGGATTTTTGAGGCGTCTTCCTGCAATTAATAATTGTTAGAGAATTATTGGTAATGTTTTGAGATTGATTCACTTAAGTTTTGACAACTCAAATTATCATCATCATCATGTCAGCTGAAAGACGTCCACTGCTGGACAAAAGCCTCCCCCAAGGTTCTCCACGATGGCCGGTCTTGCGCTACCCGCACCAGCGGTTTCCCGCGACCCTCACAAGATCATCGGTCCACGTTGTGCTCACTTTATGTTGTTCCAAAATTCTTGGAATCTTAAAAAGTATCTTTGCCTAATAAACTATCTAGCATTTGTTGGCCAGTTATAACTGTTATAAGCATATATTGATAACGAAACCCATTTGCTAACAATCGAATAATGTTTTGTGTAGAATTTCGTAATTGAAATTTAATGTGACTTGAATTTTCATTGCTCTCCATGATAATTTTTGTAAGAGTAACTAATAGTTTCTTAGTAATGTGAAATCTAATTATATTGTACAAGTATTTAATGGAAGTTTGTAACAAAAAGGAAGTACTCATAAAGCCATTAAAATTAGCTAAATGTGATGTCATGTCATTATATCATTAAGTCTTTTTAGACATCTAAAATACAGTGTATTCCGAACCGGTGGTAGAGTCTATTGGAATATTTGTAACTATCGACATTCATAAGTGCCTAAACTAAATAAATGAGTTTTGAGTAATATCTGAAATCAATGAAAGAAAAAGAGAAAGAGTAGCTCTCTCTAGCAAAAAGATCTTTCTCGACTAATCCATTTTGCAGACAATAAAGCATCAGTGTGCTCGTTTCGATATTGCAGTCGAAGAAAATAATATGAAGTGGCTTTAATTACGTACTTCTGTGTAATAGACAATTGTAGGATCCGAATAATCATGGACCACAAATAAAGACAAACACGATTGTCCGGCCGGCGCACAGTGGTGGACGGCACGGTAGAGGATTTAAAATTTATCAATTTAATTTAATAGTTACCCAATCGAAATAAGGTATATATTATAATTCAATTGATAAAGTTTAAATCCTCTGTCATCCCGTCCGTCACTGCCGGCCATTAGGGGTCATTGTTTCCAAGAGTTATTCGATTGACTTTCAAGAGTTTCACCTTGCAGTTCAACATTATCTTTGAATTTGATAATTTCTACCAAACTTGACCGATACGTGATAAGATAAAAGTAGACTAGCTGTTTCCTGCAGTTGCACTTGGATATAATGTTGCTTCCTATTAGAGAAAGAATTTTCATAATCAGATAAATAGTTCCGAAGATCTCCTACATCCAAACAAACTACCCCTTTATTGTTATTACCTCATCATGTCAGCAGAAAGACGTCCACTGCTGGACAAAGGCCTCTCTCAAGGATCTCCTCGATGGCCGGTCTTGCGCTTTACTATCCAGCGGTTCCCGCTACCCTCACAAGATCGTCGGTCCACCTAGTGGGAGGCCTGCCTACGCTGCGTCTTAAGTTCGTGGTCGCCACTCGACACCTTTCTGCCCCAGGACCGTCAGGTCACAGCAGTTCTTTCTTTCGTCTTCAGTTGACATTACTAGTGGTACCATTTAACGCTCCGATACGGATAGATTCCCTCACGATGATTTTTCTGAAGACTGACTGGAGTCAGTCAGTCCTTGGAACACTGGAGTGTAGTATCGCCCTATCTCTGTGAGCTTAGTATCCTCATTGCTTGTCCAATGGACACTTTTATTATTTTTATTGAGTTTAATTATTTCAAATTCGACACCATAGCCTTTGACTCCAAGCAACTATGCCCGCGGCTTTACCCCGCGTTCCCAGGATAAAAAGAAGCCTACATGTAATCCATTCATAATAGTTTTTTTTTATACTACTAAGGTAGCATTTAGTTTTTGCGTGAAAGAGTAACAAACATATTCAAATCCTCTCTTCTTTAGTCACATACTAACATTAGGTACTAACAGTCACATTTTTAAAGTTAGTAGGATAGGAAAACTTTACTCGGACATCATTTGATAATAATTCAGTGCGAAGGACTTTTTGAATAATACCCATACATATTTTGCGTTTCAAATATTTGAACATCTGTATGAAATCCACGTAACGTCATTGTTATTTAAATAAGTAATTCTTATGTATGGTGTGGTGTGTTTGTTTTTCTCGAGGTTTTCTTAATTAATAATTTACCATATGATGAATACGTATGTATGAATACGTTTACAATATTTTAAAGATTGTTAAGACTTCGGTCGGAAGAGCTTAAATATTTTACTAGCTGTCCCCCACGGTGTCACTCGCGTTCCCGAGATAAAAATTAGCTTAAAACATTCGGGGATAATGTAGCTTCCTATTAGTGAAAGAATTTTTCTAATCCCACTGGTAGATCCAGAGATTAGCGTGTCCAAACAAACAAACTGTTCGGCTTTATTATTAGTATAGATTACTAACAACTTAGTTGCATTGAGGTAACATAATTTAGGCAACAAAATGCAGTTTTGCATGCCAGCAGAATCAATATTTACAACAATTTAACGAGGGTAGCGCCATACGTATAGTAATCTACTTTAATGTCTAGGTAATAAAATACTTATTCCAACTCCTGGCTTAGAAGGTCAGTAAACCAAGTATAGTGCGGCCTGCTAAATCTTTTGAACATTATGGCAATAACTCCTCATTCTATGGGGAACAACTTTAATACTGTAAATAATGTTACTAGCTAGCTGCCCCGGCTTCGTCTAGGTTATGCTATAAAGATCTTCTTTGAGAATTTGTGTGTAAATCAAGGTAGATTGAGCTGGTATACAATACAACGTAGATAGAATGAAAGATAGTTAGATCACAAACAAATAAATAATAAATATAAATATCCTGGGACATTCTTCACACACGGTTATCTGATCCCAAACTAAGCAGAGCTTGTACTATGGAAACCAGATAACTGATATACTACATATACTACTTTTATTTTTGTTGTAAATACATACTTATATAGATAATTACACCCAGACTCAGGACAAACAGACATGCTCATGCACACAAATGTTTGTCCTGGATGGGAATGATCAGCGGCGTGATAGGTGGTGTTTTAACCAACTGCGCCAATTGGCTTGTCAAATGATGTGAATAATAAAAATCATTTAAGATTACTTAAAATCAGAACCAAGAAATAATTGTATGGCTCTCGATACGGTAAGACCGTAGTCTTGAACGGAAGCCAAGTGTTTTCAGTACATAACTCCAAATATTCAGATACATTCAGTTAAATAGAATTCACGCATAGAACCAGGAAAGTAAAGTCAGACAGTGATCACGTGTGTAATAGTGATTAAGGTACCAAGTTATTATGTGAATGTATACTACAGTCCGTTGAAACAAAGTGTTTTATTGAATGGAATAACAAGGACCAAGGAGGAGTTATTGACACTGCATCGAACTAGGCATTTATTCGAGAGATAAATATGGCTGAGTGCAGTGCCGCAAATACCTAGCCTTATCTGCGCCCTATGAGAGCTTCTATAACTGCGCCCTTGTTTTTTTTAGATATTATAGGTACCCTAGCTAGAGCAATGCTATGTATAGGCCTCATTCAGGGTGATAAAATAGAGCACAAGGACTATTTTGGAAAAATCTATTTTTTTAATGATTTAAAACTGATGATACTGTTAAAGTATTCTAACACAGACTTGGCCTTCAACTTTTACCTATTATGGAGGAAGTAACATAGTACTAGGCAAGTGCGCATGCTTGACTGGCCTGTGTCACACTGTCACATGGACTTGCCTAAATTATTTAGCGGCTAGCTATAACTGCCCAGCCCTCAGGGTCTCTAGGCTATGTTTTGTTGTGTGCTACATTTTCAATTTTGTTTCGGGGGTAATCGATTTTGTTGTAAATAATGAAATTAATAGTCTTAATTGAATATTACGGTCGCATCGCTCGTAGAACCGACGGCCGCTGGGGCAGAAGGGTTCTCGAGTGGCGACCACGAACCGGAAGACGCAGCGTGGGCAGGCCCCCCACAAGGTGGACCGACGATCTTGTGAGGGTCGCGGGAAACCGCTGGATGCGGGTAGCGCAAGACCGGCCATCGTGGAGATCCTTGGTGGAGGCCTTTGTCCAGCAGTGGACGTCTTTCGGCTGATATGATGACTTGAATATTTGTTAGTTATGAGTATAACGTAACTGCTCATCGGTTTTGTATGAAATTGAACACACAGGTAGCTCATAACTTGGAATGAAGGATTTTTATTTTTATCCACTATGTAGTTAGTTGATAGAAATAGCAAAACATTTTTTTTGTAATAAGTATGACGCAGGTACATCAATCAGATGTCATATAACAATAGTATATCTTCATGTCTCATTAATTATACATTAAGTTGCGCATGAGTTATTACATAAAATACCTATATTTAAGGTGCTGTCACCTCACGAAGTCTTAAAAAGGAGTTTTTAAACTATCATATCTCCTATATACTTATTTACAATGAAAAATTATATGTTTAACATTCTCAAGGAATTTCTGCAGCTTTTGACGGAACTCTAAACATATTTGAATATAGGTACCTACTTAGATAGATAAAAAAAGAACTTTAAACACTGCTTGATTCACATTGAATGCCAGTGTCTCTTAATTTTCTATTTAATTTGAAATTAAAAATAAATCATAAAAATTTAAATTAAAGATCACATATTTTAACAGATTAATTGTAAATACATGTTTTTTAAATGAGTTTTTTTTACGGTTTTAAGTACTTGATTTCACATCCAATTTGTATGGTGATAATATTACGACATGACAGAGCCTTACTACGTAAAGCTGCGCATGAGATTATTATATAAAATACCTATAGGTAATTTAACTTTCATCTCGAACGTTACAAAATAAGTGAAATCGACGCTTGTTGTTATTACATATTAGGATATACGATTTTTAATGATACTATTGTATGATTCAAGGGTTTTTTCTGCTTTCTGCCTTTGTGTAATTAAATTGGGTTTATTAACTTCTTGGGTGCTGCACTTCGATGGTGAAAAACCTTACTGTAAATCCTTACAAATTCCTTATTCCATTGTTTTTTTAATGCATGTGTTTGACCGCAATATCATCGTGGTCAGTGATAATGTGGCCGATAGCCGAAAGCCAGAAGGGAACTGGCTCTCAAGTGCAGTTGTCGGAACATACCGGAAGGTGTTTGGCGACAGATTTTCAACTTGAGGGTGGTAGCCAGTCAGGAGTGTACTACAAAGTACCTTGCCACCATGCTATGGTTTCCTCACGATGCTTTCCTTCACCGAAAGCTCATGCTCATTGTAGGATTCGACATCACTACCACTGAGCTATCATCGCCTTAAAAACCTTGTCTAATTCTTATTAGTGAGACGTTTAGTGAGTCTTACTTTTCGGTATGATCTTTTTGATGAAAATTGGTAGTAGAGTAGTTTGGACATAGGATTTCTAATATCCTGAGAATGTAGTGAAACCCTGCCATGATTTCCTAACCATGTTTTCGTTCACCTAAAGCTCAAGCTCATTCTAGGACTGGAGTCTAAAATCTTCGCTACAGCATCATAGCATTAAAATTGTGATTAAACACTACCCTAAAAAAAAAGAAAAAGTGGAACTGACTGATCGACAGAAGCACGCAGACCCCATGCGTTGGAAACTTTAAAAGGCCGAGACAGTAGCGTCCGCTCGGGTTGTCATTAGTATGAAAACCTTGATAGTAAGCAATTACGGTCGCCCATAAACGCTTGGAACACCAGGACTATCAGTGCGTTTTCAACAATCAATATATCACACAGATAATCAATCTTCTATTTCCGATAGGTACTTGGTGGGTTTGACGCCACACGGCTCATTAAATATTAAATGATGACTTGCGTGCAGTTCAATGCCGTATCGAGGACATCAAATCGATTGTTGGTGCTGCCGTGGCCAAGTTCTATGTCATTTGACACTTGCGAGTGGCGTGGCGTGTTTACTGAGGGGCTTATTATGTTTTAATTGTTTTTGTTTGTTTTTCTTTTACTATGTACGACCACGAACTGGAAGATGCAGCGTGCCCTCCACAAGGTGGACCGATGATCTTGTGAGGGTCGCGGGAAACCGCTGGATGCGAGTAGCGCAAGACCGGCCATCGTGGAGATCCTTGGGGAGGTCTTTGTCCAGCAGTGGACGTATATCGGCTGACATGATGTTGATGATGATGATGATGATGATAATGATGGTGTACGTTCACAATCTGACAAAACTTGAGGATGGAAGCCAACCAAGCGGGTACTATAAAGTATCCTGTCCTAACGTGCAATAGATCCCTCACGTTGTTTTCCTTCATCGAAAGCTCAAGCTCGTTGTAGGATTCGAACCCGCGAGCTTCGTCTCGGCACGTCACTACCAAAGCTTCGGGTAACATCGCCTCACACGGTGTGTCACTGTATGTCAGTTGCTTTGCGTCTTCTATACCGGCATCCACCAGGAGGAAATAGGAAATTTACTAGTTCCGCAGAGCTGCTTTGGTGGAACATTGACTTAGAACTTAGGTCTTCAGCATAGCAAATGAGAGAAGGGAACAAGACATGTAAGCGAGGGAGAGGTCCGAGAAGGTGTGACTGAATGAGCTCTCTAGAAAAGGTGTTTGTTTGTTAGAGGCAGACGTGTAAGTATGTATACCTACGGAAAATTTGAAATTGGTGGTTTGTTTCTCAGTGAAAAATTCCGCTCAGATACCTCGCACTGCTTTGGTTGAAAGAAACACCCTTTCATAGCCGCACTACGCCTAGCACCACTCAGATTCCTTGCATACCTCTGGTACCCAGCTTTATATCCAGCAATGACTTCTCAGATCTAATAATGATAGTGAAGGTTGTGGGTTCCGATCTTACAATAGCATAGTGCTGTCATGCTGGCTATGACTTTCAACTCACCAACCCATGTGTTCCAACAATTGCACTTGAGAGCTAATGTCAATAGGCGACGACAGGCACATATAATAACAGTTGGACAACCTTGACACTCTAATTAAAAAAAAACTTCCAATCTTGCAAAATCTCTAGTCATGATACTTTACTTCTAAGTAAAGCATTGTCACCAAATCTCGTTCGTGGAACTATGAAACAATAAGCATGCGATTATCAACATGTACAACAAAGACGCGCCGAAACGACGGACAATGTCAAGATTAAGGCCGACATACGATTGTGCACCGGCCAGGCTCCAGCGTCGCACACGCAAGCCCATTTCATTATAATGTGATAATGAAATAATACTGAATTGACAATGGACGTTGCGTGCGCGAATCATATCGTGATATTACTGTCGACTTTGTGAAATTATGTCTTTATTGTTTTTTTGTATTATATATTTTTTTGCAAAGCTTTTGTGTATTGATAATATTTATTTGTTTTTATTGTAATGCCCTTGTTATTATAACAATAATGACCTGGGGGCAAAGAAATTAAAGTATACTATAATATAATTTCGATTAGATTACAATTGGATCGCAGCTGATGACACTTACACGTTTTCGTATACCACTAATAATCTGACAGCGATCGATATCCAATCATGGTTGAGTTAAAGTTGACGTTCGATCGAAAGTTATAAAAGTGGTATTCTGATAATTCGATTGAATATGAACTTTTACCAATATGGTATTCCACTAAACATTTGACACATTTGATTGGACAACACAAACTTGTTGTTTCAGATACCAAGGGCAACAACGATTACAATCTAATCGTGATCCATTCGTGGTTCGGTTTCGTTTATTTAGTGGAATACCGTTTTTTTGTAAACTTAGAATTGGATTAGAAACGAACTTTAACTGAATCGAAATTGGATGTAAACCGTTGTAATTTAGCGGAATTGGCCCCCTGAAAGATGAGTAACAATGTATACTAAAATCCTTGGTATTTAGAGGTTCCCCAACCAAATTGGAATCCTGGATCCGCCCTTGATAGGTACAGCGTAAAGTGAAAGAGCCAACTGACAAAATGAATCTTCAATTTCTAAATGTTTAAGTGTAATGTTCTGGTTTAGAGTGGTCAGACACATCGACCATTACGGCCGTGGTGGGTATGACACAATGCACACAATGGCAGATGAAATGAGAGCCCGACGACAGTTGCTAACGCAATTGTTAACTCATGATACCCTCACGCAAACTGCAGGTATCTGACGAACCACTCTGCTTTAGTTGGCAATTATTTATAGCTTTACAAAAAGATAAAAAGTAGCATATTTCCTTTTCTATGTCATAGGCTATCTGCGTGCCAAATTTCGTCACAATCGGTTCAGTGGTTTAGGCGTGAGAAGGTAACAAACTTATTTTCTCATTTATAATATTAGTAAGGACATAAAGATTGGCTTGCTTTTGCCTTTAGACTCGCCTATTTAAGAGAAGACGAAGCCTATGATGGAGCACGCTTGCCCAGTAGAAAACTGAGTGGCAATCACATAACTTTCAATTAGTTACAAGAATTTTTCGATTGAAACTGGTTAAAAATACCGGTAACTCCATATTTAAACAGTGCTTCATTGCTGTGTTCATGGGTGTGAAGAGATTCTTGCAGGGTCGGCAACGTGCGTGTGATACCCCTGGTGTTGCAAGCGTCCATAGACTACGGTAGCCTTTTACCATCGGGTGAGACGTATGCTTGTTTCTGTGCCTAAAGAACCTACAATTCAGCGTAAACTCGATTATCGCATGGTCACTAATAGAAACTGTTCGGACGTGCACTTTCTCGTCCGGCTGTCGGTAGGTCTGTGTTACAATGTGTGCTAATGTCGACCCGTCAAGGTATGACAAAAAATCGGACAAGTGCGAGTCTGACTCGCGCACCAAGGGTTCCGTAAAGATAATTTCCTATGACCTACCTTTAATACCATAAAGGTAGGTTTTCCTGTAATCTATAGGTATAGAACTATTTTCTGTATGTTTTCCAAAATTCTTGTCGCAGTAGTTTCGGAGATAAGGGCATAATATAATATATGTAGTATAATATTCTCTATTGTTCATAATCGATTCTTCTTCATCTTTCTCTTTTGTTTCTGTGAAGTGTTTTCATATTTCTGCGATAATATCATTGTTTCCAAAACCCACGCAAAATGAAATGAAATGAGACGCCAGGAATGAAATGTAATATTATTTATTCAAATATTTATGAATTGTCAGAATCTAATGCACGGTTCGGAATGTAGCTTTTACTGAGAAGAGCCGGCAATAAACTCAGCAATTACTCTTTTCAAAATAAACTTCATAATTAGATTCCTTTTATAGGTAAGTATTACATCAAACATTCCAGGAAAGTCCTGATAATCACTTCATCTCCGTTCCCATTTCCCTAGCCGTTCTAGAAGTGTTAAGGCGCATCTAGTCTGCCCTGGACTGGGCTATAGATGAGGGGGAGTGAGGTCCTGGAGGGGGGCGCGACAATATCGTCACTGATTGGATCATTGAGCAATTGCCGCATCGGATTCCGAAGGTGTTATGCAATAACTCTGTATTAATAATGATGCATCTTTTATAATAAAGACATTTCTCTGAGTTATGTCGTTTTAGCTGTCATGTTTATGTAAAAATTGCTGGGGCTCAAAAGGGAAGAGGATAATAATCTAACAGCATAGATAGCTCAAGTAGAAATGATTCACACAGGCCCCAAAAGTCGGATCCTATAATACTCGTAATATCTGAGAAGCAATTTTCCAATTTGTAATTTGCAAAATGATCAATCAATTTAAATAATGGCCATGGCTCCTTATTGCATGACTGTACGGGCAAATTGCGCTCTCGCGAATGAACCATTGTAACTAGTATCAAACACGTGAGTACAACCCGGTACAGACACGCAGACAAACAAATATTGACTATAAAGAATTGTTATTTTATTACATTTATCGGGCATGCAACATCTAAAACAGAAAAAACAACGTTGCCTTCTGTCACTGATCTAGAGTTCAAAACCGCTTTTTTTTTTAAAGGACTAAGTTGGTAGCCTCAGATGGCTGCAACAACCTTACCGGACAAATCAACACCGCTTACTGAATTTAACCTATATTGGTACACTAACGGGAGTAAGTAGGTACCAGGTAGGTACACTGCAGGAGATGAACCAAATAAGATAATAAAACAATAAACGTCTTGATTACCTACTGATCCACGTTATAATTAGAATGTAATTAACTGACAACAAGGTATATTATGAAGCTGATTAAATATCCTGATCTAGTAATTGGTAAACCAAGGCGATGATAGCTCAGTGGTATGTGACGTCGAATGCCGAGACGAAGGTCATAGGTTCGAATCCTAAATGAGCTTGAGCTTTCGGTGAAGGAAAACATCGCAAGGAAACCATAGCACGGTAGTAGGATACTTTGTAGTACCCGCCTGGCTGGCTACCACCCTCAAGTTGAAAATCTGTCGCCAAGCACCCTCCGGTGTGTTCCGACAGCTGAACTTGAGAGCCTTCTAGGCTTTGTGTGCTTACCACCATCGGCCACATCATCACTGACCATGGTGAGATAGTGGTCAAACACAGGCCTATACATAGTAAAAATAAAAAAAAAAAAATTAAAACCTAGAAAGGGATCAACGTTTCAATATCAAATTTCAAACCCTACAAAATTTAAATTATTAGTATGCCAACAAAGAATCATTACTAAAACATCCTTCAAACTTTAACCATGGACAGAATTTAATGTTGCTAATGCTGACCCGATAGATAGTGGTTGGAGTCATCCAAATTGTGTAACATAGAAATCTAGCCCAAGGGTACCAACTAGCGCGAACGAGACGGGGACAGGCTCGACATTGCTCTCCATGTTGATTTAACTATTAGACCTGCCACTGGTTAGCTTCATAGCTGTTGGCCTTTAGCTCCTGCAAGGATTTTTAGGGAGGTGAAATGCTAATTGTCTTACACCCCTCAGATTTTCGCTATAAAACTTCATTGTGCCCAAAAAAAACAATTTGTGGAGACTTATAAGCATTTTTTAAAATAATTTTTAAAAATAAAAATTTAACTAAATATATGTATAAATTCGGACTTACAAATTGCAATAAGAGAGAAACATATTGTTGTTTTTTTTTTTTTGTTTCCTTTTTTTCTTCAGCCAGATCTTTCCATACATTAATTCGTGAATTTATAAAAATATTCAATGTAAGTAGGTATTATTAATTGACGTAAATGTTTTTAATTGTCCTTTTAAATTAAACTATCGAAAATATAATGACCTATTGATCAAATAATTACAAAATCGATAACACTCGTACAATTTTAATTTCAATCCTAAATAAAGAAAATCCTGATAATAGTCAATATTGACTGACTCCATCAATAAAGAAACCCTAAAAAGTTCATGTTTATAGTAATGTAACGGGTCTATTCGCGCATAGAATATTATAAAAATATAATTTTGACTAACCTCGACGTTTCGATCAAGTTGCATTGATCGTGGTCACGAGTGGAGTGGTTAGTCAAAATTATATTTTGATAATATTCTATGCGCGAATAGACCCGTTACATTACTATAAACATGAATTGTGTTCGCGAGAGTTTAAAAAGTATTACCCTAAAAAGTTGTTTTCAAACCTACCACACATTATGAAGCCTCATCTATTTTAAAACACTACAAACATCTAAGAAGGTGACGCCACGTTTAACCACGTTGAATAGGATATGGCGAAACCTAATGCATGTGGATGAGCATAAGCTATTGAGCAATTAATTACAAAACCGCTAAAATTTTAAGGATGTGACATACGTCATTTTGTGAACAGGTATTACTTTGGGTGCTAGTCTGATTGACACTGAAATTCAATTACCTAAATGTTCATAAAAGTCTACTTTGTAGTTAGTGCTGTTATGTATTGAATCTATGCTTTGTAAAGGGTAATTAATTACGGAGTTTATTGCAAATTTAGCAGACATGTATTTGAGTCAGACTATATCTAAGTACTATCTACCTGCGAAGGTATAAAAATTTGATATTTTGATTTAAAATCCATTAGATAAAACAGCACCACGAACGAACATAAATCGCACGTGGTAGGTACGATTCATCTACGACCATTAGAATTAATTAAGACCTAAATTGCTATGGACTGGAATCGGGCGACAGTGATATCGGTTTGAACGGGCTGTATTTTGTTACATACAAATTGTCCAATGAATTCTATGGAGAAAACGACACAATCTGAAATGTGTCCATCAAAATTTATAGCAGTAACATAAAACAACGTGCAGCAAAGCTACTTACTATTGAATGGTTTAGAAATGTGTATCCCCTTATGATTCCAAGAGTTACAAGTGTGACAGTTGATTGTGGGGAAACTAACAAGGTGTAGAAAGCGGTGAGATTGCGCCTGCGCCGTGGGACGTGCGCTAGCGCATCGTTCGTGGATCTTAGTACCTAATTACGGCCCTTGGTTTGGTTTGTTGCATTCTGCTTAATTATCCTTGGTCTACCTACACAAAGCATTTATCATTATTTAATGCCACAAATCATTTGTAGCATTGGTACACAAATATTTGCGTCAAACAATGTTCTAGTTATGGATTGGAAACCAATGTTTGTTTGGAACAGAGAAAGGGTTATTTTATGACTGAAATTCGGGTGAGGTTTATTAAAATTATATGTATCCGTCCTAGTTGATCCCAAGAAGTGATAAAGAGGATCCGAGAGGATGGATAGAAGTGTTTAATACATTTTGTAACATTTTCACTTGTGACATAAAAAAAAACAAGAGCCAATTAAAACGAAAAATAGAGAGAAAGAAGTACCTACATGAATGAAACACATTAGCACCTAGGTACAGTGAGTATATTACGAATAGGTCAATAATATTGACACGTTAATGTAGGTTACTGCTACATTTCATGCTGGCCTCTAGCTCAGAATTATAAACACTAGTAGAAGTATCGATTGGAAATTACGTGGACTTCACTGTCATAGCAGAACATACTCCAAGTATTCTAGTACCTATATATTATTTATTCTTTGCTAGTACTGATAGATCTTACTGTTTACTTTGAAAGGCTACACACTCGACAGAGCCGCTGTACCTGGCACCAGCTTTCCACCATACGGTCCCCGATCTCCAATTTTATACACTAGGATACCGGATCGGGGACCATAATCTAATCAACCGCTACAGTCTAGATGGGATGGCATAACACATTAGTTAGGCCATGTGGTTTTTAACGGCCTAAATCAATAAATATACTTACGTCCTAGTAAAGTCGGAACCCTCTCGATGCGTGAGTCAGAGTCGCACTTGACCGGATTTATTATATAGGTATTTACCACCTATAATTAGGTAGCAAACAAGCATAAAATTCTGCTGATAAGCAGTAACAGTAGCATACAGATGCTACCTAAGACTACTGACACTTTACTTTAATTTAAACGTCATATTACCCGCAGTGGAGTCAAGCCCCTCTCAAACCAAAATCCTGAATACACTCCTGGTAGAGTTTGGCGGTGTCAGCTTCATACTTATGCATGCAAGAACGGATGACGACGAAGGAAATACCTAATCGTAGAGTTGCAAACCGAAACGAGTTTCCACTGAATGACCATTCAATCACTAAATCGTAAAATGGTTCAAAACTAAATGCACACTCACTGTCGGCGGCCTTGTAATCGATTTTTGAATGCATTATTTGTAATATGTTCGTGCGAACATTCAAGGAAACCGTTCAAATAATTAAAAAAAAAATTACGGAAATATTTGTTGGTTCTTATTACTCGTATCATACAACCGTGTTTAGAATCCCGCGGAAATGTAAACGGAGCTCGTTGCTAATAAGATGCATAATGTTTAATTTGACTGCCTTCCTAATCAATAAAACTAGCTGTGTACCGCGGTTTCATATATACGAGTTCCCTGCTGCACTTGAGAAAGCCTAGAAAGGAACTGGCTCTCAAGTGCAGCTGTCGGAACACACCGGAAGGTGCTTGGCGACAGATTTTCAACTTGAGGGCCAGCCAGGCGGGCATTACAAAGTACCCTACCACCGTGCTATGGTTTCCTCACGATGCTTTCCTTCACCGAAAGCTCATTGTAGGATTCGAACCCCGGACCTTCGGCTCGGCATCCGACGTCACTGCCACTGAGCTATCATCGCCTTAAAATGTGGTCAAACACAGGCCTATAAATAGTAAAAAAAGAAGATTTTTTTGAATCACATCAGTGGTTATAGAGATTACCTACCCTAATACACATACTTAGAAAATTCGCACTCTTCTCTTCGTAAAATTAGTATAGAAGCACTTAAAAGTAAAGCGCCTGCCCTTTGTTTCATCTTATTATTAAGTACCTTCTTGGAAATGGCATATTTTCGAAACCTATTTTGGATTTATCTGAACTACTTCCAATAAGGGACCAATATCTAAAAGTTATTTCATCTGTTTTTAGGTGAAATTACGGATACGTTGACCAAGGAAGTGAAAGACGCTCTACTAATAACCGGTTTTTAAGTAATTTCGTAATACTTTGCCGGTTAAGTCGATATTGTATTTCGTAAATATTATTGTCAAAACATACCTATTATCAAAGAGTAAGATAATATTGTTTCGAGATAGTTTTGCAATATACATTAAAAAAAAAACTGATTATGAACGAAATAGAATAAAATATTTATACTAATTATAACGACAATTATAAAAAACATACATGATTTACTTATTTCTTTTCAAATAATAATACTCAAACAAATTCATACTAATAAGAGCAAATTACTCTCCTTAAAAATGTCTTCTATTCTTGATACCAAAATATTTCGTCCTAGGTGAACACATCTTCGAGTGTCATTGGTCTACTACACCATCCCTTAGGTAAGCAATCTCCAATGCCACGTTAGCTACGATCATAAATATAACAGCAGCATTTATAAAACGAAAGGCTTCAATAAGGTTAAGCTAAGCTTCGTAAGCGACACGTAACTACTATTTGCATAACATAATATGCTAATATACGTCTGTAACCTACTGAACTGGATGCTTAGATCTTTATTGAATTAAAGTTGTTTAGCTCGCAAACAACGGTTTTGTTCCAAAATGCATAGTTCTGGTTTAATCTAGGCTAAGTTTCTAAGAGTGCTTTGAATTGCCGAAACTCTGAAGGCATTAGCTAAATTTCGTATTTAAATTATTTATTTATGCATCTGATTGAGGCTTTGAGGTCTTTATTCTACATTTTACGCTACGTATTTTTTTCTGGTTTTCAGGGAAGATTACTTGGTCTTCTGAAACGAACCTGTGCGTGACTCTGTGTTCCTTCTGTGGTACACCTACAGTTTCCACTATATTTATTTTCTATGTTAACAAACAAGCATACGCCTATAGACGCTTGCATCACCAGGAGTAGCACTTGAGCGTTGCCGTGCCGACCCTACGCTTATATCCACTGTTAGAAGCTCCTTTGGGCTTTAGGGTTCTCTCAAAGGAAATAAGAAAGCGCCCCGAGGACGATCCTATTAAATGAGTATTTTAAAGTTCTATAGTTGATTCTTCAACAGTTGAATCTAGATAGCCTTTAGACGAATCTAATTCTAGAAGCATCCAGTCACTAAGGCAGATATCTCCGCTCTGCCTAACAAATGTACAATGGCGTGAATTATTACATGAAAGGCAACAATGCCACTTTAACTGATATGTCCGATCGGCACCGAGGGATTTCTTAGCGAGATTTACACAATAAAGAATGGCTTTCAAGGTTTTTATAGAGATTAAAATATATCAGGTTTTTACATTAAGAAAGTAGAATAATACAATGCAGGGAAATAACGGAATCACCGAACTCGGTAAAATCCCGTTTCAAGCGTAATCTAGATTTTATAATGATATTGTACGTAATGCGAGAATCCTCCTAACTAATATTATAAATGCAATAGTGAGTTTTTTTGTTTGTTACCTTTTCACGCCGCAACTGCTAAACCGATCACGATAAAATTTAGCTCGCAGATTGCCTATGATATGGCAAGGACATAAGCTACTTTTTATCAAAGGAGCGAGGGTAAAACCGCGGGGGAAAGCTAGTAAAATAATAAATAATCTAGTAATCTCCGAAAAACGATACACGATAGTTCGATTATCGTTGTCAAATTATTAACCAATAGAATAGGGTAGTTGACTGACACATCAAATCAGCTACTTTTTAATAAATGTCAAAACGATAGTTTATATGGAATTTTGTATGAAATATTACATTATGACGTCATAGTTTCACAGCATCAAATCATCTACTCTTAGTGGTTCTACTGGTAATTAAAAATCATAAAAAGCATTAAATGTACAACATATTTGATATTTCCACGTGTTTTTAGATGTTTTATGCATTGGTTTGTGTTTGGTCATTTATTTTTGACACTGTCAACTACCCTATTGCAGCAAACTGACTAGACGTAAATTGTAAGCAATTCTATTGATTCATAATTTGACAACGATAATCGAACTATCGTTTTTCGGAGTAGGCCCTCTGTGCTTGACCTTTGTTACGATTACCAGTATTGCAATACTTTCCTAAAACCGGTTAATTACGGAAGGGTCATAGGCGCATCACTATTCCAGAGTCCTAGAAGCCTACTCACCTGTCTGGGCGAGGTGAAAGTACCGTGACTTTGTAAGGTCGCTGACCGGATCTTACGCAATCAGACTTTACGTTTAATCATAGAGCATAGATTTTATATGAGTCATATAAAATAATATTATCGTTGCGGTTTCTCTTAGAATGGTGATACGTTCGTATTTAGAAAATATACTGAGACATTCCTTACTTCGACTGAGATGTCTTTATAGTAGCGACCAATTACTAATATACTGAGACAATAGTAAAATGTTCTATTGCAGAATTCGCAGTTTTTTTTATAAAACCGTGTAAACTAGAAAAAGCTGACAAAAAATAATATCTGTTATTGTAGCGTGTGACCGTCCTACCCGTGCCACTAGGGGCAAGCTTCCTCTTCGCTATAAAATATAGGTACAATCATCCCTATTCGCGCGGCCGGCGAGAGGCCCGCGCAGGGGTGGATAGACAGTCGAGATCGAGAGTCGTCCGATGACGTTCCGTTACGTTTTCATAATTTGATAAAAAACTTTATAAAGGAGTTCTGTTATTCATTCCTAATGTGTAACTTGTCGGGCAATCCGTATTAAACAGTTTACTAACTTAATACCGTGTTTACGTTACACCCACCCCCTACAATGACGCCCAACGTCTTCAGGGCTCAGGGGTGAATGAACTCTAAGCGTTTTCGCGTGTGTTTTGCATTTTTATTTCGCGTTCGTTCATTCTTATCATACCGCAAAGGATTGTGTGCAATTTCTGTGTGTTTATAATAGTGAAACGTGAAAATGCCGCGCAAAAATCGCAAATCGTTGGCAGAAACGGAGGAGGCCGACGAAAGTATTACTGATAATAGCAACAACGTAACGTTTAATAAGGACGCTTTGTCGTCGCTGCTCACGTCTCTGCAGCAATCTCAAGCAGAGTTCTGCCAGATGTTGATTCGTGAAGTACGTTCGTCGACGCCGGCGGCGTCATACACAGTCGACCCTGCCGGCGGTGATACTCCAGGAAGCTCCGCTGCCGTCCCTCAAACCGCCAGCAGTGGGAACTTTTCCAAGTGCACGGCAAGATTCAGCGGCTCGTCGGTGGAGTCCCTAGAGAACTTTATAGATGCCGTCGAAGTATATAAGTCATGTCTACACGTGAACGACGACAACGCGCTTCGTGGTATGTCGATGCTTTTCACCAATGATGCTGCAGTGTGGTGGCAAGGAGTCAAAGCCAGCACCAGTACCTGGACAGAAGCTCTAACAAGGTTAAGAAGTGCATTTGGTGAGCGCCGTCTACCATTCCAAATTTATGGGGAATTATTCTCGCTTGAACAAGGTAAACAGAATACTGATTTATTTATAGCCAAAATAAGAGCCCTTCTCGCTAAAATCCCTCCTGACGACTTATGTGAAAGAGTTGAAATAGATTTTTGTTTTGGACTACTGGACCGACGAATAAAGAAACGACTGGATAGAAGTTCTATCACTTCATTCGACGAACTCCTGATAAAATGCCGTTCTATAGAAGATTCACGGAAGGAGAATCGATCAGTGAAGGTACCCGCCGCGGTAGGTACCAGCAGTACTGTTCCGACGGGGCAGACGCCCGCGCCGGCGCCCGCTCCCGCTCCCGTGGCTATCGACGTGCCGTCGACGTCGCAAGTTGATAAGGTAAAACGTACATATTGCGTATATTGCAAACGTGGCGGGCACACACGTGATAATTGTGAAAAGTTAAAAAAATCGAAAAGTGAAAATAATGATTCTAAAAGTGAAAAGAAATCTAGTATATCGTGTTATGGTTGTGGTGCCGCTAATGTAGTCCGTAGCAAGTGTGCAAAGTGCAATCCCACCCAATCCGGACATTCATTTTATTCCGTGGGTATTGGGTCCACGCATACCACTGACTCTTCGCCGCGACACCTGACGCTAGGGTCGCGCGCCACTCGGGTACTCGAGTCGCCCGCGCCCGCGCCTTCGAGTCCCTCACATTCAGCTCAGCAACATAGCGCATGTGCGCTACCGCTGTTATCATGTGAGAATATTTGTTCATCGTGCAATTTAAATTCTATTGATAAAAATTCTACATGTTTTAATTGCACAAATAATTGCAATAATGTATTGTGCAAACGTATGTGTTCGTCGTGCAATTCTTCTTATTTGTATAATTCTGATTCGTGCAATTTTTCGTGTAAATGTGTAACTTATTGTAGCACGACTACTGATAGTAATTTGTTACAGTGTAATGTTGATAATCGTGTTAAGGGGGAGCTTTCACCTAAAAGTTTTTCGTCCACAGCGGTAAATAATAATCCCACTGTTTCTCAATCTTTTTTCGGAAAATCACGCGGTTCGCAACCTTTTTCGGAAAAGGCCAGTGTTTCTCAACCGGTTTCGAATAGTGAGCTTTATCGTCGCCCTATTTTGAATATTAATATTTTAGGCGAGCGCGGCTCTGCGTTACTTGACTCTGGGGCAAAATCGTGTATTGCCGGTCACACGCTTCACGCTATTCTGAGAGAAAAAGGACACCCGTTAATCCCGTCAACAATGTTTGTTAGGTTGGCGGATGGTGTTAGTAGATTGATGGATGTACTTACCGCAGAGGTTGAGGTGACTCTCCTTCATAAAGTGAATAAAGTTAGTTTTTTGATTTTTCCGGATTCAAATTCAAATGAAACATTACTCGGTGTAGATTTTTTGACAAATTTTAATATATCCGTAGATTTTGGTAATGCCAAGTGGCATTTCGGGGAAAATAGTTCTAGAAAATTTAAATTGAGGTTTGAAGAAGTGTCACCTGCAACCTCATTGGCATCAGTTGATGTACTCAGGGATGATGAGGCGACGTCACTTAGTGTCGAACAACGCGAAGTTCTTGCCGGTCTCCTCATAGATAATCAGGACATCTTCGAGTTAGTGGGAGAACCGACTCCGTTCGCTGAACTTAGAATTGATACTGGTGATCATCCTCCCATTGCAGTTCCACCTTACCGCCTCACGCCAGCTAAAAAGGTCGTTATGGAAGCTGAGCTCGAGCGTATGCTGAAGGATGGTATCATAGAAGAGTGCGAGTCAGCGTGGGCTGCACCAGCACTTCTCGTTCCAAAGAAAGACGGTTCAATCAGGTTTTGCGTAGATTACAGGAAGTTGAACGCAGTCACAAAGAGCGATGCATATCCACTGCCAGTAATCGACGACCTGCTGCAGTACACAGGTAAGAGTTGTATAATGAGTACCATTGATCTTCGTGCTTCTTATTGGCAAGTAATGGTCAGCGAAGAAGATAGGGACAAAACGGCGTTCGTGACGCCATTCGGAGTCCATCGTTTTAAACGTATGCCGTTCGGTTTGCGGAATGCGCCCGCAACCTTTCAGCGGCTGATTGATCGTTTTAGGTCTGGGGCTGCTCTCAAGGGTGTCACGTGTCTTGGCTACATTGATGATTTGATTGTGATTTCCAGCAGTTATGCCCAACACCTGCAAGACCTGCAAGCAGTCTTTGAGCGCCTAAGATTTTTCAAACTGCAGGCTAACCGTGCTAAATGTGTATTTGCTCGGGATAGCGTTAAGTACCTCGGTCATGTGATCACTCCCCAAGGTGTATCTCCAGACCCAGATAAGATCAGTGCTATCGCTGATATGAAAGAACCAAAGTCTCTGAAACATCTTCAAAGTTTCTTACAGACATGTTCTTGGTTTAGGAAGTTCGTTCCTCGTTTCTCCCAGGTTGCTCAACCGTTGACCATGCTCACAAAGAAAAAACAGCAATGGGTTTGGGAGCAAGCTCAGGTTAATTCGTTCAACGAACTCAAGCGATTATTGACTTCAGCGCCAATACTTATTCAACCAGACTACGATCGTCCATTCATCCTGAGGACAGATGCCAGTAGTTATGCCATCGGTGCGGTGTTACTACAGGGCGAAGATAAGGATGAAAGGCCTATCGAGTATGCCAGTCGCCTGCTCAGTCCAGCCGAAAGAAATTACAGCACCACAGAGCGTGAAGCTCTGGCTGTTGTTTGGGCTGTCGAGCGTTACAGGGGCTATATTGAAGGGCATCCGGTTATAATAGGCAGCGACCATCAGCCATTGAAGTGGCTTCTTACCTTAAAGTCACCTTCTGGAAGGCTCGTTCGCTGGGCACTCAAGTTACAAGCTTTTAACATTCAGTTCACGTATACTCCTGGACGTGTAAATGTCGTAGCTGACACTCTAAGCCGTCCTGTCTGCGAGGTTGATAGCAGAGACCAGTGTGGAGTATGCTCGGTCGTCGTCGATTTACCAGCTAGAAGTGCATCCGACTTACGACGTTCTCAGCTCGATGACCCAGAACTGGAGAAGATTGTGAATGATTTTGAAGATACCTCTGATGCTGGACCACTCGCGGTAAAGCGTTGGTCAGAAAGAGGGTACTTCATGCAGCAAGGTGTTTTGTTTAGGTACAATCCTGATGTCGACAGTGAGGAGCCGCAGCTGGTCGTTCCTGTTAGCCTTCGCCTTGATATCGTAAAGGAATGTCACGATTCTCAAATTGCGGGGCACCACGGGATTGAAAGGACCTTTCACAAAATCTCTCAGCAGTTTTATTTTCCAGGTATGCGCCGTTTTATAGGAGAGTATATTAAAACTTGCGTTACCTGTCAACGCTACAAGGCGTCCAATCAGAAACCATCAGGTCTTCTTCAGACTCCTGTTCTGAATCAGCGAGGGGAAGTTTTGGCCATTGATCTTTTCGGTCCACTTCCAGCTGGAGAAAAGGGGGAGAAGTGGATTCTTTTGGTGGAAGATACAGCGACTCGGTGGGTTGAGCTGTATGCTTTGAGAGAGGCAACCTCTGAGGTATGTGCTCGAGTCCTCATAGAAGAGTATTTTCTCCGCTATGGACTTCCACGTCGTATTATTTCGGATAATGGAGTACAATTCATTTCTGCTGTTATGCAGCAGTGTATGTTTGTTTTAGACATTACGCAAGATTTGTTGCCGTTGTACCATCCACAGGCAAATCCAGCGGAACGCAAAAATCGCGACCTTAAGGTTCATTTAGCCCAGGTGTTGGATACCAAGCACACTTCGTGGCCATCGCATTTGCCTGCTGTTAGGTTTGCAATGAATTCGGCAGTATGTCAAACTACAGGTGTCTCACCAGCGTTTTTGACATTTGCTAGGGAGCTAAGATCGCCTATAGATGTTCAGCATGATATCAGAGCCGTTTTAAGTAAAAATAATTTCGTTCCCCAAATCACACCCTATTTGAAAAGGTTTGTAAGTTCGTTAGTTTCGGTTAGGGATAGAGTAGAGAAACAACAAGATAGGCGTAAGGATCAAGCTGATAAGTCACGTAGGTCCGAATCTTTCGCAGTAGGTGACAAAGTCCTCATCAAATCGCATGTTCTTAGCAATGCGGCAAAGAACATTACTGCTAAATTCGTGCCCAAGAGAGATGGGCCCTACCAGGTTGTGAAGAAGATCAGTCCCACGTCTTACCTCGTTTCTAATTCTAATGAGGAGATTTTAGGCAAGTTCCACGTCTCGGAGCTTACTCGGTTTTATAATAGGGAAGACTCTGCTCCTGATCCTGTCATGCCAAAGCGGTCAAGGGGACGTCCCCGTATCCAAGATGTAGATGTCCGAGTCCATGAACGAGGGCGTTCTCATGAACTCGAGGGGGAGTCTGTAGCGTGTGACCGTCCTACCCGTGCCACTAGGGGCAAGCTTCCTCTTCGCTATAAAATATAGGTACAATCATCCCTATTCGCGCGGCCGGCGAGAGGCCCGCGCAGGGGTGGATAGACAGTCGAGATCGAGAGTCGTCCGATGACGTTCCGTTACGTTTTCATAATTTGATAAAAAACTTTATAAAGGAGTTCTGTTATTCATTCCTAATGTGTAACTTGTCGGGCAATCCGTATTAAACAGTTTACTAACTTAATACCGTGTTTACGTTACACCCACCCCCTACATTATCCAAATTTGTAACGAGGTATTGACTTAGGTTTTCTCTTAAAAAGACTTGCATTTGAAAACTATTTCAGCTGAAATATGATGATTTCACAATAATGATTGACTAATAAGCCTTTAATGGTCATGTAGTTCAATATCACTGACGTCGAATCCGTCGTAAACCGCGGAACGGAACCTAGTTTAATAGAACATAGGTATTTAATAGCTTTGTTAATTTGTTTGTTGTATAAAAGATATTCTATTCCAACTTAATCTTTATTTTTAAACGACTTCAAAAAGGAGAAGGTTCTCAATTCAATTGTAGATTTTTTATACGCATAACTTTTGTGCTTATGAACCGATTTTAATAACTCTTGTTGCTTTGGGATAAGTATGGCTCCAAGATGGAGTTATTTTAATTTAATTTTCTTTGACGGAGGTTTTATTCATTTCCAGTGATGAAGACGACTCGAGCCGCCTCCTGCGTCAGCTGAGCCGCATCAACCGTCCCCTCGGCGTCACCTTCCCGCAGATGATCAAGCTGATGGGACAGTGTCAGCAGGTAACATCACGCCTCAGCAATCAGGTATTAACCAGCGCTTGATACAACTTTATCCGGCTCGAAGGACCATGCGGTGCTCGAAGGACCAAAAAATTTTACACTGTTTTTAACACCCGACGAAAAAATGGGTTGTTATTAATTTGTATTGTGTCTGGCTGTCCGCATAGCTTTGAACGGATGGGCCTATTTTGATTTGGTTTCTTTTAGTATTAATCGAGAGTGTTCTTAGTTATGTTTCAAGAAAATTCGCTCAGCCGTTCGAAAATTATGATCAATTTACTAGTGAGTTTCGGATCGTTCTTTAAATTTATGTTATAGAACTACTTAGTATAATGCGAGTGTTTGTTGGTATGTCCTTCCTTCAAACAGCAACGGAGCTTCCTTTTAGATGGTTATTAAAATAAGACTTTTAATTACGAGTACATACTGATATCTTTTCAAGACAATTACCTACCTATTACAAGAACATGCGATGAAATTTTAAGAATAGGATTTCTCACGCTAGTGTGAGAACGTTATAACTATTTTTTTTCATTAGTCATTCTGAAATGTCATGTGAATAAAACAGAGAAAACTAAGTTGGTTATGGTTATGGCAGAATCTTAGTGATAATATCGATGCAGTCGATGCTACTTCGATGAAATTGTTACAATGCCACAGACAATCCACAGATTTTAAATCGGTATCAAAAGATTGTTTTAGTTCCGTCAATCGAGTCTCGTTCGCCGCCGACAGGTGGCGCTAAAAATGGTGGTGATTTAATTTTTTTACCTATGGATTTTAATTTATTATAAAAAAAAACATAATCGTAACAAACTAAACGACTCGCACTATATCTCTTTATGACAAAAACAAAATTCATAAAAGAAAATTTAATCCTGTGCTTGAAACTAACTAAAAACAGAGTGCCCGCAAAACAATTTATGCACAGAATACATATAGTACCTACTGGTACTAGGTATTAATGCTAATATCATATGCTTGTGATACAAAATTAGTTAGTTAATTACATTTATGTAATTAACTAACTAATTTTGTATCACTACTAATGAAGCTAAGTCGCATCATCCATCTTGTAAAAGAGTATGAGTTAATCACTTAATTACCATAATGAGGAATACCAACAAAAAAATCTAATTAGTCCGTCAGTTAGATTATCAAAAAATATTGGATACGTATTTTTTATTTTATCAAATCCATAAGAAATTACTAAGATAAGTCCCATCAAAGTGCAGGATTGGGGCTTGTGACGTCATTGTACAACTACTTTTTAGTACACTTTTTGCAGACCGGAAAATTTTAACGCACTGTATCTTCGTTATTTTTTGTTTTCGGATCAAAATAAAAAATACGTATCCAATATTTTTTGATAATCTAACTGACGGACTAATTAGATTTTTTTGTTGGTATTCCTCATTGTGTCATTACTAAAATGTCATTATTAAACGGTTATTGTTGTCCAAAACGACCATAACCCATTTAGCTATTCAGTGTTCATAAATGTACCTATTATCGTCATATCTACGAGCAATTGACATGCGGACAGTAACTACCTACATAAGTAATTACTATGTAATATGTATGTTATATAGATATATACTACCAATATGCTGTTACAAATATATGATTATCACTACATAGTATAAAACAAAGTCGCTTCCCGCTGTCTGTCTGTCCCTATGTATGCTTAAATCTATAAAACTACCCAACGGATTTTGATGCGGTTTTTTTTAATAGATAGAGTGATTCAAGAGGAAGGTTTATATGTATAATGCATGCATATTAATAGTACAGAAAAACCGAGAAAGCCGTGCGAAGTCGGGGCTGGTCGCTAGTCTATTATAATAGTAGCTCAATGTAAAAGGGCGCAATACCTATATCCACTTGGAATAATTTATTATCATGTTGCAATATTTAATAATAATGTGAATTATACTATCCGCCTGGCTGGCCACCACCCTCAAGTTGAAAATCTGTCGCCAAACATCTTCTGGTGTGTTCAGACAGCTGCACTTAAGAGCCAGTTCTAGGCTTTGTGTGCTTACCACCATCGGCCACATCATCACCGACCACGGTGAGATTGTGTCAAACACAGGCCTATAGATAAAAAACTTTGAACCATAATTCAGGAAAAAATAAGAATTTGTAAAATTGCTTGTTACAAATAGGTCCTTGTCCCCAGGTGGAGGGTACAGAGTCGTCCGCAGAGGGCGGTGGCTCATCAGAGTGGAAGGGGAAAACGGGGGCGGGTGGTGGTACGGGTGCGGGGGCGGCGCGCGCGCGCCTCGACGCCGGCGGCGCGCACGCGGGCCTGCTCGGGGGCAGCCCCCTCACGCTGCTGCAGGGGATTATACCAGGTATGCCTTCTCAAACGATGATGGACCGTGTCAAATATACCTAATTTCAGGAATTAAGTAGGAAGATTTCGTATATGTATAGGAGACGAGATGGAAATGTGTAGATTTTGAGAAAAGAGGATGACATTTTCCTGTAGTTTCTACCTGCTATCCAATTTTATAGCTATTCATCATTATCTTAATTGTTTTTACTTCGATTAAAAAATAAAATTCAACCGAGGTATTTGTTTATAGTCAAGGTAATAATATACGCATCAATAACTCCAAGGTTTTTTTATTTGCAGGTACAAAGTGGTGCGGCACAGGCGACATAGCAGCGGACTACCACGACCTCGGCGCCGACCGCCGCCTCGACCGCTGCTGCCGCACCCACGACCTCTGCCCGACCAAAGTGCGAGCCTTCTCCAAACGATACAACCTCACCAACAATTCTCTCTACAGCAAATCTCACTGCACCTGCGACGACATGCTCTTCGACTGCCTCAAATCGACCAACACATCCGCCTCACAGCTCATGGGACATATCTACTTCAACTTGGTCCAAGTACCATGTTTAGAGGATGCATCCACCGGCCGACAGTTCCGCGACGCTAAATTAGGCTTTTAATTCCATCTACCGGCGACTAGCGGAATTAAATTCAGCGCCATCTAGAAGTGAATGTATTGCACAGATTATATATTTATGCTGTAAAATTGCATTTAGCTATCACTTGTAAATATTTGTTTATAAATTAATATCTATTCTTATTGTAATAGAGATCAAGCTGTGATACGTCTGTGCCTTTATGTACTAGAGAGTATTATTATTGTACGTAGGATGATGGCGCTAACTTGTGAGGCGATGTGTGTTTTTACATAGTTTCTAAGATATTTATTTACTTGTTACACTCTCATGTCACGATACAAAGTTTCAGTTTCAAACATTATTGTAACGCGAAGTAATAAAGACAAAGGTTTTATTCATTATAGATAAATAATGTGAATTAGATATACCAAATAAAACTATTTATTTTAACATTTAATTATAATGTTTTATTTCTCCAAGTCGGATCCGGATTATATGTTCTGCCCGGAAAACACATGTAGGTATACCGACTGCAGCGCCACCTGCCAGATCCATTGTAAATATACACAGTGTGTAATACACATCATCTCTCCAGTATATAATAGTAGTCTTTGACATCATCCAAATCGGTCCAGCCTTTTAGGAGGAGTTAAAACACTCTGATTCGGAAACGAAAACTTTCTGATGTCGATTTCAAACCAAATCAAAACTCATTTATTCAGTTTATGTTTTACTAGCTGTTTCACTCGCGTTCCCGGGATAAAAAGTTGCCTATAACCTTCGGGAATAATGTAGCTACCTATTAGTGAAAGAATTTTTCTAATCGGTTCAGTAGTTTCGGAGCCTATTCAATGCAAACAAACAATCAAATCTTTCCTCTTATTATTTATTATTAACTAACGTCGATAGTTACAAACATTACAATAGACCGACTAGCCATCAAAAGGCTATTTTAATAAATAGCAGTTGGATGAAAAATCGTAAAGATTCGATAGGTTTCAATTTTTTAGGTGTCGCTAGGTAGGTAGACGTGGGGTATAAACAACTGTCAAAATGTACTGAAAATTTGAAAAAAATACATTATAATTTACATATTTTTTGGATGTCCGTTCACCCGTCCGCCCGTTCGTCTGTCAGCAGTATGTATATCATGAATCGTAAGTAGAAAGTTGACTTTTTTCTGAATAAGTATTACGGTTCTCACTTGGCCAATTTTCACAATATAAATATGAATTTAGGACAAATACAGAGATTATTTTCACAATAAGATCGACAAATAAGATTAAAATGTGATAAGGCTTTATGGCTATGTACCTTTGACTGCCTTTGGCGAATTGAATAAACAAACAAACAACGAACCGTAGCAACGAACGGAACGATACCACATCTTTAAGTAGTCTGTGGATGGATACCAACAGTTTTTTATATTCTCTTTGGATACCAATCTGTGAACCTGTGAACGGAACGATACACCGAATGTCAAAACTGTCAAATTGTAAATGTCAACTTATTTTTCCAGACTGCACTTTTACGTTTTTAAAAAAAATATTGGTTTCTCAGTGATATAAATCGTTGTAATAATGCAAATTATTCGAAGACTAACTTTATAATACATGTGAAAATAGTTAAACGGCACCAGACACCAGTGCAACATGTCTAGCGATTCTTCAGAGGTGCCGATAGGTGTGTTATTTTCGCTTATTATTTGTTTAATTTAGGTCTAACATGTGTTTTGGAGGAGCTGAGTAGTATTTCTGTTTCAAGTGGAGGGCGTGGGAGATCGCAACGGGCCTTCTCCGGACGACACGAGGAAACGGGGATTAGAAGAGGAGTTTAACGCTCAGCGAGCAAAAATGAAAGAATTATTTTTGCAGAAAGAAGGTTTGTAAACTCCCTAGAGTGGTGCAGGCCTGAAGAATAACACGTAGACTTCACAATGGTCTATTATCGGTGACATTTTTGTTTGTTTATATTGTGTATGTAATGTCTTGTTTTATTGTGTAAGTATTTTGGATTGTCATGTCATTAACTACTAATTGAGATCCTTGTTTGTAATTGTGTATTTGATGAGATACATTGTGCATGCTTTCTAGCTAACATTTGTATTTGCTTATAACTAAAGACCGGATTATATGCACCATAAAAAGCTTGATATATGCATGGAAATATGCATAATAAATGTTTAAAATATTCTTAAAAAATTTATTGGTAAAATATGCAACATTAAATGATAAGTTTTAGATAACTAAAAAAGGTAATACATGCTAAGGGCGAAATTTTTGATACAGTTCATTTTTATATAAGAAAATATGTATCATTACTAGATCTTAAAATCTTATATAAAATATACAATGACCGCCGAGAATGTGGTAAATATCCAATTTCATATGCAAATGCATATAATCCGGTCTTTCTTTACTTATAATGGTTGGACATAGTTAACATTATTGGCTGCCATATTAAAACTTCTCTAAAAAGTATTAAGTAACTAGATCAGAGGTTCCCAGACTTTTTTCTCATAGACCACTTTCAAATTTAGCAGACCCCCTGCAACTACATTTCTACCATATTCCCAAAACTCGTCAAAAATAAATAAAAATAAATAAATGTCCTCAGACATTCTTCACACACGGTTATCTCATCCCAAACTAAGCAGAGCTTGTACTATAGAAACCAGATAACTGATATACTACATAAACTACTTTTTTTTTGTAAATACATACTTAAATAGATAATTACACCCAGACTCAGGACAAACAGACATGTTCATGCACACAAATGTTTGTCCTGGATGGGAATCAAACCCACGACCTGCAGCGCAATAGGTAGAGTCTTAACTAACTGCGCCAACTGGCCCGTCAACCCGTTAAAATATTGCACCGTACGTACCTAGACCCCTGTCTATTCTACCGTGGACCCCTGGGAGTCCACCAGGACCACTTTGGGAACCTCTGAACCTCTAAAAATGTGACAATTTAGATACATTTTTCAATATTCATAGCTCCTCCCCTAACAAGTTTAACATACATTATATTTGTGAGCCTAAGTATAAGTTTCGGTCAGCCAACATATGAAGGTCAACACACCATATTTCAAGTCCCCTAAACACTAACTACCCTTATTACATAATATATTCATCACTTTCTTACCTCATTAGACAGAAAGAGCTGGTACTACCTTAAAACCTGGGTTTATCAAGACTTGTCTTAAACCATCTCACATAATATGACAGTGATACTATTCATGATTAGAAACTTATAGTTGGAAGTAGATTTTTATAGACACATTTACACAACAACTTAACTTTGCATTTCTATACCTACCTATTAAGAATAAGTTGTAATGTACAGATGTTCTGTAAATTTTAATATGTACAGCTGAACAAGTTGTGGACCACTTTTGGGGTAAAATATGAAAGGGCTTGTTGTGAGGATCTTAAATATATTTTTGCTATAATTTAAGATCAATAGATTTGAAATTATTTAAGACTAGCAGTTCCGCGCGGTTTCACTAGCGACCCAGGATAAAAAGTAGCCTATAACCATCCTACGGGAATAATGTAACTTCCTATTAGTGAAAGAATTTTTCAAATCGGTTCAGTAGTTTCGGAGCCTATTCAATGCAAACAAACAAACAATCAAATCTTTCCTCTTTATAATATTAGTATAGAAAATAGGCGAAAATTTACCATTCCCCCTCTTATCTCCGAAACTGCTAGACCAAAAGAAGTCTATGGTATTTAAAGTAACAGGAAATTAGGGAACCCTCTGAGCGCGAGTCAGACTCACACTTTTATTTTAATATATTGCAAGCATATTATAAAAACATAAATGTTATCTTGTTTATTTACAGAGGACATGCGGAAAATGATCCAGGATAAAGAGCAGCTGGAGTCTGAGGTGCTGGGGCTGCGAGCCGAGTTGCAGCAGCAGCAGACGCTCTGCGAGAATCAGAAGTCGGAGATACAAAGCTTGCAGCTTTTAGTTAATGGTGAGTTGGTGCCGGTCAAATATTTATTTTATGTTTATCTCACAACCATGATAGCTCAATGGTAGTGACGTCGGATGCCGAGACGAAGGTCCCGGGTTCGAATCCTACAATGAGCTTGAGCTTTCGGTGAAGGAAAACATCGTGAGGAAACCATAACACGGTGGTAGGTTACTTTGTAGTACCCGCCTGGCTGGCTACCACCCTCAAGTTGAAAATCTGTCGCCAAGCACCTTTCGGTGTGTTCCGACAGCTGCACTTGAGAGCCAGTACCCTTCTAGGCTTTGTGTGCTTACCACCATCGGCCACATCATCACTGACCACGGCGAGATTGTGGTCAAACACAGGCCTATACATAGTAAAAAAAAAAGATAGTTGGATAATACAATCAATTACATTATTAAGTTCTTTGTTTGGCTACCAAATCGCTTATACACCACGTAATATAAACCTATGTATCGGTTGTGATGGATAGCGCGCAAAAAAATAAAATACATTTCCCCTGGGGAGAGAAAAGCTATTTTATCCCCGCTCTGCTGTACTTCCCCGAGTAGTGAAAAATATTTTTTCGTTTCCCACTAATATTGCCTTCTCGGCATTGTAACAGGTCGGCAACACATTAGCAATACCTCTGGTGGCGATAGGCGACGGTAACGACTTACCATCAGGTGGACCGTCTGCCTGCTTGTCAACTTTCTGACATAAAAAAAATAATATTATAAATGCAAAAGTTTGTGAGTATGGATGTATGGATAGATGTTTGTTACTCTTTCACGTTAAACCTACTAAACGGATTTGGATGAAACTTGGCACATAGATAGATCATGCCCTGGAATAACATATAGGCTATTTTTTTTCCCGGGAAAACATAAGATACCTCGGGAACTCGTGTAAAACCGCAGGGCGGAAGCTAGTATTTAATAATATCCCATTTAATATTGGTACCATTATCATTATAACGATTTAATGAATAGCTTTTATCAATCTCATTATAAATAAAAACTTTTTTATCGTAAAAATCACTTTTCCTGTAATCAGTTTGTGAAGTGTTGTCGTACAGGACAGTTGTATTTTGTGCTTTACGTTTATGAAAGTTTGTTGTTGACAAATGTTACCGTTTTGTATGAGATGGGGTACCGCAGGTTAGATTTGTTTGTAAAATTACTCTTAATTAAGTAATACCCAATAAATCTGCCTAGCCGTTTTCTTATTTAGGTGCCCCCCATGTTACCAAATATCAAATAATGTATATGTCACAATATAGGAATTGTACACAATTCCTGTGTTCCCCTAGCTAGGAAATAATAATTCAATAATGATACTAGGAAATAGATGGACGAGAGTACCCGAGGATCGTGCTCAGTGGCGTGCAATTGGAGAGGTCTTTGTCCAGCTGTGGACTTATATAGGCTGATGATGCCTAGGAAATATATAAAAACTATAGGTTGGGGTTATTATTTTTATTTTAGCGCACATGTGTTGTGATTTTGTTAGTATTTTCACATATACATTTCAAACGTTTTGAGCTTTGGAGGGGCGCGCCATGTTATCCTAGTTAATCTGTTTAATGTAATGTGTCGTGTTTAGAAACTGTGGAGGTTTCGTCGTCGGGCACGGAGGAGGTGCGCCGCCTGCGCGCCAGGAATATGGAGCTCGAACACCTACTCAACCAGCTTCGACAGCAGCAACACCAACAACAGGTGAGAGATATACCTGCCATGAACTACACTACACTAACTACACTACACTACACTAACTACACTACACTACACTAACTACACTACACTAACTACACTACACTACACTACACTAACTACACTACAAATTAAAATTAATGAACTTTAATACAAAATTGTATGCATGGTTGAGCAACAAGTGTTTTTATAGCCTAAATGAATTCTTTAATAGTTGACATAATATAATGTTATTTTTGTTTCTTTTTTATCCTATTATTAATAATTAACTTAAATAATTGTCTTGACATTTTTATTATATTAGGTCTTTTTATAACTTTAAATGTCAACTGATAATTGCATGCCTACAATGTATAAGGCGAAACTTGTAGATCTAATCTAATGATGACATCTTATATGTCCTTGTTTCTGGCAATAAATGATCTTTATCTTTACACTAACTACACTACACTACACTAACTACACTACACTAACTACACTACACTAACTACACTACACTAACTACACTACACTAACTACACTACACTAACTACACTACACTAACTACACTACACTAACTACACTACACTAACTACACTACACTAACTACACTACACTAACTACACTACACTAAGGCGATGATAGCTCAGTGGTAGTGACGTCGAATGTCGAGACGAAGGTACCATAGGTAACCATAGCATGGAGGTAGAGTACTTTGTAGTACTCGCCTGGCTGGCTACCAATCTCAAGCTTATCACCACGGCCACATCATCACTGACCACGGTGAAATTGTGGTCAAACGCAGGCCTATAGGTACATATAAAAAAAAAGTAGAATTTAAAAAAATAAATTTTCTCGAAAATTCACCCCTAAGGGGGTTATAATAAGAGAGAAAGTAAAACGTTTTTTTAAAACAACCGAGTACTGACAGTTACAGACAGTAGACTTTTTTTTTACTATGTATACCTGTATGTCTGTGTTTGACCACAATCTCACAGTGGTCAGTGATGATGTGGCCGATGATGGTAAGCACACAAAGCCTAGAAAGGAACTGTAACTTACAGTCTATTTCTACCGCATACAAATTAGTAAAATATATTGAACAGAATTCTCACCATTCCTTTCGACCTGCATTGCACAATGTTCATAAACTATCAGTTACTTTGAATGTACAACCGTCGCAAGCGCACCTTATCGATGGAGGAACTTAACCGCAGTGCACACAGCTTATAATTAACAAGTTCTTAAAATAATGCAATGGATATTCCATAGTCTTAAACGAACTGATTTACGACTCTACTACTGAAAAACAAGAATTATTAAAGGCATAAAGGAAGGACGCACGTTTATTAAAGGTAAAATTGTGTTAGTCGAAAATAAACTCTATATCGTGGGTTTGGGGTTAAATTTAATTCGTGCTCTCAATTAAAGTTACAACCTTACATACATACATTGCTATACCCTAGAAATGGTATATTTATGTATAAGGATAAACTGCCAATGTGGAAAAAAATACAAACACACACAAGCAAACACCTTTATAGTGTTATACTGGGTATGTGTGAAGGGTTCTTGAGTGGCGACCACGAAGCGTGGGCAGGCAGCGTGCCCCTCATAAGGTGGACTGACGCTCTTGTGAGGGTCACGGGAAACCTCTAGATGCGGGTAGCGCAAGACCGGCCATCGTGGAGATCCTTGGGGAGGCCTTTGTCCAGCAGTGGACGTCTTTCGGCTGACATAATGATGATGATGAAATATTGAGACTACGTTATATCGGACCTCTCAGGGTTGAAATTTGAATACCTGACTGATTTGCATATATTGCTTGTTATCCTACTAATAATGCGAAAGTTTGTGAGTGTGTATGTTTGTTACTTCTTCACGCTCAAACGGCTGGACCAATTTTGATGATATTTTTAGTATGGAGGCAGCTGACACCCTGGATAACACAGGCTACTTTTTATCCCTCGAGAACGCGGTGAAACTGCGGGGCGGAAGCTAGTAATAATTAAAGCATGCTTGTGGTATGTAGTTTCCGCAGTATGTTATCAGCCTAAAGCGATGTTATCACAAATACTAATTAACATATCGCCACATACACCGCGGAAACGTTTATCCTCACACGTAACTAAGTTAAGTGTCGGGAGTGCCTTTGCCTGATATCGGTATAAAAAAATAACAATATAGCAGAAGTGTGGAACAATTGTTAAAATGTGTTAAGGGATCTCTTTCAAGTTTATTGACTTCTTTTCTCTTTCTCTTCCTATGCATTAAACAGTGATGGAAATACTTTTATCAGTGTTTAAAATTGTAAGGTTATTTGCGGCCGGTTTTCGCTTTGACTATGACTATTTATCAAATTGAATGCATCACACAGAATTTGCAGCTAAATATTGTTATTTTGCTACATAAGGGCTGAACGGATTAGAACTTAGATAAATCATGCCGTGGAATTAACATAAGATACTTTTTTATTATAAAACTAGCTGTTCCCCGCGGTTTCACTCGCGTTCCCGGGATAAAAAGTAGCCTATAACCTTCGGGGATAATGCAGCATTCTATTAGTGAGAGAATTTTTCAAATCGGACCAGTACATCCGGAGATTATCGCGTTCAAACAACCAAACAACCTCTTCAGCTTTATTATTAGTATAGATAGAAGATCTGTGTGAGACTGAAGGTCGGAAACTAGTCTTAGTCTAAGAGTTTGGTCCTTTACTTAACCTCTTGGGCGTCGCCACGATTTAATACAGCTTTAATAGATTTCCCTTTATAGTGGACAACCGTGTGACGGCATTTAAACGCTTTTGTTTCTGGGAACTTATTTTGAAAATTTCATGTGGAAAAACAAAGTTATAGTATGACACAACTCAGATGTAGCATCGGCAAAACGTTTTCGTAAACTTCACTTCCGATTTACACAACTAATAAAAATCATTCATTATCGCGCCATTCAACGTTCGACAAAATCATTTTTGCCGACCATTTTTTAACTCATGAGTAATGTTGTAGGCGCACTCTTTTCGGGAACGATCAATTTTACGAACTTTGCCGATGCTTCATCTAAGTTGTGTCATACTATAACTAGCTAGCTATCAGTGGCCTCCGCTGTCAGATGGCCGACGCCCAACAAGATCATATTCCAACCTGTAATATTGTTAGGCCATATGTCGTATTTACGGTTAACAGTTTTCTGTGGAGAATTTCAAATTAGTCACGATATGCTAATATGAATAAACAAATATGAATAACATATGTTAATTAAAATTTTAAATGAGGACATCTGGAACAGTAGTACAACCTTAGTACGTATTTGAAAATATTTGCTTTTCAAATTATTAATGCTACAAGAATTAGTGAAGCTACATCTAGTTTGGAAAGTATCTAAGTCTTCAAAAGATTCCACCTTATTAGAGGAAGTAAGTTCATAGCCTAGGTAAGCGTCTAAAGGCTACGTTAATCGCTTACCATCATGCGGGCCGTATGCCTGTATCCCAATTTTTTTCCTTCTATGAAAGCTGAACTGCTGACAGCTTCCGCCGGTGCCGGGCGGCGCCGTATGGCGCCACACCTCCGATAGTTCTTTCGCAGGTGTGGCGCTACACTAATGCTTAGTCTAAATAAATATCTTTAGCTATGCTGTAAAGCCTCCCAGTTGTTCTATAGTTGCGATACTGTACTTACCTACGTTTACGCGTTACGTGTAAAATATTATTTTCTTTATTTTCATATTCAATAGGTTATATTTTGCAATACAGTTTACCACTAACTGCTATACTGTGACATCACCGTAACATTTCTATATTGAAAAAATGATTTCTTTTTTGAAGAAACATATTCGGCATCCGTATCGCAAACAAACTCGATAAGACTCGCCTCTCTATGACTTACGGAAAACTGCATTCATAAGGAAAACTAATAAAATAACATGAGGAATAATGTAATGTAAATGGATTAGAAACACTTGAAATTTAGTTGGAGTAGCATGCAAAGTTTTTAACTTATAGTATATTGTGAAAATGAATAAAAATATGGAGGATCCAATATTAAATGCGGTGTTGAAATCCCGCGCGTTGTGGCAGGAAGTGTCTCTGGCGCCCGCGACGTTCGTGCGGTCGCTCGCCCGCAAACTGCAAGTCGCCGCCGAACCAGATACCGAACAACCCACCAAAAAGGTATGCTCCATACATTCATTACCAACATTATAAAAAAATAGTCAGTCAATTTGGTTACTGTGTGTTCACATATCAAGATTTTTATGAAAATTGACCATAATATATTCGCAAACATAATTGACGGGCCGGTTTGTGTGATTGGTTGAGACCACCTATCACTGAGCAGGTGGTGGGTTCGATTCCCATCTAGAAACATTTGTGTGCAACTTGTCTGTTTATCCTCCGCCGCGACGTCCCGTTCAAGTGGCCCGAGATGCCACCAGTAATCTGTCCGACCCCAATTAATCGTAATTCGTACTAAGCCCTCCCCCTTCCCCGGTAACGCTATGAGCCGAGGTTCGTACCCCATGCGGAGTTGCGGGGTTACCTAAATGTTATGGCTGAGAGCCCTCTGCGCTCGCCGATTTGTCCGGTAAGGTGATGCTTTAGTCCTTTCAATGAAAAATAAAAATTAGGTATCTTACGTTATGTAGTTTTAATCTATGTTCATGTATTACGCAGCAAAATATAGAAGACAGCGAATTATTAAGGTCTATAATCCAACCTATGGAGATGGAGATCACAGCTCTAAAGAATAAACTCAGAGACACAGACGGACAGTTGCAGGAGGCATTGGTACGTAAATATTACTGAAGTATACACATCTTTGTTTATTGTGTAGATTTAGAAAGGGAGCGAAAGATATTGATTATTTATACCTCTCAGTGAGGTGGTAAGGCCTACCTACTCTAAATCTGCCTTTGAATCCACGACGTAGAGCTAATTTTCAATAACGCAAGATTAAAGTTCTGATGTCATTTTTACACATAGGAGTGTAATATTTTCAGGGTTCATGTATGTATGTATGTTTCATTCTTCCTTCATAACTTTAAAATGATTTGTATGTATGGGGTATCGTTAGAATCCTTACATCGTCATCAGCTCAAGCTTTAAACCATCTCATGTATACGTATCAGAATAAGATTAACCTGGCTGTATAATGTGTTTATGTTATGATACAGATGCACTATAACATAAAGTAGTAAGGTTGTTTTTTCCATGACATATCCTAAATTATTGTAGGTTTGAGGTTGGCTCCAGTATGTATGAATTACTTAAATATGTGAATGTTGTGCAGAAAGCGAAGACAGTGTCTGCGACAGACTCGCCGAGTATATCGAGCGGATCTGGGGGTGATAGCAAACCGGAAACAGGTATGATAACTCATTATGTATCTTTAGATATATGTATACAAAAAAAAAAAACAATAATATTATGATTGTACACTAATCTTACTAACACACTAACGGGCAAAAAATTGTAAAAATCAAATGGAAAATAAAAAGGCTTTATTATTATTATTATATACCTATATGTATACTAGCCACGCCCCGCGGTTTCACCCACGATCCCGCGATAAAAAAAATCCTATAACCTTAGGGGATAATGTAGCTTCCTATTAGTGAATGTCAAGTTGTAAATCTGTCGACAACCACCTACGGTGTGTCCCGGCAACTGTACTTGAGAGCCAGTTGCCTTCATGGCATAGCAACAGGTCGACAATACATTGGAAATTACCTCTGGTATTGCAAATGGCGATAGACGACGGTAACCACTTACCATCAGGTGGACCGCCTGCCTGCTTTTCAACTTGCCGACTTAAATCTCCGAATCCGACTGGTAACGAAACGATAACGCGCGATAAATAACTCCGTTCTAATGATTTTTTGTACGTTGTCAGTATTGGAGGCAGGAGGAGCGGGGGTCGGACGCCAGTGTGACATGTGCGCCAACTACGAGAAGCAGCTGGTCTCCGAGCAAGGCAAGGCCGACGCCGCACGAGACCGCGCCGCCAGGCTGGACCTCGCACTCAGACAGGTGAGTCTGCCCTCCACCATCAACTAAACCAGTCAAAACCGAGGCCGATTTCGCTAAAACTATAACTTGAAAATTGAAATAAGTAGCTCAAAATGACAGATACCGCAACTTATTTGTATAGTATTTGATATCCTGTATGGATGGATGTTTGTTACTCTTTCACGCAAAAACGAATGAACGGTTTTGGATGAAATTTTGAACACAGATAGTTTATAACCTGGATTAACACAAAGGATACTTTTTATCCCGGGAAAACGTGAGATCCCTCGGAAACGCGGGTGAAATCGGGGAGAACAATTTATTTTTTATTTTTAAAGGACTAAAGTTGGTAGCCTCAGATAGCTGCAGCAACCTTACCGGACAAATCGGCGAGCGCAGAGGGCTCTCAGCCGGATAATATTTAGGTAACAACGCCTGAGGGCACCCCCGAATGGGGTACGAACCTCGGCTCATGGCGTTACCGGGGGAGGGGGAGAAGGGGGGAACAAGTTACAAATAATTGTTTATTTCTATGAACTACCTATTGTAAAAGATATTTGCAATACTTAGGCTGTTGACTTATTCTGAACAAGTCAAAGCACTATACCTATACACGATCGCCGACGAGTACGTGTGTACTATTCGCAAATAACATTTATAATGGCCCAGTGTCTGTTTACTTAAATTCAAAACTCATTTATTCAGTTTAGGCCCTAATAAGGCACTTATGAATGTCAATAGTTACAGTTTTACAATAGACTCTACCACCGGTTCCACATACACTTAAACTGAGAACACTCTGGCAAGAAACTCAGCAAGGCTTCTTTTTTTACGGATCTTTCTTTTGAATTTATATAAATACAGTTTTTGTTTTAAATATACATAAACTTCATACAATCGTCACTTGTGGAGGGGGCTGCAAGTGCAGAGAGAAGCTACTACAACCATGAGACTACAGCATGGGGTTCTTCAAGAAGGGTGTGAAGAGATTTTTGCAGGGTCGGCAACGCGCGAGTGAAACCCCTGGTGTTGCAAGCGTTCAAAGGCTACGGTAACCACTTACCATCAGATGGGCCGCATGCTTGTTTGCTGCCTTAGTAGTATAAAAAAAAAAAAAAAAAAATGTATTCTTGTGTTGTAAGTAATGAGCCACCTTATAGAGTCCATCCCTAACCCCATGTGGTGTGCAGGCGACCGAGGAGCTGGAGGGCGTCCGGTCCCTCCACGACGAGACGGTGGTGTCGTGGCACCGGTGCCGCGCCGCCAGCGCGCTGCAGCTGGAGGAGCTGCGGCTGGCGGTAGAGCAGGCTCGCCAGCAGCTGCAGGACACCGCCGCCGCCGCCGAGCAAGCCTCGCAGCGCGCGCTGCACCAGGTCACCGTGCTCACCGTCGACCGGGAGATGCTGCAGAAGAAACTCGACAGGTGACCCGACTCCACCACATACACCGTCACTCCTCACTCGTCACTCCTCACTCGTCACGCAGCACGCAGCGACGACGCTCCCTAGTTCTACCTGTTCAAATCACGCAATTAAATGAATTAAATGAATGAAATTAATGAAATGAATGAATGAAATGAATGAATGAATGAAATGAATGAATGAAATGAATGAATGAAATGAAGGAATGAAATGAATGAATGAATGAAACGAATTAATGAAATTAATGAAATGAATTAAATGAATAGACACTCTAAGCAGTCATAGATAGTGGTGAAGCACCAATGCTTTATGCATAACTTGTTAAGCAATTACGCATATTTATTATAATTATTTATTAGTTTGATACGCCCTCTGTTTTTCCAAATTTTATATCAGGCAGAAAGGCTCACGTGCTAATATTGAATTTAGGTGGCCTTAAGCCTTGATAGATGGCGTAAGTAGTGTCGTCGCTTTTCGACTCTGCTGCTTCCGTTCAAAATTTGAAAAGCAAGAAAACAGATGATTCACTTGGAAAAAAGATGGTCTACGTGACGTACTTAAATAAGCTGAAAAATATATAAAAATTCTAATTGGAAGAAAATACTAATTGATTACACACATTCTACTTCATTATTTATTGATTGTCGAAGATAAAATTCAAGATATTATAGAGTCGACGACTTCTACTGTAAATCGCTCTAAAAGGGCTGCGGGTGCCTGGAGGATTTAAATGTAAGTGAGTCTTGTATTTCTCTCTGCGATTTTAGGCATATCAGCATTTAGGAGGGCGTATCAATTTAGTTTTATTATATTCCAAATTACCGCGTTATCTTAGTATAAGAACACGTATGTGTCTTCGGGTGTCAGCTATTTACACGCTGCATACCCAGATAGTACCAGTAGTAGTAGCCATAATACTCACGCGGTACGAGGCAAGCACAAATTAAGACAATAAGATTTGTAGAACGATTACATACACACATTCTCAACACACATACACACCCCCTCCCTCACTCACACACATATCCCTTTCTCTTCTACATAAATATATCGGCAAAGGTTTTTGACTTTTCACAATATAAGTAGGTACCTATACACTACTCATCGGCTCATACTGATCTACTTTTTGTTTTAAGATAAGGCAGGAAATTGTAAATCCTTAATTGGCTGTAAGATCTACATTAAATAAGAAAATTGTATTTTACTTTTAAGAGCTGTGGATTTTGTAACAAATAAATAAATAAATAAATTGATAGAAAATGGGCGTGTGGGTCTCTGGCATCACGCGCCGTGGAAATTCACATTTACATAGATTGTATACTTTATTGAAAGTATTTTCATTCCTTTTACAGTTTAGAAAGAGACAACGCTATGCTAATCGGTCAATATACGAAGAAAGCAGCTGATATGCAGAATGAAATTATTAACCTACCCGATAATGTAGAAGTGAGTATATTTTGTTAATTATTGAGAAATAAACAGCAACAACAACACTTAAAATAAAAATGTTTAAATTATTTGTCTGTCTGTCTGTCTGTCTATACCAAAATACTGGACTGGATTGAGTTGAAATTTGGTACACATATGTAAGTCGGTGACCCAAACACGGACGTGTAACGTAAACAAATGAATTTCAAACATGGAGGTCACATTTGCGGTATAAAGTAATACTAAGGCGATGATAGCTCAGTGGTAGTGACATCGAATGCCGAGACGAAGGTCGCGGGTTCGAATCCCACAATGAGCTTGAGCTTTCGGTGAAGGAAAACATCGTGAGGAAACCATAGCTCGTTGGTAGGGTTCTTTGTAGTATCCGCCTGGCTGGTACCACCCTCAAGTTGAAAAGTTGAAAATCTGTCGCCAAGCACCTTTCGGTGTGTTCCGACAGCTGTACTTGAAAGCCAAAAGTTCCTTTCTAGGCTTTGTGTGCTTACCATCATCGGCCACATCATCACTGACCACGGTAAGATTGTGGTCAAACACAGGCCTGTACATAGAAAAAAAAAAAAAAAACGATTCTTATGCGTATTGGAGGATCTCGGGATATGAATTTTATCTAGTAACTTTTTGTCGTTCTGTTTTGTATTATATATTCAAGGTTGCATCGGAAAGAAAAAAAACATATTTTTTGCCGACGCATACGACAAGGCTGTATGGCTCTGAGACTTGACTCTTTAGACTAATATAATAGTAATGTCATCAGATCCCATTTGTCTTCAAAATAAATAATGTAACCTCCACATATTTCCAGGAGCTTCAGGAACAGACCCTTCGCCTTCGCGAGCAGCTAATATTCTGTGAGATAGGCCGAGAGGAGGCTGCAGATAGCGAGCGCGAGCTGAGGGCGCAGCTCCTGGACCAGGGAGCCCTGTTCCATCGCCAGGAGGCGAGCCTGGCTGCCCTCAACAATCAGCTCAAGGACACCAGGTACTGACACTTGCAGCTGCAGCTTCAGACAATTATAAAATAGTATAGTTTTAGAATTTATTAATAACTAGCTGACCCGGCAGACGTTTTCCTGCCCCGAGAACAAAAATAAAACTGGGACCTACAAACCTATCCCTACCTACTCCTATCTACCTGTACCTGCCACTACCTACCCCTACCTACCTTACCTACCTACCCTACCTACCTACCCTACCTACCCTACCTACCTACCCTACCTACCTACCCTACCTACCTACCCTACCTACCTACCCTACCTACCTACCCTACCTACCTACCCTACCTACCTACCCTACCTACCCTACCTACCTACCTACCCTACCTACCCTACCTACCTACCTACCCTACCTACCCCTACCTATCCTATGTCCTTCTCCTGGCTCTAAACTACCACCCTGCCAATTTTCAGCTAAATCGGTTCAGCCGTTCTTGAGTTATAAGTGGAGTAACTAACACGACTTTCTTTTATATATATAGATAAACAAAAACACAAATATTTGATCTTTATAATATTAGTGTAGCTGTAGATGAATAAAGTATATGCAGGTTTTTTTATCGCATTTCTGAACAAAATATGAAAATATCGTAAAAAGGATGTCTAAAAGTGAAATTAAATCCGGGCAAGAAATACGGAAGATATAACCAGTCTGGCGTCGCTGTCCGTATTTGGCCCAACTATTTTGTTGTCATATGGCTTTTGTTTATAACAAGTAGTTTCCGTTACGCTCTTATTATTTTTAAATGTTATTTAAATTTCAACCTTGACAGGAAAATATAAGAATTATAATAATAACGTTTTTAAAGTCAATAAAGAAAATATTCGCCTGCAAAAGAGTTGCTTTTCACGACTTTCTTAGATTTTCCTTTTTTTTTATTTGTCAGCGCCGCCTGTTTGGATAAGCATTTTGAACTACTAATTAGACAGATCCGACATGGCATGTGACGTCATACGCCATATCAACTCTATGCTAAAGTCTGTTTTGCTAGACAGAGATGGAGATAAAACTTAGATAGCATATATTATATTGCCAACTGATGTACCTTGTACGTGTTGCAGGGAACAGCTGGACAGGCTACAGACGGAGCGGGAACAGATGAAGGAGCTGGGAGATAAGCTGCGACACTCCAATGATATGATAGAACAGCTTCTTGAAGACAAGGTAACATTTACCACACGTGGTCTGTTAAGTGTTACGAGATTCAAACTGGGTCACTGATAAACTAATGGTCTATTTTAATTATTTAGACGTTGTTAGACACTGAATCGTCTGGATAATATCGGTTCGGAAGATTGCATTTTCAGAAAAGAGCCGGCAATCAATATTTTTTTTTATACAGGAAAAATATTTATCTTACGAAAACTATATTATTTTTGTTACGTTTATTAAACAATACTAATCAAATGTTCGAAATGATGTCCATTGTTTTCAATACATAAGCAGACTCGACACCTCAAACATTTAGTGCGTTCTTCATCATAAGGTTATGTATTTTAAACAATTGGTGTCATTTTGAAAAATGTATTATGGTACGAGTATGTACCTACTTCTTTAAAAGTAAACAGTATATTCTTAAAAAAATGACCTTTCCTTTATTTTTCCATATGACATTACTTCGCAGAAATTGATCATTATAAGCGACACTATGAGATGGAGCAATAATACAGGCTGTGTTTTTTTTCAAAATCAATGAGTTCGATTCCCGGCAAGGCAAATATTTTTTTTGAAAATCCAAGTATACAGTTTTAGTTTTTATCAATATCGGCCCCGAGACTTCTTTCAGCATTTTTCGCTATTACTTATACTTTAGGATTTGGTCTACCACGCCTACTTAAAAAATTCACCCAGTATACAACATAGTCGGCAAACAAGCATACGGCCCGCCTGATGGTAAGCGGTTACATTTCAGAACGGCTGATTCTTTTTTTTGTTGTGCTTGTAATTATCAGGACTTGGTTATGAAACAAATTTTTTTATTAATCCACCGTTAGAGTCGCAAATTTTGATGCCAAGCACCTAGGCATTGTAACAGGTTGGCAACACATTGGTAATACCTCTGGCATTACAAATGGCGATAGACCACGGTAACCACTTACCATCAGGTAGAACGCCTTCCTGCTTGGCAACCATGTGACATCAAAAAAAACTCTATAAAAACCATCCAGTTGAGGGCGGGCAGGAATAGGACTTTATAAGGATAATGAATTAAAAAAAAAAAACAAAAATATTTATTTAGGAACCAGAAACAGTTGCATATGGTACAATTTAAAAACGATGGCACCTGCCAAAAGTATAAAAACTGTGACGCAGACACCAACGCCCTCCTCCGTTACATTAGAGATTAGTTCCATACAGAAATTATACAAAAGAAAAAATTATAAATAAATAAATATGAAAAACAAAATAATTTTGCATATGGGAAGTGTGTGTGGGTGTGTGTGTGTGTTGGGTGTGTGTGAGAGGTATGGTGTGTGGGGGAGGGAGTGCGTGTGTGTGGGGGGGGTGTAAATAAAATCCTCGGACATTCTTAACACACGGTTATCTGATCCCAAACTAAGCAGAGCTTCTACTATGGAAACCAGATAACTGATATACTACATATACTATTTTTTTTTAAATACATACTTATATAGATAGTATGTAAGTGTAAGGATGGGGGGTGTGTGTGTGTATGTTTGATTATTCACCTACCCTAGAATGTTGAGTAATGATGATGTTGCATGTAGAAACGTCTCCAAGCGGAGGTGATGGAGGTGCGCTCGCGGGTGCTGGTGCTGCAGCAGGAACTTGACAACAGTGAGAAGGTGCAGCAAGACTTCGTCAGACTCTCGCAGTCGCTACAGGTACGATGTACCAATGTGAAGGGTCAACAGCAAACACTTATTTACTTTTTATAAAAAAGGAGTTGTCCATTTTTTTGTTCACGAATAACTTTTTGCTTATGGACCGATTTTAATAATTCTTTATGCTTTGGGTTGGGTTCAGTGTAGCTCCAAGGTGGTCCTTTTTATTGTCTTTGAAGGAGGATTTACTCTTTTTTATTTAGGATTCCGTACCTTAAAAGAAAAAAAAACGGTTCCCTTATAGGATCGTTCGTGTGTTTGTCTGTCCGAAAATACTGGACTGGATTGAGTAAATAAATAATAAAATACAGAAAATAGTTCTTTACCTATAGATTACAGGAAAACCTATAAGAAGTCTTTGGTATTTAAAGTAACATAGGATATTACGAGTCAGACTCGCACTCCAGATTTATTTTAAAGTTGATTATCTACACTAATCTATAATAATAATATTATAAAGAGGAAAGATTTGATTGTTTGTTTGTTTGCATTGAGTAGGCTCTGAAACTACTGAACCGATTTGAAAAATTCTTTCACTAATAGGAAGCTACATTATTCCCGAAGGTTATAGGCTACTTTTTATCACGGGAACGCGAGTGAAACCGCGCGGAACAGCTAGTCTACAATAAGTTGATAAAAAGTGAAATTAAAATTGACCAAGAAATACGAAATATATAAACATTTTAGATGTGTAGTGTAAATGTGTTGTGTTGTTTTGCAGGTCCAGCTGCAGCGCATCAGGGAGGCGGACTCGGAGGTGAGATGGCAGCACGAGGATGACGTCACGCACTGCCCGGTCTGCCACGCGCATCTCAACAACCACAAGAAAAAGGTTTATACTACACTAGCTGACCCGGCACACGTTGTCCCGTCCTGAGAACAAATAAATAACTGGGACCTAACCTAACTACCTATACCTACCTACCCCTATCTACCCTACCTACCCCTACTTACCCCTACCTAACTATTTTCCACGTATTTTTTTTCTGTACTAATTTTGCGGAGTCTCACACAAATTTTCATCCCCTATTTTAGGGGCTGGGGGATGATTTCCAAAAAATAATAAGACATGTATTTTTCGTTGGTAACAAAGAGTCTGTGTACCGATTTTTAGCTTCCTACCTTGGAAACCGCGAAAAGTCCCATATACAATTTCACCCCCTATTTTAAAAGGTTGGAGGCTGATTTCCAAAAAAAAAATGATGCACGATTTTTTTATTAGTCCCAAATAGTTCGCATACCAATTTTTAGCTTTCTACCTTGAAAACTGCGGAATGCTCCATACAAACTTCCACCCCCCATTTTAGGGAAGTGGGGGGTTAGAAAGAGACAAAAAGTAGCCTATGTCACTCTCCATCCCTTCAACTATCTCTACTTAAAAAATCACGTCGATTCGTCGCTCCGTTTTGCCGTGAAAGAAGGACAAACAGACGCACAGATACACATACTTTCTTTCACATTTATAATATTAAGTATGGATAACATATACTTGACGGCCCAGTTGGCATGATTGGTTAAGATTCCACTTATCATGCCATAGGTGGTGGGTTCGATTCTCATCCTAGACAAACATTTGTATGCAAAGCATTGTGGTAGGGTACTTTGTAGTTCTGGCCTACCTGCCAGGCGGTGTGTTCCGACAGTTGCATTTGATATCTAGTCCTAGGCTTTGTGTGCAATAATAATAGGGTAGTTGACACTGTCAAAAATAAATAACCAAACACTAACCAATGCATAAAACATCTAAAAACACATGGAAATATCAAATATGTTGTACATTTAATGCTTTTTATGATTTTTATCTACTCTCATATCGTAATGTTCTTATTATGAAATCAAAAACAGTACTTTAATGACCCACTTTAGGCACACCCGTGTATAATGAAATTAAAAAATTATATTATAGCACAGTTTTCTTCCCAAGATAATGCTATAAAATAACTTTTTTCATTAAAGAACAAGTATTTGGACATGTCTGGCCACTTATAATGTTTTTTGGGTTTTAATACTTCAATTACTGTCAGTCAACTTGTCAAACGAAATAATAAAGAAAAAAACATTATAAGTGGCCAGACATGACTAAACAATTAAACGTAGTATTATATTCTCTTTGTAAACAATTAGGAATCAATCAGTATCAATTCAATTTTAGATACAAATTTACTCTGTGGTCGCGTATGCGGTAGGGAGTTTTTCCCAACACGGATTTGGGCGCCATGATGATTAATGTTTGTTTATTTTATTGATTTTTTTGCATACATATTTTATTTTGGCCAAAAATTATAGTAAAATAGCAGTGATACTAAGGTGAAATAAACATGGATCTGAAATTGTGGAGGCGGCAATGGAAATGACGAATAATCGATACCCGTGAGTCATGAAAACCTATGACAAAATATTATCGATTTTTTACCTTTAAATTACATTATTAAATGAGTTTAGATAAAGTACTGTATGATACTGCACATAATTAGGTATTAAAAACTCGTGTGATACTATTAAGAACCTCGCCTACGGCTCGGTACTTAAACTCACACTCACTCGTGTTTAATAACCCCTATTATGCAACAGTATCATAAACTACTATTAATTACCAGTGGAACCACTAAGAGTAGATGATTTGATGCTGTGAAACTATGACGTCATAATGTAATATTTCATACAAAATTCCTTATAAACTATCGTTTTGACATTTATTAAAAAGTAGCTGATTTGATGTGTCAGTCAACTACCCTATTATCAACAAGTCCATAAATAATATCCTGTGACATTCCTTACATACGGTTACCAGTGCCCTGAGCACGAATCACTTGCGTAAAACTTACGTATCGTCATCGTGGCGTCTGCGTGTAATTTTTGACAGAAGTTCTATCGTCTACTCGATACCCAGCTAGCGAGCTACGTTAAGTTCGTCTAGAAATTATTATCATAAATTTTTAAATTGTATTGTTAAACAATATATACATATTTATTTACAAATAACAAAAAATAAATTAAATAACCTGCATATCTCACATTATTAGCAAAAAATAAAAGGTATACTAGATAATCCTCATATTTTAATGTTTTTTTTCTACAATTTAAGATAATAATATTACTTTATTTATGAATGAAAAAATGGTGAACGTAATTCATGTAATCAAATAATATTAAAAGTAAAAAGCGCGCGTAGTAACTTTTTTTATTTCAGCAAGGAGATCTAAGTTTGAATTTAGAACAAATCGTAAAAAGTTGAGCCTCGTGATTTCTATACAAATGAATTCGATGCATTTCAATTATTGATTTGTTTTTAGCACATTTTATGAAATTCGTATTTATTTTTTTATTATAATTAAAGGATGTTCCTAAAGTAACGATCAATCGAAATAATCATTTTTATAAGTATTAATTTTACTATCAAAATTTCGAGGTATACACGATGGTCCATCTTTAGCCGCCCAAACAAAATGAAACACATCTCATAGGGGTTTACCTTTTGATCTTTTTGGTTTCTATATAAGAATTATTAAAATCTAACTAAAAAAAATTTTAAACCTTTTTAATAAAATCACAATATACAAAAAAATCAATAATCTGCGATACATGATTAAAAAATGCTGTAAAAAAAACGACCTTCTCACTGCAAAATATTCGGTGAGAAGGTCGACGATAGCTGGCTAGCGAGTAACTGTACCATTATATCAAATTTAATACCAAACTGCGTATACGTACGTTTACGCACGTGACGATTTGCAGATCCGTGAACGTTTAGCACTGTTCGAGATTCAAATCTCCATACAATTTTGTTTTGACGCACTCGATACGATGACGCTACACTTACGGCAGAGGTTCGTGCTCAGGGCTCTGATCCCAAATTTAAAGATTTAGACACCTTTCAAAATCTTTGTCTTAAATATAATAGTAGACTGTTAACCAAGGGATAATAAACAAAAAAAATAAAAATAAAAAACTTTTACAGCAATTGTTACATAAATGTTCAAAATACATGAAAGGCTTATAGTGTGAAATGGGAAAGTTTCGGGAAACTCACCCGAGTTAAGCCCTAATTCTACCTCGCTCAGATTATAAATGCTTATAAATCTTATAATTTAAATGTTTTGTTGAAAATAAATTATAAGAAAATTACATAATTATGCTATCAAAGTTTATAGGTATAGGTTTCTACCGTTGTTCAGTACTGCATCTTAGATATGAAAACGCATACTTTACGAGTGGGAGAGATGAAAATAAGATAGTTTCTGGACATATCAAATCAGCTACTTTTTAATAAATATCGAAACGATAGTTTTTATGGATTTTTGTATGAAATACTACACTATGACGTCATAGTTTCACAGCATCAAATGATCAACTCTTAGTGGTTCTACTGGTAATTAAAAATCATTAAATGTACAACATATTTGATGTTTCCACGTTTTTTCAAATGTTTTGTGCATTGGTTAGTGTTTGGTCATTTATTTTTGACACTTTCAACTAGTACTGTAAACTATTGTATATTTATGCAGGTGCACTGTCGTCACTGCGGGCGTATATTCTGCGCTACGTGCGTGTCGCACGCGGTGCCGAGCGGACCGCGCGGGGCGCCGGCGCGGGTGTGCGCCGTGTGCCGCACGCTGCTGCAGCCCCACACCGCGCCCTACTTCAGCACCGACCCGCCGCACACGCCGGACTAGTGCCACCACCACCACCACCACCACCACCACAACCACCACAACCACCACAGCTAATTACCCACTTTTGACAGAAACATGTCTCCCCTGCCACACTTTTGACAGGAGTTTGTCTGTGTTTGTGTTCAATTAAATTTTTGTGTTTGTCTCCATCGTGTCTACGGCATTGTTAATGTGACATAAAAAAAGCAGCAATTTAACAATAAAATATTTAAAACTAATGAGCACATTAAAATGGTAATATAGTCTCTCTTGCTACACTTTTGACAGAGAGGTATCTCTGCTGCCACATGTTTGACAGGTGGTGTGTATTTCATTGCCTTCACACTACCAATAAATACCATTTTATAATTTATCTATATAAACCTTACATCCAAGGTGCTAATCTCGCGTCCACCTGGAAATTGGCAATTTTTTTATTTAAAATACATATAAATTCAATGAAAATCTTTGTTAGTGGTCGCTAGAATACTTATCTATTTCTACATTAGAAAATTATATAAACTGAGCTATCTTTACACTACAGATTCAGAGCTTCACAGGTTGCATATAAGCTTATCTAAATGCCCTTTGAAAATCATCCAATGAGAGCTCAAAATGCCCACAAAATGGTGTTCGTCGTAGCGCGTCATTGGATGAAATCATCAAATAATATATAGCCCGGCTAGTGACGTCCAGTGAGATAGTCTTGGAGGCCCAAAATCACATTAAATTCGCTAATCATACTACCTATCTGGTACTAGGTATACATTTATATAATCTTTAGTTTTTCCACAGTAAAATTAAATTCAGTTTTCATCAAGATATTACAAAGGGTAGTTTTGAAATGAAGTCATTTAAATATTGTAATATACATTTAGAACAAGTGTAGTTATGAATTTTTGTGATTAATTGTGGTGTTACTGGCTTATTATTTAAAAATTTGGTGCTTTTTCCAATTATGGTCATCGGTTACTCTTAGAAACTTTTATTGAATAATGATTGAAAATATTTAATGCTGTCAAATTAGTCAGTGACCAATGTGACAAAAAATTTCTTATATCCTTTTGTTATGTTTTTTATTAGAAAGGGATTGAGTGAGATTAAATTCAATGATCTATGGAATTAACAAAGCCAGTAATTGATTTGGAACCAGCTAATATTTAATTGTTAGTTATCATTACTTTTATATCGCTTATTTGATATTTCTGAATGCTTAGTTGATGAATAGGTATATGTTTTATTTTTGTGTTCATTTTAAGGTTGTACATAAAATGTTTCACTGCATCAAATTATATTCTTATTTATATAGATAAGTTAGTGTTAAATTGTTATTTGTTACAAATGGCTATTCTGGGAACCTTTTTATAAATCAAAATATTTGTTCATTTTTTGATTCACGTTGGTAGATATTAAAATAAACCATAATAAGAAATGAATAAAGTAACTATTTGTAATGAATTCTATCGATTGTTTGTACAACTTATACCATGTAATACTATGAAGTATCAAATATCAAGAAAACAAGGCATTTATGATGGTCAGATTTTAGCCTAGATTACTTCTAACGAATCTTGTTTTCTTTGACCACTTACCGTAACTTTCTTGGTCTATTTTACGTGCGAATTAGGGTCAGTGACCTCATGGTTAAGTTATATAGTGCTATCAGACCCAATGCACTCCGGGCCGGTATTAAAAACTATTAACCTTGCGTGCACGCAATAAGACCCAAATTGAAATATTGTATATACCTAAGTACTTTTATAGATGCCGGCCCGGTGTGTCTGGTCTAAAGGGCACGATATGACATATTTTAGAGTAATAGCTATAGAAGTAAGGGTGTAATATATGAAAATAAAATATTTTATTGTAAATAAAAGAGCTCGATAAGTTATTTGGTGTTTTCTTTCCAAAATAGTGATGAATTTATATTACCAACCAAGTATCGAAGATAAGTCGGGATGTAGGTATTTGTATTTTATTTTATTAACTGAAGGTACAATTCAAAATGCTGACGGCAGACTTCCTGCCTTGAAAATAATAAAAGTGGGTAGTCAGTTGTTTAGTCCCTACTGAAGGTAAAATGCAGACGGCAGACGTCCTGCCTTGAAAATGGAAAAAAGTGGGTAGTTCAGTTTTTTTAGACCCTACCTACAACAGAACTTCCCTACAATACTGATATCCTAGTACTATTTTTATAAGCAGGCAGTAATATTGGCGTTTAAAACTTAGTTGTCGCTTTTATTTGACATCTCTGTGAACTTATGTGATCCTGGTAATTTCGCAACAGAATATATTTCATAAAACGCGTCTAAACTTCATGTAGTCACCTTTATTTGACACATCTGTGAACTTATGTTATCCTGGTAGTTTGCAACAGAATCTATTTCATAAAACGCGCTTAAAACTTTGTCGTCGCCTTTATTAGACACATCTGTGAACTTATGTTATCCTGGTAGTTCCGCAGTAGAATCTATTTCGTCAATGATTTTTTTATGTTTTCATAGTTATTTTAATGTCTAAAAAGTGTTTCTCTTTTATGTTTTTTGTCAATAAATATAATTATTATTCTGCTATTCAGGGTGGAGACAAATCAATGATCATAAAAATCGGTCCAGCCGTTCTCGAGTTCAAAAACTTTTGTTTTTTTACAAATAGGAAAGTAAAGTGCCGGCGCCGCGGCATAACCAATCCGTGAATCAACCCGATTAATTATCAGAATAGGTATAGGAATAAAACTATTTATTTGTCATTGAAATATTTTAATGTCGAATCTTAATAATCTAGTAAAAAATATTTTGTCGAAGTAATAAATGAAATCAAATGGGGAATGACAATTATATAACGTTAAAACTAAGTTAAAAATATGTCTAATCGTGATAGTTCTCCAAGCTGAGCGTGATGACGTCACTCACCAGGCAGTCGGCCGGCTGGAAATAAGGAACACATTTAATATACACTACACAAAATTCCATAGAATTTATTTTTTTGTGATATAACACAGCCAAAGAAACTTCGGTCAGCAATTTCAAGATTTTTGGAGTTTTCCATAGCCAGTCGTTGAAATTAAATGTACTTTGATAAGGCATCTTCGAAACTTATGTTTGGGTTGCTATACGTTGTTCAGCATGTATGACCAACAATGACTTGAAAATATCTGAGCCATCTCAAAAACTAAGGCTAACCACTTACCATCAGGTGGACCGCCTGCCTGCCTGACAACCTTCTGACATAAAATATAGGAAACATCGTGAGGAAACCATAGTACGATGGTATGGTACTTTGTAGTACCCGCCTGGCTGGCTACCACCCTCAAGTTGAAAATCTGTCGCCAAGCATCTTGCGATATGTTCCGGCAATTGCATTTGAGAGCCATTTGCCTTTGTGTGCTTATCACCACTGACCACAATGAGATTGTGGTCAAACACAGGCCTATCCGACTAATATTATAAACGTGAAAGTTTGTATGTATGTTTGTTACTCTTTTACGCAAAAACTACTGAACGGATTTGGATGAAACTTGGCACATAGATAGATCATACCCTGGAATAACATGTAGGCTACTTTTTATCCCGGGAACGCGGGTGGAACCGAGGGAGACAGCTAGTACATAATAAAAAAAAATACCTCAGAGCAAATCCCGACGAGTGCGTCAGCGCACCCGTAGAACTCCTCCTTGAGGGAGATGACGATGGTCTGCAGGTTGCCCTTCTTGGAGCGGATGTAGGAGGCCACCTTGCCGATGTTCGTGTTGTCCAGCGCCGCGTCGATCTCGTCCAACAGGAAGAACGGCGCTGGCTGGTAGCTATATAGCAAAAAGTATTTATCCATATATTATGTTTGTTACTTTTTCACTTTCTAACGGCTGGACCAATTTTGATGGAATTTAAGATATATAGGTAGCCACTCTGGATTAATACATAGGCTACTTTTTATCCCTCGGGAACGCGGGTGAAACCACAGGGCGGAAAGCTAGTATTTAATTAAAAGCCAGTAGGTTTTTTAGGGTTCCGTTAGCAAAGGTTGCCAACGGAACCTTATTACTAAGTCTCCGCTGTCCGTTCGCCTGTTTGCGGGCTGTGTCTCATAAACCGTAATAGATATTTGTCATTTTTATTGAATATGTATTATTATTGTCGCTATAACAAAAAAAATAAAGATTTTTTGGCCGATCTTTACAATCGCGTTATCTCATGAACCGTAATAGGTAGACAGTTGAATTTTTCACAGAATGTTCATTTCTGTTGCCGTTATAAAAACAAATAATGTACGATGGTACGGATTTTTTTTAAGTTTAGTAATAATTTTATATTTTTTCTGCTCTACATTTTTGATAACCTGTATAAATCATGATTCAATACTCTTTCAGTATAAAATAGGCAATCAAAATGAGTATACCTATGTATAGCGAAGAGTAGCGCGAGCGCGGCTACAGTCTTCTCCCCGCCGGAGAGGTTGGACATGGGCTGGAACCGCTTCCCGGGGGCCACGCAGTTGTAGTTGATGCCGTCCAGGTACGGCTCCTCGGGGTTCTCCGGGCCCAGGAACGCTTGCGCCGACTGGTTCATTGCTAGGGCCTGTCAACACATACCATGACTCTGATTCTGATGTTTACAAACTAAACAAATCTATTTTTATTTATTTATTATGGGACAATAAACAGTTTTAAAAATAACAAAAATATGAAAATAATTGTAACAACATTGCAGCCTACTACATTATCCGCATATTAATTAAAAACTAACAACAAATAAAAAATACGTACTAATTGAGAAACTACTCCTTTCTTGAAGTCGGTTAAAAACATAAGAGATAAAACAAGAAGGGTATTTCGTAAACAATAGACGCCAATCTGAGCTAAGCTGCGGACAGACGGACGCACGGCAAAATAGGGTAGTTTACTGACATATCAAATCAGCTACTTTTTAATAAATGTCAAAACGTTAGTTTATATGGACTTTTGTATGAAATACTAACCTAATGACGTCATAGTTTCACAGCATCAAATGATCTACTCTTAGTGGTTCTACTGGTAATTAAAAATCATAAAAAGCATTAAATGTACAACATATTTGATGTTTCCACATGTTTTTAGATGTTTTATGCATTGGTTAGTGTTTGGTAATTTATTTTTGACACTGTCATCTAGCCTATTATAAGGGTTCCTTATTTACTATGGAATCCAAAGAGTACTTATATTCACCTTATAAATAGCATCGATTTCATTGGCGACGTGCTCGAAGCAATCAATGAACTTGTCGTGTCGCTCCTTTTTCACCTGTAAATAAAATATATCGAACATCATTGACAAGCCAGTTGCCTATCACGCCGCTGGTCATGGGTTCTATTCCCATCCAGGACAAGCATTTGTGTGCATGAACAAGTCTGTTTGTCCTGATTGTAATTATCTATATAAGTATGTATTTACAACAAAAAAGTAGTATATGTAGTATATCAGTTATCTAATTTCCATAGTACAAGCTCTGCTTAGTTTGGGATCAGATAACCGTGTGAGAAAAATGTCCCAGAATATTTATTTATTATAATTCTGGCAACATATTATACTCTTGTAAGAAAAATAAATAAGTACTTAGTAATGGAGTACCTTCTCGAATGCCAGTTTAGCTTTGTGCGCGCGTTTCCTCGCCGCTACGAACGCTTCGTTGGTCGCGTTCACTTTTTCCCGAACCTCGTTTAATTTTTGCATCGCCTGAAATATATAAAAATACAAAAAATAATCCAGGAAAGTTTATTTGAAAGCTTTTTTCATACTACTTCACTTCTGCAGCGGACAATGCCTACTACTCGTCATGTCGGATCTTAGATTATTAACGGTGTGTGTATTTAGCCTACCTTTTGAGATAATAACCCTGAGGTTTTATGAAAGACATAAAAATCCTCTATCTAACCTTTAGGGGTTGAATTTTCAAATATCCTTTCTGGATGGATGTCTTTGTTATAATATATGTTAATCTAGGGTGTCAGCTACCTCCATAGCAAATTTCATCAAAATTGGTCCAGCCGTTAGAGCGTGAAGAAGTGACAAACATACTCACTCACAAACATTCGCATTTATAATATTAAGTAGAAGAGTAGGATTTGATCTCCCGCGATACAGGCATGCCAAATTTGAATTCTTGGTACTCTGCCACCAGGGGAGGAGTTAGGGGAAGTTTTTTACATTTATAAGTAGGTAGTTTGTTTTATTTTAGGTATTTAAGGTTAGTATTAAATTGTAATTTAAAAATGTAAATAGTTAGTTATTTGAAATAAATATATTTGTATTGATTATACCCTCATATTAGGAGCTTGTATTTTATCCACGGTGTTCTGCAGAGAATTTATGGCTTTCTGCAGTTTGTCCGCTTTGCGCTTGATCTCGTCCAGCTCGTCCAGGTCCTTCAGCGTCTCCGGCAGGGAGCTGTAGTCCACTCGGATCCTGGAAACAGTATCAATAAGCGATTAATGACGCCGCTAGTCGAGCAACAAATCCTTAGTTTTTTTTACGGTCGTATCAGTACGCACACATGCGTAGTGATTCTGTAAATACTTTCACAAGTACATGTCAAACGTTTTGAGCTTTGGAGGCACGCGCCATGTTATCCTAGTTAATCTTTAGTGTAGTGAAGTGTACATAGAGTCAACAAGACCACCTGTAGCGCCGCTGGTCGTGAGTTCGATTCCCATACAGGACCAATAATTTGTTTGCATGAACATATCTGTTTGTCCTGAGTCTGGGTGTAACCATCTAGTTTCAGTTATCTGGTTTCCATAGTACACGCTCTGGTTAGTTTGGGGTCAGATAAACATGTGTGAAGAATGTCCCAGGACACACATACAATAATTTAAGTGCAGTACATGTATTGAATTTTCTTTTATGAAAAGGTTGACAAGCATGCAGGCGGTCCATCTGATGGTAAGTGGTTACCGTCGCCTATCGCCATTTGCAATACCATACTGTAATTTGCTTTTGCAGTATAGTATAGTACGTACCTAGCCTCTCGTCGGTATTGGTGGGTGGTGGAAAGGGAGGAGGGGTCGGACTCCGTGTCCCCGGTCTCGTCCAGGCTGCCCTCCAGCAGCGGGATCACTATGTCGTCGATCTAAACAATTTACATATTAGTATTGAACCATGTGCAGTGAAAACATGGCATAGGAGGTCATTTAAAGGTTCAGTAGTTTCGGAGCCTATTCAATGCAAACAAATTCATATTATTATTTTTTATTTTTTTATTTTACATATTTGACGATTAAAAATACTTGGAATGAGTTCATTTAATAAAGACACTTTTGAATTTGAGTGAATAAAATGTGAGGTTACCTTGCACTGCCTTAGAATGTTGTGGCGGTCGGATTTCCTGCTCTCGATGCGCGCCTCGATGGACGCGATCTGTTTCTGCACCGACGCGATGTCCTTCGTGATGCTGCCTAACTCCTTGCGCGCCTGATATACATTACAAACTATTTACTATACATATAGTTGAAAATCTGTCAAGCACCTACCGGTGTGTTCCGGCAATTACACTTGAGAGCAATATTAAGAGCGTACATTCTAAATATGACAAGTCAATATGCTACGCGATCTCTAGAGCGACGAAATGCAAACGCACACTGCAATGTCACTCTGTGTGCGTGAAATGCTACTCTATGTGCGTAAGGTCGTGAGCTCGTGAGCGCTGGACTATAATATGCATAAATGTTGATACTTTTTAGATTAACTTTGAAAATATAGTCACCATAATAATATTATATAATTTCTATCTTGTTTAAAATAGTACGAAAATGAAACAAAGGCGACCATTTAGCGATTTTTCAGGCATTGATCTACTTTCAATACGATTAACCCGAAACACGTCGTTATTGTAATTCTTTATTGTTTTTAGAGAATATTCTTTTCCTGTCAATTTTTTTTGGTATAGGTGTATATTTGATTACAAAAATATATGTGTTTAAAGTCAGAGGTTTGAGGAATAATTTGATGAATCCATACTATAATCTTATATAATACTAGCTTTTGCCCGCGACTTCGTCCGCGTTTTCGTCGTTTTTCGTAAAAAAGTAGCATATGTCCTTCCTCAGGGTTCAGTGGTTTTAATGTGACAGACAGATTAACTTTCGTATTTTAGTAGGGAAATATAATATGTCAACCCACAATACTGTTAAAAAATATCGCAATAAGGAACCGCAGAATATTATTATTAATAGCTGTGCCCCGAGACCATCAGCGTGTAACTCCTTGTATGTTATTATGTTAATGTATTGGTAATATTGTTTAGATCACTTTCACATGAGGCTTAAGTACATATAGAATGAAAATACTTCAGCGAAAAGCTTCCGGGTAAACTACGTTGAAAGTTGACCCGTCCGGCACGTGAACATAAAGATTTCTAGAACTGCTAACCCGGGAAAGAGCGACATATAACTGACCATGTGAAAAACAACTGACACCGAGATCTACTCACACGAAAAGTCTGCCCTTGAGCCTTATTTATTGTCATTGCATAACACACCGATACTGGGAATTGCGTTCTTTTAAATTGGAATGGAAAATTATTTGGTATTATGGGAATTCTGGGAATAAAGATGGTTTCTCCTGCACCGCAACCTGTTAAAATTTGAGCCTCGATTACATTTTGTTGTAACTGGGTTACTTTAAGCCGAGTTCCATTGCAAAGTTGTGGTGGTCTTAAACACCGATTGTATATCACGCCACAAATAAGAGCTTTTCAGGCAAGCCCTAACCTCATCAGCTCGGGTTCCCCTTGGTATTACCGGTAAGGTTTGTCGGAAATCACCACAAAATAATACTGTGATACCGCCCATTGGTCGATCATTTTGTATTATATCCCTTAAAGTTCTGTCTACCGCTTCTACTCCTTTTCGATGGGCCATCGTACATTCATCCCATTTGATTAAATTACACTCACGTAATACCTTAGCTTTGTCGCTATTTCTTGAAATACTACAGGTTGGACTTTCCGTGCGATCTAAATCAATTGGTATTTTAAACATAGTGTGAGCAGTTCTTCCTCCTGGTAGCAATGTTGCAGCTATACCTGATGAAGCCACGGCAAGAGCAATTTTACGCTGATTTCGAACATAAGCTAATATTAATTTAAAATATTAATGTAAACAAATATAATCAGAATGCTCCGAACTGCTAAGCTATCAGGAGTTACACGTGTTATTGTGAGTCAACCATAAAAGATAGACATATGCTGTTGCGGGATATTTTTTAGACAATTTTATGTAGAATATTTCGGTCATACATGATTTCTATGTAACTTTAACCATTAAGGCTGCACACGCGACGGAAGCTTAAAAAATGGAGTAACTTCTCCCGTTTTCCCAACATTTCCCTTCACTACTCTGCTCCTATTGATTGTAGCGTGATGAAAAGTATACTATAACCTGCCCAGAAGTATGAAGAATAATTGTACCAAGTTTCGTTAAAATCCGTCGAGAAGTTTTTGTTTCTATAAGGAACATACAGACAGACAGACAAAAATTTTACTGATTGCATTTTTGGCATCAGTATCGATCACTAATCACCCCCTGATAGTTATTTTGAAAATATATTTCATGTACAGAATTGACCTCTCTACAGATTTATTATAAGTAAAGATATATCTATATATATAAAAGAAAGTCGTTTTAGTTACTCCACTTATAACTCAAGAACGGCTGAACCGATTTAGCTGAAAATTGGCAGGGAGGTAGTTTAGAGCCAGGAGAAGGACATAGGATAAGTAGGTAGGGGTAGGTAGGGTAGGTAGTGTAGGTAGGTAAGGTAGGTAGGGGTAGGTAGGGTAGGCAGGTAAGGTAGGTAGGGGTAGGTAGAGGTAGGTAGGGTAGGTAGGTAAGGTAGGTAGGGGTAGGTAGTTAGGTAGGGGTAGGTAGATAGGTAGGGGTAGGTAGAGGTAGGTAGGGTAGGTAGGTAAGGTAGGTAGGGGTAGGTAGTTAGGTAGGGGTAGGTAGTTAGGTAGGGGTAGGTAGTTAGGTAGGGGTAGGTAGGGTAGGTAGGTAAGGTAGGTAGGGGTAGGTAGTTAGGTTAGGGGTAGGTAGTTAGTTAGGGGTAGGTAGTTAGGTAGGGTAGGTAGGTAAGGTAGGTAGGGGTAGGTAGGTAGGTCCTAGTTTTATTTTTGTTCTCAGGGCAGGACAACGTCTGCCGGGTCAGCTAGTCTATATATATAAAAGAAAGTCGTGTTAGTTACTCCACTTATAACTCAAGAACGGCTGAACCGATTTAGCTGAAAATTGGCAGGGAGGTAGTTTAGAGCCAGGAGAAGGACATAGGATAAGTAGGTAGGGGTAGGTAGGGTAGGTAGGTAAGGTAGGTAGGGATAGGTAGGTAAGTCACAGTTTTATTTTTGTTCTCAGGACAGGACAACGTCTGCCGGGTCAGCTAGTAATATTATAAATGCCAAAGTAACTATGTTTGTTTGTTTGTTACCTTTTCGTAGCTTAACTTTCGTAGTTATGAAATTTGGCAAGGAGATAGATTATGTCTTGGGGAATAACATAGGCTATGTTATGTCTCAAAAAATAATCTTAAAGGGGTGAAATAGGGGTAGAATATTTGTATGGGCAATCCATAATTGTTCAATCTATGGATCTGAAAATTCATATTTAGGCTTTTGGTATGAAATAAAGAAAATACGTGTTTCAACTATAGTACTAGACTATATTACTTCCAACATAGACTACAGGTAAGTACGCTGAGATACTTCCATACACAAATAAGGTGTGCACTATTTATTATGATTGAATCTACATAGTATTTTGATGATGAACGTGAGAAGATTTTATATTAAACTAGCTGACCCGGCAGACGTTGTCCTGACCTGAGAACAAAAATAAAACTGTGACTTACCTACCTATCCCTACCTACCTCTACCTATCCCTACCTACTCCTACCTACCCCTACCTAACTACCTATCCCTACCTATCCTATGTCCTTCTCCTGGTTCTAAGCTACCTCCCCATCAATTTTCAGCAAAATCAGTTCAGCCGTTCTTGAGTTATAAATAGTGTAACTAACACGACTTTCTTTTATATACAGGGTGGAATTTTGTAATGCCACCTGGAGGGGAAGTACTCTTAATACTTTAGATAGAAAATTTTACTCAAAGGAAACATTCCTTTATTTTTGAAAAGAAAAAAAACGGCATTAAAGATTTTTAAAAATTCGCTTGCCGCACACGGTAATCGAACCGACTAAAATCTGTAAAAGTTGCACCGTGTACTTCTATTGCATTGATTGTTAGAGTCAATGAAATCTTAAATTATTAATTCAATCGGTCAAGTTAAAGCACTTTTACTCAAAGATCTATCTGTGTACTTATGTTATTCATTAATTATTATCATTGACGTCATTTATCCATCGAAATGACGAATTACTATTTAGATAAGACGATTGCAATTTGCACGTGTTTGTAATGCAGACTCCTTTCTTAGATGTGACATAACTGCGTGTATGACGTAGTTTAAATATGGAATGTTACATTTACATTGAAGGTAACTAGAAATGAATTCGTTAGAAGAATAAATTTGTGTATCCAAGAAAATGGAGCTCATTTCGAGCAATTAATTAGTTAGTTTAAATTTTTGTACATAATTAAATTAATTTAAAATTTAATTGTTTTCATGTAATTCAATTTATGAAGTTTGTTAAAGAGATTTCATCCTTATTGACCCTAACAATCAATGCAATAGAAGTACACGGTGCAACTTTTACAGATTTTAGTCGGTTCGATTACCGTGTGCGGCAAGCGAATTTTTAAAAATCTTTAATGCCGTTTTTTTTCTTTTCAAAAATAAAGGAATGTTTCCTTTGAGTAAAATTTTCTATCTAAAGTATTAAGAGTACTTCCCCTCCAGGTGGCATTACAAAATTCCACCCTGTATATATATTTCATGTACAGAATTGACCTCTCTACAGATTTATTATAATTATTTAATAAATCTGTAGACCAATTTTTAGCTTTCTACCTAAACTGCGGAATGCTCCATACAATCTTCCACCCCCCATTTTAGGGAAGCGAGGGGTTAGAAAGAGACAAAAAGTAGCCTATGTCACTCTCCATCCCTTCAACTATCTCCACATAAAAAATCACATCAATTCGTCGCTCCGTTTTGCCGTGAAAGACGGACAAACAGGCACACAGACATACAGAATTGAACAGAAGCGAATTCTTAACCTCCTTTTTTTTAAGTCTGTTAGTAAAATTGTGAATCGTCTCTCGATCTCGGAGTCAAAAAAAGTAAATGCTCATCAATGAGATCAACGTACATTTACTTTTTGATGGACATATCCATCAATATCATTATTTAATAAACTATTTAAAACCCACAAAAACAGCTTCTTGTTAACCATCTGCCATCTTTGACGACAGCCAAAGATAGCAGCGCGGGGCACATAACGTTCGACCAATTAGCACGCAGTGTTCGTTCCGTCGCACTCAAGTATATTGCTAGTTCATAATTTAACGGTTTTTTTTTCTCCATCACGGATCCATAGCCTTCAGGTGATTCAAAATCGCTTCATGCGCAAAGCCACGGGCGCCCCGTGGTACATGCGCAATGAAAATCTCCACATTGACTTAGGTCTCCCCACGATAAAACAATTTATAAAACGCACCTCACGCAGATTTTTCAATACCGCCGTTAATCACCGCAACCCTCTTATAGTGAAAGCCGCAACGTACACGCCCTCCCGTATACTCCGTATCCATAGACCAAGGCAAGCCCTCAGCGAGCCGGATGACCCTATTACATTAGCTCAGATCGAAGCTGACGAAGCTCGTAAAAGTACACAACACACTACACACAACCGATCACGCTACCGTCCTCGACGGCGAGGACCGCCGCGACGTCCCACTCAGTCTCGTCCCGTTCAAACGGCCCGAGCTGCCTACAGTAATCCGACCGCCCCCAATTAGTCGTAACTCGTACAAAGTCCTCCCCCTCCCCCGGTAACGCCCTGAGCCGAGGTTCGTACCCCATTCGGGGGTGCCCTCAGGCGTTGTTACCTAAATATTACCCGGCTGAGAGCCCTCTGCGCTCGCCGATTTGTCCGGTAAGGTTGTTGCAGCCATCTGAGGCTACCAACTTAGTCCTTTCAAAAAAAAAAAAAAATACACCCTACCATATATTTGCAATCCCTATTTATTCTAAAACCTTCCCCTGCTTGGTCACATCAACTCTCCAAAGTTTTATTGCAATCGGATGAATGGGATGTGTTCCTTACACATATTATGTGACAAACACACAAACATTGATTTACATACATAAAATAAATTAAGTTGTTTAGCGCATGCCATTTTTTGAGCATTATTAAAAAATCCTTGTAGTTTGAGTTTATTACTAATATCTGAAAAAAAAAAAAACTTACATTTACATCTTCTAATATCAATCAACATCACATCAAAAAAAAAAATCAGTACTCAATATTAGATATGATTTGAAAAATAAATATTCATCTACTAATTAATAATGTTAATCACCGGAGTATCAAGAGAGTCGCCCTGCCTACATACAGCGCTAGTGATAGTCCGCCTATACATACGAGTCGCGACCACACTAGAGCTTAGGTCGCGGTCGGCGGGAAAAAGCGATACGTGCTCTCGTTGGGAGGGCCCAGCGTGTACTGATCGGACGACTTTTGTGCGCCCGAATATATAGTGTTTTATAAAAAATCGTCAAAAATAACTGAATCACTTTTACAGACTGAAAAAAAACTACATATTTACTAAGACTTGTTCTTTGATAAAATATGCTACATTATGTTTAAATGACTTCAATTCCATTTAAAAAAAAAAATTGAAGTGGACCGATTTACAAATTTTGTAGGATTATTTTAAAATAACCAAACGCAACCTTTTAAAAAAAGAAAGCCTATGATGCACTTTAAGACTGTATATTCTATCAGTAAAATGCATAAAATAAAATATATAGGCTCATTATAACAGTTCCACTGGATGCGAAAGATAACTCCATCGCAAATTTTCGGAAAACCTTATGAAGAGATTGAATGATTTTGCAAAAACTATCCATTATAAACATTTTTGCTTTAAATCATGCACTAGATTAAGACTTTATTTTTCCAAAACAGCAAATTATTTCAGTTGATCTCTTCACAACACCAAGATATTTGCTTAGAAAAATGTCTAAAACACGAACTTTTGGGTTATATCCTCGTAAAGGAACATAATATAAGAACTCAACACAATATTAAAGGAGCAAGCATCACAGATATAATAAATCTGAAATCTTTTTTTTTTAATGGACTAAAGTTGGTTGGTTGGCCTCTGATGGCTGCAGTAACCTTACCGGACAAATCGGCAAGCTCGAGGGATCTCAGCTGGGTAACATTTAGTTAACCACGCCTGTGGGCACCCTCAGGGGACCAGGGGTGACCAGGAGGAGGGAGGACTTAGTACGAGTTACGACTAATCGGGGGCGGTCAGATTACTAATGGCAGTTCGGGCCGAAGGTGTGTATATTCCGAACCGGTGGTAGAGTCTATTGTAATGATTGTAACTATCGACGTTGTCAACTAGCCTATACGGTATACAGGATGTATTTTTTCCAGTACGGAAACTTTGACAAATTTAAACTTAAATGAATATGAATAAAGACCTATTTTTTATTTTGATATATAGTACATAAAAATAAAGATATCGTTAACGAAAGATGTACCTTTGAAACTGTTTTCATGGAGACCCTACTTTACGACTTTTTTTTAGGCCGTGACTTGAAATTATTTGAACAGTAATTCCAATTTTTCCTTCATATTTTTATGGGATTAACCCGCACCATCTCGTAAAACTCGCGGTTCATGTAATTTGACATTGTAGGTATAAATTTTCGTGATCAGTCGGTAGGTAGGCGGCGCGCGGGCGCGGTCCTTGCGCGAGACCGAAACTGCGACACGTGTATCGCGGCGCGTGGGCACGAGGGAGCAGACTGTCAGTCGGTCGCGGGTCGGTGGATAGCGGCCACCGGACACCGGCCACCGGCCACCGGACACCGGACACCGGACACCGGCCGGGCACACTACACCCGCCCCGCTCGCAACCATTGATAATGTTACGACAAAATTGTCCATATTTTACAGATTTCAAGTAAAAAGAAACATAAAATAAAAAGTGTTAAACAAATAATGCAAATGTATTCTAAAAAAAATCGTGTATAGGTTACCTTATTGACGTCCTCCTCGGCGTGGTCCTGCTTGGTCTTGGTGGCAGCCCGATGCGCCTTGAGCCCCTCGGCGGCGCGCAGGTCGGCGTCGATCTCCGCGCGCTGCTTACCCTCAGCCTGGCGGCCCGCCTCCAGCTCGTCCTCGCCGTCCTGCACTGTTCGCTCCCACCGGGTCACGTTCTCTACGCAACCGACACAAACATTTTACTTAACTAAACATTATATATATATACCTATTCGACATGCCAGTTAGCGCAGTTGGTTAAGACGCCACCGTTAGCGCCGCTGGTCGTGGGTTCGATTCCTATCCAGGACAAACATTTGTGTGCATGAACATGTCTGTTTGTCCTGTGTCTGGGTGTAATTATCTATATAAGTATGTATTTATAAAAAAAAAGTAGTATATGTAGTATATCAGTTGTCTGGTTTCCATAGTACAAGGTCTGCTTAGTTTGGGATTAGTTAACCATATGTGATGAATGTCCCAGGATATATTATAAATTCAAAAGCTTTTAACTTTTATTTTTTTAGTTTCTTATGTTTTATCACTGACCCAGTATAAGCTATCGTTGTACCTTCCATCATCACATCAAATGATATAAATAACGTTCTAAACGGTCCTATAATGTTTAAAGAATCCCAACTTCTAACCGTTAAAGAGTTGTACCTTCCATCATCAGCTCAGTAACATGAGGTGATGACTACCAGAAGCAAATAGCTTTAGAAAGTATATGAAAAATATTGTAAGTGCCTATAAAAATTGAGTTCGCTAGATTTCTACAGGATCCCATTATCAGATCCTGACCTGATGACCATGGGAGCACCTTGAAAGAATACCCTATCAAACAAAAAAATAATTTTCCAAATCGGTCCAGGCGTTTTCGAGTAATCGGGTTGTTAACCTGCTCATTTTAAAAGTCTGTTAAAAATAAACTCTACCAAACTGCTCAGCAGTTCGTCGCCAGATACAGTTCTCATTTTAGTATACTTTATGTAGCACACAAGAAGTAGTGATAAGGTACATTATGTTTTTTTTCATGATCTGTATAAGGTATTCATCAATGCCCTTTGGACCTACAATACCATTTCAAAATGGCCTGGTAGTACTAACTCTGTGTGTCCCGGGATCGCTCGAACTCTAGGTTGGAGGCGATGCGGTCGATCTGCGCCTCGAACTCCATGCGCCGCTTGGCGCGCTCCTGCTGCGCTCGTAGTTCCCGCTCTTCGTACTGCCTACATATACACATACATACATACATACATATACAACACATAGGTCATAGGCCAGGTGACTATTTATTTTTATTATTTGAATACGGTTGAATGAAATCGGACAAGGTCGAGTCTGACTCGCGCACCGAGGGTTCCGGAATTTCCTATGCTACTTGAAATACCATAAGACTTATTATATAATCTGTAGGTACAGAATTATCATCTGTATTTTTTTCTATGTTTTTAGCCCAGCATTTTCGAGATAAAGGAGGGGGGGAATGGGTCAATCTTCGCCTATTTTCTTAAATAACATCAAAACGATTTGTCTTAAAAATATATTTGAGATCCTCACAACGAGCCCTTTCATTTGATATGACACACTATATAGTTCGCAAAACTTTTTTTTTAAATTTTCTAATTTACCCCCCAAAAGTAACACGTTCATGTTTCGGTCACCGACTTACATGCCAAGTTTCAACTCAATCCAGTCCAGTATTTTCGGACAAACAGACAGACGGACAGACAGACGCACGAGTGATCCTATAAGGGTTCCGTTTTTTTTTTCGGTACCCTAAAAAGTATTTGAGTAAGTTAGGTAGGTATATAGTGTAGTGTAGTGTAGTGTAATGTATAGTATAGTACCGTATGTTGGCGACGCCGATGTCCCTGCAGAAGGCGCGGAACACGACGTCCTCGACGTTGTTCATGTTCTCCTTCACCTCCTGGATGCGGCAGTCGCGCGCGCCGATGCTCACCTCGATCTCCTCCACCTGGGGCTACAATTCCGAAAATAAAAAATAACGAACATACAGCGCGTTAAAATTACGCGTGACGTCACGTCTTAGTACAGACCACATGTCAAGGTAAACACTGCGGCACCATGCGGTTATAATAGGAGCTATTTTACAACAAAAAGTAGTGTAGCTTAATCTGTGGCCGTGTGTACACTTTTAAGAGAGATGACCTCACAAGCCCTCACTCCTGAACTTTGATGCTACTTATCTTTATAATTTTCTATTCATCATCATCGGTTCGGGGTTTTGGACGTGGAATGGTAAAGGACGGAGCGTAGACTTCATCAGTCGGGACCTCTCGACTTTGACATTAAGATTCAATGAGCCTCTTACGAGTCGGTGATCGCTCCCGGTTTTGACCGCATTGATCACAGAGACGTCATTGAATATTTGTCTTCTCGTCGACAAGATGAAGTCTATCTCATTTTTGGTTTTACCATCGGGGCTCACTCAGGTCCATTTGCGATGTTCCGGTTTCCTGAAGAAGGAATTCATCATAAAGAGTCCTTCCTTCTCCATGAAGTCGGCCAACATCCGGCCCCGGGGGTTCCGGTCTCCAGTTCCAAATTGCCCCACTTTCAGCTCGTCACCGAATCGTCTGCCCACCTTTGCGTTGAAGCATCCATCATCTTTATTCTAATATATATTTATGGGACAGGCCAGTTGGCGCAGTTGTTAAGACGCCATCCATCGCGCCGCCAGTCGTGGGTTCGATTCCCATCCATGACAAAAATTTGTGCGCATGAACATGTTTATCCTGAATCTGGGTGTAATTAATTAGTATAATGTAGTATATCAGTTATCTGATTTCCATAGTACAAGCTCTGCTTAGCTTGGAATCAGATAACCGTGTGTGAAGAATGTTCCAGCATACTTATATTTATAATTATACAGAATTGATCATTATAAGCGACACTATGAAATAGTACAGGCTGTGTTTTTTTTCAAAATCAATGAGTTCGATTCCCGGCAAGGCAAATATTTTTTTTGAAAATCCAAGTATACAGTTTTAATTTTTATCAAAATCGGCCCCGAGACTCCTTTCAGCATTTTTCGCTATTCACCATGTATAACTGGTGACTGGACCCGGGCCCGGTCTTCACCCTGTATAACTGGCGACTGGACCCGGGCCCGGTCTTCACCCTGTATAACTGGCGACTGGACCCGGGCCCGGTCTTCACCCTGTATAACTGGCGACTGGACCCGGGCCCGGTCTTTACCCTGTATAACTGGCGACTGGACCCGGGCCCGGTCTTCACCCTGTATAACTGGCGACTGGACCCGGGCCCGGTCTTCATCCTGTATAACTGGCGACTGGACCCGGGCCCGGTCTTCATCCTGTATAACTGGCGACTGGACCCGGGCCCGGTCTACAGTCTGTAACCTCGTTGTGTCCGAGTTTGCCGAAGTCGAGATCTCACGGGCAGAAATTCCCTCACTTACCCCAAAAGTCTCAACTTTCCTCTCCAATTCCGCCAGTTCTGCATCAAGAGTTTTGATTTGTTTTAACTGTAACAAAATATATTATCTGTTAGTTAATGACAACTAGAAATGATAACGAGGAAGTGTTAAGGATCTAAGAGAAAAGAACCTTACTAGAGACAAAATAGGAAAGATGTTAGGCCACCTTATACGTCACGACGAACTAATAAAAAACATCACAGAAGGAAAGCGAGGAAGAGGAAGACCTAGATTGAACTATATAGACCAAATGAAGGCAACATTGGACGTCGTGTCGTATAAGGAGGTGCAGGAAGCAGCAAACAACAGAGAGGAATGGAAGAAGCTACACCGACAAGAGCCAAGCTCTTAAATATAGAAGAAGAATGTCAACTTCTTTTTTTAAAGTACATTTAGGTGTTAGCCAGAGGTTGCTATAGCATCAAAAAAAAAGATACACCAAAATAAAGAAGCCTTGCTGAGTTTCTTGCCGGAGTGTTCTCAGTTCAAGTGTATTCCGAACCGGTAGTAGAGTCTATTGTAAAACTGTAACTGTTGACATTCATAAGTGCCTTATTAGGGCCTAAACTGAATAAATGAGTTTTGATTTTAATAATTTCTCAGCGGCCTCATTAAATCTAATACCATTAAACGAGCAATTCTTGTATTTATATAATCTGTATATCAGAACGGCTCCAACGATTTTCATGAAATTTAGTATGCAAGGGGTTTTGGGGGCGATAAATCGATATAGCTAGGTTTCTTTAAAAAAAACACTATTTACCGAAAAAAATAACGAGTAAAACTCGGGCAACAATGTGTTTGAATAAATGAGTTTTCGATTTTATTTGATTGATTGACACCCTTACGCGGACAAACGGCGAGCGCAGATGGGTCTCGACCGGGTAAAAAATGTCTGAGGGCGCCCCCTGTGGGGTACGGAAATAACAACTTACTCAACAGAATAAGTATAACGGCTTAGTATACTTACGGTAGTGTCTCTGTCGGTGAGTGCGTACTTGAGACGCGACTCGAGACCTCGGATTTGCGAGTCGACTGTCGTCAGCTCAGACTCCTTGCGGGATTTCTTCATGGATTCACGAAGCTCTTCTGTGAGTTTTTCCTATAAAAAAATAGGTTCTTTTGTATCGCCAGGTCTGTTTGACCATACACTAGAGTATAATGTACAACACAATTCGACGCTATAGCGTGGCGCTAGTAAGCGTGTTTGACGGAGCCTTAGAATTCCCTTTATACGCCTAAATACAAAGCACCGCAAGACGTTTAACAAAGAAATATACCTTCACTCGCGTTCCCGGAATAAAAGTAGCCTATAACCTTCGGGGATAATGTAGCTTCCTATTAGTGAAAGAACTTTTCGAATCGGACCAGTAGCACCAGAGATTAGCGCGTTCAAACAAACAAACACACTTTTCAGCTTTATTTTTAGTATAGATATAGATAAATTCATATTTTAAAGTATTAAGTATACGATAAAATGTTAAAGTATTAAGGTTAATTTTTCTATGACACGTTATCCAGGACTTTTTATTTATAGGATGTAAGCAACGGCGAATTTAGAAATTTACATGAACCATCTCTAATCCGAAAAAAATTCAATATCCAAAAACAGTCCCAACAATAAAAATACTATAACTAATTTCAGACTCAATTGCTAGGTCAGGACCTATTCTTGACATCGCGCAACATTACATATCCAGTCTGGCGTCGCTGTCCGTATTTGGCCCAACAATTTTGTTGGCATGGCTTTTGTTTATAACAAGTAGTTTCCGTTACGCTTTTATTATTTTTAAATGTTATTTAAATTTCAACTTTGACAGGAAAATATAAGAATTATAATAATAACGTTTTTAAAGTCAATAAGGACAAGATTCGCCTGCAAAAGAGTCGCTTTTCACGACTTTCCTAGATTTTCATTATCATTTTATTTGACAGTCACGGCAGACTGGATAATTGTTCTGTATTTTATTTTTATTGTTCAATCCTGTAATGTTGTCATGAATATATATTTTTTATTTTTAGTTGAAAATCTGTCGCCAAGCACCTTTCGGTGTGTTCCGACAGCTGCACTTGAGAGCCAGTTCCCTTCTAGGCTTTGTGTGCTTACCATCATCGGCCACATCATCACATAAACAAGGTGAGATTGTGGTCAAACACAGGCCTATACACAGTAAAAAAAACAGAAGTTAAACAGGCGTGAAAAAGTATGAAAAGGTAACCTTTTTGGCTTTGAGCTGCGAGAGGTGTTTCTCGTCCCAGCGCTTGGCCTTCCGAGCCAGGTCTAGCGACCCTCCCGAGATGATGCCGGACTTCTGGTAGAACGTGCCGTCCAACGCCAGGGCCTGTACATATATTATACTTAATTATTCGCTAACAGTATATTGGATAACATAAATTTTCATCCCATCTATTTGAAAAGGACAACTTGGTTCGCCTTTAAGTGCACCCAAAGGTGGTGTTTTCTATAAGAAACTTTTAGCGGGCAGTAATGAGTTTTTAATCCTCTTTATAAGTACTGTAGTCAGTATGTAGTGTAGTGTAGTGTAGTGTAGTGTAGTGTAGTGTAGTGTAGTACTGACGTCATATCTGCTGTTCTTGTTGCGGTCGAGGTCGTAGGCGACCCGCGAGGCGTCCTCGGGCGTCTCGCACACGAGCGCGTTGTTGGTGACGAACAGCACGGCGCGGTGGATGGCGGCCGGCTCGAACCGCAGCACGTCGAACAGTAACTTCACGTTCTTCGGCTCCTTTATGTCCCTTTAATACAACACGAGCGATAGCTTCACGATCACGGTAGGAGCTTTAGCTTATACATGAGGCGGTGAAAAGCACAAAGGTTAGGATGGGCATCCACGGCATCCACCAGAGATGAGCTTGAGTTTCACTCGCGTTCCCGCGATAAAAAGTAGCCTTATAACCTTCGGAGATAATGTAGCTTCCTATTAGTGAAAGAATTTTTCAAATCGGACAAGTAACTGGGGAGATTAGCGCGTTCAAACAAACAAACTCTTCAGCTTTACTATTGGTATAGAAGATATAGATAGAAATAAAAGAAAGTCCGGTTATTTACACTATTTATAACTCGAGAACGGCTGGATCGATTTTGATGATCTATGATTTGCTGGATTAGTCTCATCTCTCGGATTAGAAAATAGAAGATTAACTATGAAAATATAGAAAAAATAAATAAAAAAAGGACGGTTTGTAATTTAATTCCGAAAACAAAAAATAACGAAGATACAGTGCGTTAAAATTTCGCGTAACGTCTGGTCTGCAAAAAGTGTACTAAAATGTAGTAGACCGATGACGACACAAGCCCCACTCCTGAACTTTGAAGGGACTTATCTTAGTAATTTCTTATTGATTTTATAAATTAAAAAATACGTGTCCAATATTTTTTGATAATCTAACTCGGGTTAAAGAACATTTATTAATCTCACAAGAATTACAAATAAATTCACTTACGCGAGATATTACAAAACAATTTGTATGTAAGTAATCTGATGAGCGTACAAAAAAAACTGACGGACTAATTATATTTTTTTGTGATTATTCCTCATTCCTCTGTAGAAATTAAAGTTGAAATCTGATCGGTCATAAATAGAACTCACCTCAGCCTCTCCCTGAGTGGTTTAGCTTGTATATAGTCGAGGGGTAAAAACGTCTCCGGTTCCAGCATCCTCTCCTTCAATACCTAACAACAAATATTATGGGTTACATTTCCTTAGATTCCTTGTTGAGTTTGTTGCCGGAGTCTTCTCAGTTTAAGTGGATGTGGAACCAATGGTAGAATCTATTGTAAAAATTGTAACTGTTGACATTCATAAGTGCCTTATTAGGGCCTAAACTGAATAAATGAGGTTTGAGTTTAGAAAATACCAATCACCTCACATACATTCACACCAATCATACAGTAAAACCACACATTTACAAAAAAACCGGACAAGTGTGAGTCTGACTCGCGCACCGAGGGTTCCGTAATTTCCTATGTTACTCTAAATATAGACTTTCTGTATCTTTTTCAACAAATTTTGCCCAGTAGTTTCGGAGATCAGGGGGGTCATGGTAAATTTTCGTCTATTTTTTTAAAAAACTTCAAAATTTTTACTAAAAAAAATATTTGAGATTCTCACAACGAGCCCTTGGAATAACAACAAAAAAATCTAATTAGTCCGTCAGTTAGATTATCAAAAAATATTGGATACGTATTTTTTATTTTATCAAATCAATAAGAAATTACAAAGATAAGTCCCATCAAAGTGCAGGATTGGGGCTTGTGACGTCATTGTACAACTACTTTTTAGTACACTTTTTGCAGACCGGAAAATTTTAACGCACAGTGCGTTATTTTTTGTTTTCGGATCAAAATAAAAAATACGTATCCAATATTTTTTGATAATCTAACTGACGGACTAATTAGATTTTTTTGTTGTTATTCCTCATAATTCATTTGTTTACGTTACACGCCCGTGTTTGGGTCACCTAGGCGGACAAAAATATGATTACAACGACAATATAGAGTAGATACCTGTATACACTTGCGGGCGGTTTTCTCAGTGTCGACGACTATGGCCTCCATGTACTTGCCGAGCACCTTCGTGATGGCCACGTTGTACCGCTTGTGCGTCGGCTGGCACATGTTGATCATGCGGTCGTACTGCCAACAAACAACACACGCCTCACAATATACACTCTATGTACTCACTAATACAGTACATAACCAGACAGGCGGCGCTGACAAATAAAAAAAAAGGAAAATCTAAGAAAGTCGTGAAAAGCAACTCTTTTGCAGGCGAATCTTTTCTTTATTGACTTTAAAAACATTATTATTATAATTCTTATGTTTTCCTGTCAAGGTTGAAATTTAAATAACATTTAAAAATAATAAGAGCGTAACGGAAACTACTTGTTATAAACAAAAGCCATATGACAACAAAATTGTTGGGCCAAATACGGACAGCGACGTCAGACTGGATAATATAAAGTGAAAGTTTGTAAGTTCAGATGTAAGAGGAAATCTTCGGATTTCTATCCCTGATAACAAGCCATTTAATTATTTTGACATAATAAAGCTGAAGAGTACACACGGCCACAGATCAATCTACACATTTTTGTTGCAAAATAGCGCCTATTACAACCGCATAAGGTACCGCAGTGTGTAGCTTGATCTGTGGCCGTGTGTACAATGTTGCTGTAGATAGCAATATTTTTAATGCTGTCAGATTAGTACATGTCAGTGGCGAAGGGTCCATACAAGCCGATTCCCATCGGCTTACCTTTTAGCAATCCCAGTCCCACAGATTCATTACTTCAAAGCCACTATTATCATGCTTAAAATACACGTAATTATATAAAATTATAGGTGTTTTTTGAACGGCTTACCTTCGCTATAATTTCACCCCTCGCCACTTGTACATGTCATCGTAATTTGCAAGTAAATTATTAAATTCACGTTGGAAATAAGTGTTCGGACTAAAATACAGGATTGAAACATCTTTCATCCCTTTCTTATATTGTTTGTTAGAAAGAGATATAGTGAGATTAAATTTGTTTAGTTTGTAATCAACAGAATCGGGACCTTTATTAGTAGGATGAGTTATGTAGTGTAGCAAGGGCGGATCTAGGATTCCAATTTGGGGGGGGGGGGCTGGGGCTCGGCCACGTCATTAGTTTTATTTTTTTTAATTTAAGTTAGAGGAACAAGCAGATGAGATAGACCCGAGTTGTTCTGAATTCGTTCGACCGACGGTCGGTAGGTAGGTATCGCATGAGCTGATCATAATTATAGCATCGAAATGGCCATGGCCCCCCGCCCTCCCCCCCTGGATCCGCCACTGTAGTGGTAGTGGTAGTGTAGTGTAGTGTATTGTATTGTATTGTACTAACGACGCCGGGTATATCCCGCTTGAAGCTCTCGACGATCTCCTGCTTCTTGCGTCGGCGTGCCTCCTCGTGCTTGTCGACCCTGGCGTCCCCGAGCTGCGAGGCCACGTCCTCCAGCGCCGCCTGCAGCTCCGCCGCGCGACCGCGGCACGAACCCACGTCCGCCTATACCATACCATACCATAGTAGCCACTCAACCTTATACAACGAGTCATTCAAGTTACTCTAAATAGAGATGAAACTGATATCCGGTAAATATCCAGCTACAAGTTTGGCCGATTATCCGATATCCAGCTAAACTGCTATCGGTTACATCAACTCAAAACCTCGGACACCACAACGTATTTTAACTGACTTCAAAAAAAGAGGAGGCCAATAATTGACCGATTTTAATTTATTGTTTCATTCGAAAGAGTATACTCCTGAGATGGTCCCATTATCACCAAGTCCGGATCTGTGGGATCTCAGGAAAATCGCAAACTAAATTACTAAAAAAAGAGAACCGCCTTAAAATCCACTAAAAAGTATAAAAGCTTGCTATACTGAAGCTGAGGTATACTGAACCCAACGAAAAATAATTATTAAAATCGGTATATAAACACAAAAGTTTTGCATAAACCACATAAAAGACAAACATACAACCGAAATGATAACATCCTTTTTTTTTTAAGTCGGTTACAAAGAAAAACATACCTATTTGACAAAAATGTTTTTTTTTATTTTTTTTACTACGTATAGGCCTGTGTTTGACCACAATCTCACCGTGGTCAGTGATGATGTGGCCGATGATGGTAAGCACACAAAGCCTAGAAAGGAACTGGCTCTCAAGTGCAGCTGTCGGAACACACCGAAAGGTGCTTGGCGATAGATTTTCAACTTGAGGGTGGTAGCCAGCCAGGCGGGTACTACAAAGTATCCTACCACCGTGCTATGGTTTCCTCACGATGTTTTCCTTCACCGAAAGCTCAAGCTCATTGTAGGATTCGAACCCGGGACCTTCGTCTCGGCATCCGACGTCACTACCACTGAACTATCATCCCCTTCAAATGGTGCAAGTATAACACACATACCTGCAACTCAGCCCTAAGTCGTCGTTGCTCCTCGAGAGCTTGTTCAGAACTCTTGATGTGCTCGTTCAACTTGTCCACACGCTTCATCGCCTCGTTTCTCTCATGGCCCTTAATACAACAATATAAGGTATGTTTTGCTGTAACTTACTCCCTTTATGGTTTACGTAACGCATTAACTTATGACATAGAAAACTGATTTGAGCCTTCAATTCATATTATTTCAGTACCTTCAAAGCCGGTAATAAAGTCAGCAATAACGTTAGATTTTTATTTTTAACTTTTAGATTTATTTATTTATATACATAAAATTCCTAACCTAAATTGTTACTAAAAACAATCGAATTATTCGATTATTCGGACAATCAACATCACTCGATTGTTAGTCGCGTTGATTGGCCGCCGAACGAATGAATCGCCGCCGGTCGATTGTTATGCGATTGTTTATTCGTTGGTACACACGACCACAGATCAAGCTACACACTGCGGCACCTTATGTGGTTGTAATAGGCGCTGTTTTGCAACAAAAATGTGTAGCTTTCAAATGTGTTGCTTTTTTTAAATCTATGGCTGTGTGTACGAATGAATCGACAATCGAATGTACAATTCATTCGATAACTTTTTTTGGAGTTAGGTGTTATACGATTAAAAGAGTGCATTAGTAGTACCTTCTGTCGATGCTTGTTCTCAAGGTCTCCCTTGCGACGTAGCTCGTTGTCCAGCCGGTCCTGATCTGCTTTCTGTTCTCTGTTCACGGAGTCCAGCTCCTGCAGGTACCTGGCTGCCTGACGGGACGCCTCCATCTTCAGCTCCTCGTACTCACGGATCTGGACATTCATATTTCATACTTAGGCCTGTACTTTAGGAGATACAAAACTAGGTCTCAATAATAAATTGTAACGAAAATAAACCTTATCTCACCGGGCCAGGATTCAAATTCGAGTGTTTTCTTCCGCTTTGATGGATGTTCTAAAATGACGAACCCAAAATTTTTCTTCAAAGCTTCAAGGGCTAATTCCTAACTCCGACACAATCGTGATATATTTGAATAAAAATCGACTGTATACTTTACTAGCGACCCTCAGCTTCGCACGGGTGTACAAATCTTTTAATTTTTCGGCTTATCTGTACTATAATATGCATGTTTAATAGATACAAACCTTCCTTTTGAAGCACTCTATCTATTGCTGAAAACAGCATTCAAATCCGTTGAGTAGTTTAAAAGATCTAAGCGAACAGACAGCGGAAGCGACTTCATTTTATACTATGTAAAGATATATATTTTTTTCAATGTAGGTATAGGACACAGAGCCAAAGTGAACTATAGGCAGTTGGTGTAAGGCATATTATAGATTGTTCAATCAAAGAGTTAAACAATAAGGGGACCGCTCACAACCTTTGGCCGTTAACACAAAATGTATGAAAAATTCGTTATTTCATAAACTTTTGATGATGGAGTTAGGTAGTTACCTGTGCCTCTTCAAGATGCACATCAGCTCTTGAGGGGTGCGTGGCTCCGACGACGGAGTGCTCCCAAGTGGCCTTCTGCTCCTCGAGGTGGCTGAGCTCGTCCTCCAGCTTGCGGATGTCGGCCTGGTGCGCCTCGTGCGCCTTGCGAGCCTGCTCGAGGGTCTTCACCGCACTCTCCAGCTTCTTCTGAGTGTGGGACACGCGTTCTTTCGCTTTTATGAACGTGGGACGCTTCTTTGATATTTCTGCTTCCTAAAATTTAAATAAAAATAGGTAAAATCACGCACGGCAGTAGGACTTTGTAGTACCCGCCTGGCTGGCTACCAGTTCCAGTAATCTATACTAATAATAAAGCTGAAGAGTTTGTTTGTTTGAACGCTAACTAATCTCTGCAGTTACTGCTCTGATTTGAAAAATTCCTTCACTAATATGAAGCTACATTATCCCCGAAGGTTATTGGCTACTTTTTAACCCGGAAACGCGAGTGAAACCACGGGGAACAGCTAGTAATAATATAAAGCACTTGAGAACCAGTTCCTTTCCTTTGTGTGCTTACCATCATCGGCCACATCATCACTGACCACGTTGAGATTGTGGTCAGACACAGGCCTAGACAGAGTAAAAAAAATATATATATAAAGAAGTAAGCCCCACTTACCACTTCTCGTATCTCTTGCTCAATCTTGGCCAGCTCCCGCTGCACGGTGCCAGCCTCCTTCTTCTTCTCTTTCAAGGCTTCTTCTGCCTTCGCCCGCTTCTTCTCCACCTTGGCGAGCTCCTGGTGCTTGTGCTGCAGCTCCTCCTCGTTGTTCTGGATATCTTTCTCGTTGTGATACAGGTGGAAAAGCTGGAGTTCTACTTTTTGTTGCTGCTGTTGGATGATATAAGAAAATGTGACAATTCTATTTTGCTCCGATTTTAACTGACTGACTTCAAAAAAAATAATTTATTTACGTAACACGTCCATGTTTGGGTCACCGACTTACATATGTGTACTAAATTTCAACTCAATCCAGTTCAGTATTTTCGGACAGACAGACACACGAGTGATCCTATAAAGGTACCGTATATTTCTTTAAGAGTTTCGGAACCCTAAAAATAGTATAGATTTCTATAGGGAAGTTAGCAATTCAATTCACAAGTTTCTGTACACTTACCAGCTCCTCCTTCAACCGAGTATACTTCTCTGCTTCCTCCTTCTCGAACTTGGCTTCCTTCCTCTCGGCGGCGACTCCTTTCTTCTTCTGGTACGAGAACTGCGCTTCTTCATCAGCGCGGTTTACTTCTGCGCGACACGCTTCGTACTGTTCCTTCAGTACACCAGATCTATAGGTCAGATTTGTAGATTGTCACGTATTTAATAGTATAGTACGTATTTAATATATGGCATTGGTAAATCGTGTTTTCTAAAAATGAAACCTAACTAGAACGATTTATCGCCCCTGAAACCCCCTGCATACTAAATTTCATGAAAATCGTTGGAGCCGTTTCCGAGATTCTGATACAAGAATTGCTCGTTTAAAGGTATTAGATAGATAGATTTATATTATTTTCAATCTATTGCTTGGGTCCTCGCGAATCCCTACGAAAGATGCAATGCTCTATGAGATTGAACTTTGTATATGAAAGAAAAGGAAAGAATATATTGCGAGATGAGACCCCCAGGTTCCCGTATATTGAAAAATACCTAAACAATAATCATGAGTCCTTACCCACTAATCTCCTCGAACAAAGCTGTCCGCTCCTTGGGATTCTTCATGGCGATGCTCTCAACAGCTCCTTGGAACACCAGGAAGTTCTTGGCCTTCACGTTGATGCCCAGCTTCTCCAGCTCTACCAAGTAGTTTGCTACTGATACTGACTGTAGGCAAAAAGTAGGTGTTTAGTAGATTAGACCAGCGGTCGCCAACGCGCGGCCCGTAGCCCTCCTCTTTGCGGCCCGCAACTATTCTTCATAAAACAAAATACTTAATACTGAATACCTACACACCTAGTTAATGTTGTTCTTAATGATAAGTACAAAAATCACTAAAAATGTGTGTACCTTATTGAAAAGTAGACCTATATAGATAGATTACCTAGATCTATATAGTAGAGCTATGTAGGTAGACTTATTATCAAAATCGCCTTTAAATCATTTTGCCATTATGTCTGCCAAAAGGTAACCAACCAGCTGGTTTAGACAGTGCAATAATACAGATTTCAGATTTTTTTTATAAAGAGCAGAGGTATTTAATAATAGGTTTGAATGCGGAATTGTAGTCTGTTTTTTCTGGCTGGTCAAATTCAAATTCAAAAGTGTCTTTATTAAATGAACTCATTGCAAGTATTTTTAATCGTCAAATTTGTAAAAATATAAAATATGTATATAAAAATAAACTATAGAAAATAAAATAAAATATTAAAATTAACAATATGACAATAATAATAACAAAAATTATAATAACAATAAATAGCATGTGAAGCGAACAACTCATTGAAATGCGTTCTTGTCCTCTATAAAATCAGAAACTTTATAGTACCCTTTTTTGTACAACTTATCTTTAATTCGCTTTTTAAATTTTAACACGGACAATTCTTGAATTTCTTTGGGTACTTTGTTAAAGAAGCATATACATTGCCCCTTAAAAGAATCCCTAACTTTGCTCAAACGAGATACAGGTATAGCAAGTTTATCCTTATTTCTAGTGTTTAAACTATGAGTGTCGCTATTTTTGGGAAAGTTATGAATGTTTTTTCGAACATAAATTAAGTTTTCATATATGTACTGTGACGACACTGTCATTATATTTATAGTTTTAAATTTATTTCGTAGGGAGTCTCTGGGACTTAAATTATATATAGCGCGAATAGCACTCTTCTCTCTCATAATTAAAGTTCTTAGTTAGCAAATAGCTATGACATAATGAATCTTTGAAGAGTCATATATTTTTAACCCATTCATGATAAATGCATTTTATGGCCTACGGTCAGGCTACACTGTTTAGCAGTCTAGTTAAAATGCTGCAAGTAAATAGAACTGCATTATACTTACGTGTCCATCAATTTTGTGTTCAGAAGACTGTCCATTTACAGATCTTTGGAACTGTTTTTCTGTCATGTCCTCCAGTATGAAAGTAGCTGTTACAGATGCACTGAAACCATTTTTTTTAATATATAAATCTTATTTTCCTTTTACATTAAAGAATTGTTTGTGCATTAGCATACTCAATTATTATTAATCTATTTTATTTTGATTATTATCATGTTTTTTTTACTTTTGATTTTGTTTGTTTAAATAGTTTTGTTTTTATTTTTTATGAATAGTTACTTTCTGTAATTATGATTGTTTATGAAACCCAAGGCTACTTCTTTTGCTAATCTTCTCGTACAAATAATACAGAGTATTCTAGTGTACCACAGATAAATTTGTTGCCTAATTCTATAACAAAGCAGGATAATATTTTTTGTAACTGATACTTATTTTTTTATAATCTGTGTCTGTGCAATAGAGTAACATATAGAGTTTACCTATTCTATTCTTATATTTTTTTGGTTAAAAAATTAGTTACCCTTTTTTTTAACAAGGTGAATAACAATCAAAGAAGTTACCTTCTAGAAACAGGTTTGTTTATGGATGCACCGTGAATGAGGTCACTCAAGCGCTTCACACGCAGCAGCGATGTCTTCTCTCCCATCACAAAACTTACTGCATCCATGAAGTTTGATTTGCCTGTAAGTACATTCCATAATATTAGCAAATGATAAATAGTCAAAGTAGGACGTAAATAACTTCATGTGGATATCTATGACGAAAATTTGTAATCATCTCTAAACTTAAGTTGATTAAAGACAGCACCCATGAAGCTCCCAAGCTAACTACATGGTTTAAAGTAGAAAATCTGTCACCAATCACCGGTAGGCGGTGTATTCGACCCGGCACACTATCCCTAGCACCATTTAAAAGGCACCAGGGACCATCTGCAGTTGGACTTGCTGCCAGAGCAGAGTATATATACTCTGCAAGATATTTATGCAAGTCTTAGTGATATAAAGTGATGGATAAGGGTTATAGGAAATGGATAGCCATGAAAAAGCTAAATAAAGATAAGGCGAGGATTAAAATGATAATCGTAATGTACCTGATCCATTGGGCCCCACAACAGCAGTGAAGGACTTCAGAGGCCCTATCCGATGTTGACCCCGGTAGGACTTGAAGTTCTCCATATCAATATATTTTAGAAACGCCGGCATTTTTCAGTCCAGTAATAATTACATCCACGGTAAAAAAGCTAAAATTCACGAGGAAAAAATAAAGCGCCAAACATCGCATCTACACAACAATACAAAGCGAAAGAACTTTTTTTTAGACAAGTAAATCTGTCAAGTGTCAAAGTTTCACAGATAAAATTATGTATTAAGCCTTTGTACCTTATTCCAAGCCTAAACAAATTGAGATGGCAACCCTGTTTCCGCTTGCGAACACGCCCCTTTTCCCCTCCTTATGTCCGACTTTCCTGTATGTATCCGGCAGCTGGTGCGCAAAATGGCGCCGCTTCAGTCATTGGCGTTCTGTTCTTCGCAGAAGCAACACGTCCAAGTTTTAACTAACTACATTTTTATACTGTTAAATTTTATTTTATTTAAAATTGTACAAAGTCCGTTGTAGAAACGGTTGAAAATTAATAAAATCCCTCCTAAAATAAATAAATAAATGTCCGACATGGAGTCATCATCGTCGTCGTCCAGCTCAGGAAGTTTTCGTCGGCGCCGTCAACGTAGTCGCAAAAGGGACCGCCTTAGTAAACTGGAAAAGGTGGTGAGTGATTTGGTGAAATCTGTGAGTACCTTGCATAAGAAACAATATAAAAATTGTAACGGATCTGACGCTTCTATTATATCTACCTATACGCCTGAAGAACATGATTTAGAAAATCGGGCTTCCACCTCGAAAACCACATCGAGGGAGGGTATTAATTTTAAATTGGAGACTACCCTTAAATCTTCCAATTTAAAGACTTCTGACGAACATACTAAAGTTTTGGAAAAATTACAACATTTTGATTCTGACAACTGGAATCAAGTCCGATATGTTGAAACCCAGAAGAATTACCTTTCTTCGCCTGGTTTTGAGGAATTAGAAAGTAATGATATGATTAAAAGGTTCGACCGTAACCGAAATCTAGCCGCTACTGAAAAAACGTTAGCAGCTATATCACATGCGTTAATTATCCAAAATGAAAAGTTACAATTCGGTCTTGAAAGTATTTTGAGTTGGCTCACTTCTCAAGAGGAGCCTCTTTCGATTGACATGTTAAGAGATAAAATAAATGACTCTCTAAGTGAATATACTCAAACCCATTTAGATTTACTTCAGATGGTTTGTGGCCGTCGAGCAAATTTAATTCAACAGCGCCGCGATAGCGTATTAACATTTGTCAAAGACAAATATTTAAAGGATTGTCTTGGAAAGATACCTCCAACAATAACCCATTTGTTTCATGATACGAGATTTTCAGAGTGTGTCACTAAGAATGGTGGTATCGAAAAGGTCTTCATACCGTCAACACGGCCTCCTATCTCGGGAAGTGGTAATAAACGATCTCTGGCTCAAAGAATCGTTGAACCAAGGCGCCAAGATACAATGGTCCGGTTTCGTACAAGTGACCCTGGACCATCTACCAGTTCTGCATCCCGTGCTCAAGGTCAGAAACGAAAGTTAGACTCTACTTTTCGATCTTCTCCAGGAGAAAAGTTTTATAGAAATAAACAGGGAAAGCGATCTCAACGTCGCTACGAATGACTATCAAATTTTTCGTGCAGGCCAACTAAGCAATTATGTAAACCGTTGGCAACAATTAAGAGCTCCATTACTTCTAACAAAATTTCTTACAGGGTACAGGATTCCATTTTTCATGAAACCACCACTGCTAAATCCATCAAGAATTTCACAAACTTTTCACACGAAAGAATCCCTAGCCATGTCTGCTCAAATAACACAGTTAATGAATCAAGGTGTTCTAGAACCTGCCCCCTTATCCGCAAGCTTTGTGTCGAATGTTTTTCTTGTACCGAAAGGAAACGGATCAATGCGTCCGGTTTTCAACCTGAAAAGGTTAAACTATTACGTTCACACAAGCAAATTTCATGTGACAAATATGTTCAAAGTACCAGATTTTCTACAACCAAACGATTGGCTGATCAAATTGGACCTCCACAACGCTTACTTTCACGTTCCCGTCAAACGAGCTCACCGTCGGTTTCTGAGAATCATTTACCAGAAGAGGATGTGGCAGTTAACGTGTCTCCCGTTCGGCCTGGCAACGGCACCAAAAGTTTTCGCCACTATAACGAATTGGGTTGCTCAAGTTCTCAGAGGGAGAAACATCAGAATCTTAGTTTATCTCGACGATTTTTTGATTGCCTGCCAGAGCAAGGAACTGCTACAAAGTCAGGTCAGCGACACTATTCATCTTCTAAGGTATTTGGGTTGGATGATCAATTTTCAAAAGTCTGTGCTAACTCCACAGCAGTCTATCGAGTTTCTAGGAATAGTTTGGCATCCATGGCACAATTTAAAGACTCTTCCAAACCAGAAAATTTTAAAAATTGTTCACCGATCCCGAAAATTTTTACATCTAAAGAAAGCGTCTCTCAAAGAGATTCAATCGTTACTCGGTCTTTACAATTTTGCGAGCTTCATAGTTCCTCGAGGTTGCCTCAACAGCCGTACTCTTTTGATGTTCAGTCATCAAATTTTGAACGAGAACCCATTTGTGAAAATAGATCTCCCGAACTCTGTCCTTCAGAACCTGTGTTGGTGGATAGACAATGCCAACAGACATTCAATACTTCACGTTCCAGCTCCACTCCATATTCTGGCGACAGATGCTTCAAAGAAAGGCTGGGGAGCATTATTGAACGACCTGGAGCTGGCGGGAGTATGGTCTGTCCAAGAACAGAAACTACATTCCAACATATTGGAAATGAAGGCAATACAGGAAGTCATTTCATTACAGGGGTCGCAGATGGCGAAGTCTACACTAATGATTATGTCAGACAATCGAACAGTAGTGTCCTATCTACGCAACGAGGGCGGCACGAGATCCATGCCACTATTGAAGTTAACGCACCAGTTGTTGAATCTAATAGACCTATATCAGATTCAAATGTCGATCAATTACCTTCCAGGTCGATACAATACAACAGCAGATCGTCTTTCAAGGCTCCGCAATCAGTCGGAGTGGAAACTTTTGAAGCAGTCAACGGACCAAATTTTTCGGATTTGGGGAACACCGGAAATAGATCTGTTTGCCTCCAAAAGAGCCCATGTAGTCTCAGTGTACGCGACCCTAGACCTGAAGGATCGCAAAGCAGCTTTTGTAAACGCGTTCAGCAAAACATGGTCATTTCAAATAGCGTGGCTGTTCCCTCCACCCTGTCTTATCCCTCGTGTCCTATCTCACCTGAACACTGCTCAGGGCTTATTTCTTTTGGTGGTTCCGAAATGGCAGAAGGTTTTCTGGCGCAGCGATCTGGCCAATCGTTCAATAGCCCCCCCGATGGAAATTTCCAATCTCCAACATGTGCTAATAGATGTACAGACGTCCAAACCTCCTCCGGATGTCAAGAGAATGATCCTAGAAGTTTGGCCAATACGGGGTGGGCCTCCTTATTGAATAATTGGAATGATAGTCAAAAGAGTCTTCTATCCGGTAGTTGGCGAAAATCTACACTTGCCGCCTATAAACCTGCCTGGTTACGTTGGTGTAAATGGGCAGCCGAGAACTCGATTGCTCAAATTAACCCTAATCCACAAGATTTGGCAAAGTTTTTGACTGAACTTCATCTCAAACAAAAATTGTCATATAGTTCAATTTGTTTACATAAATCGGTTGTTTCGACTTTTTGTCCCGTTGCAACTGGCCCGCCTCTAAGTTCTTCTCTCATTATCAAGCAAACATTGAAAGCTATAGCTCTAACTAAGCCTAAAGTACAGAAAGCACCGGTATGGAATATTCAGGTTCTATGCAATTTTTTAAGTACTACTGAGCCTAATCAGGATAGTCTATTTGAGGTATCTAAGAGATGTGCTATATTATTATTGTTGAGTTCTGGTCGTAGGGTGCACGATTTAACACTATTAAGAATTGATCCACCTAATTGTATTTCTGGAAGCAATTATTTAGTTTTTATGCCAACGTTTGGCTCTAAAACTGATTGTGTTTCTTTCCGTCAATCTGGATGGAGATTATTTACTTGCGATACGAATAAGAATATCGATCCAGTTTTTTGGACAAATAGATTAATTATGCTTTCAAAAGGAAGAAGATTAAATTTGTGTAATTTGTTTATAACTACATATGGCATAGTAAAGCCAGCTACTCGAACAATAATTGGTGGTTGGATCAAGTCGGTACTTCGTGATGCTGGTATTGACGCGTCTCCTGGTAGCGTGCGATCCGCTGTTGCGTCGGCTAGCTGGCTTGATAACCATAATATTGATGAAATATTAAGTCGAGGTAATTGGAAAAGTGCCACTACATTTCATAAATATTATCAAAAAGAAGTCTTAAATCGTAACACCGCTTCTAATCCACTATCGAGTTGTTTTGAGGCAGTATGATTAATATAATGTTTTTGATTTATTTAATTTATTATTCACCTATTAATGTAGGTATCTACTTAATTATGAGTTATGTTTAAATCTGTTACAGTGATTTAATATTAGTTATTCAGTGAAATTAATATAATATTATCTTATACTGAAATTGTAATTTGATTCACTTGCACTATCCTTATTACTATCACATTGGCGTTTAATAATCCGGCAGCCGATAACAAACACTTCTCAATTTGTTTAGGCTTGGAATAAGGTACAAAGGCTTAATAGACAAATTTTACCTAAAAATAAAATTGATATTAAGCTGGTTACCTTATTCCAAGCCTAATTTTATAGCTGTCTGCCTTTTCAGCGAAACACTAATTTTAATTGAGATCCACAGGTTATCTTTTCAGACCAACTAAGGGTGAATGCTATAATAGCTCATAACTATTATGCATAAAATACCTGCCACCAATACATCCCATATTGTGGCTATTTGCCGCCCGATGAATCTACATCGGCGGCTAACTCGTATCTTCAGTTTTAACTGCCATCAATACATCTCATATTATGGCTGTTTACCGCCCGATAAATCTATATCGACGGTAAATACAAATTGAATCCAATGACTGAAGCGGCGCCATTTTGCGCACCAGCTGCCGGATACATACAGGAAAGTCGGACATAAGGAGGGGAAAAGGGGCGTGTTCGCAAGCGGAAACAGGGTTGCCATCTCAATTTGTTTAGGCTTGGAATAAGGTAACCAGCTTAATATCAATTTTATTTTTAGGTAAAATTTGTCTATTGTTGAAAATGTTGCTAAAAGTACAAATAAAAGAACCGGTTTTTTTAAATTAGTCGATTTTAATAAACGTGATATCTGTATCGAAACGCAATAGATGTGAACTCTTTTATCGATTATGGATGGATATTTCCCGGATTCGGAATGCACTTCAGTCCCTGTGTGTATGTATATCAAACAAATGTCAATCAATCAATATTGTTGACATTTGTTTCAGCGAAAAAAATACATTCAATATTCAATACATAATTTACTGAGCTGTAGCATTTACTTACTGGTCGGATTCTTTAATTGTAAATTGGGTGGTTTATGAATATGGATATTTTTTAATTTCCATTATTGACTGTAAATCACTGAAGTATGACTGGCGACCACAGTCCGGCGAGCCTTACAGACCTAAGTGACACTGAACAAGCAGTCCTAATGGATCCTATAGACCACGAACGTAGTCGTTACCCCTATTGCATTGTGTGGACTCCAATACCTGTCCTAACGTAAGTTAATACGAAACATCTTTCTCTTTACTTTCTATGGTTATTGTTAGTTTTAACTTCTTGTCCCTGATATTTTATTTATACAAAAAATAAACATCAAATATTGCAAAACCTTAAAACAACATTATAAAACTATAAACATCACAAAATATAATATATTGATACATTATATCATTGAATATTTATTTTCAATTAATTATTCCAACATTTATATTATGATTATTTCCAGATGGATTTTCCCATTCCTCGGTCACATGGGTATTTGCACATCTTCAGGTGTGATAAGAGATTTTGCAGGACCATATTTTGTATCCGAAGATTTGATGGCATTTGGAAATCCCACAAAGTACTGGCAGTTATCTCCACAGAAGGCTAACAATGGTCAAGCAGGCTGGGACTCAGCCGTTGCTGAATCATCTGAAATTTATAAAAAGAGAATGGTGGGTTTTAGAAGATTATCCATATATTATATTGCTGGTTGCATTGTATTATCTACCTGGTTTGCTAATACAGCCTTCAAGTTAATAATTTGTTGCCAAAATCAATTTCTATGCTGTCAAACAAAAAACACATCTTTGTCCCAATTTTAGGTTTACTTCAGATAAACCATTTCCTGGCCCCTTATCTACAGTAAAACACTTTGTAAAAAGTGTGCTTTATTGTTTGAAATTAAGTGTGCCTGATAAGCTACTGGTTCCTAGCCTTCATTAAATTTGCATTTATTTATCAAGAATTTAATTAAATTCTAGTGTCTATATATCTCTATATATATTTGCATATTTGTTGATCTTGTATAAGTTATTTTAAAACTCTAAATGCATTTAGTAAAAATAGGTACTATTTCTATTCTAATGGATATTTTAGTTAGTTTTTGCATTCTAAAATTATGTAAGCAAAAAGCCAAAAATTATTTACCATCTTTTGAACTATAGGTAACATCTTTATTAGCTAAAAAATTTTTTGTTTCAGCATATAATATTTTATGATAATTGTCATTCACATGTTGCCACTGCATTGAATATAATGAACTATAATGGATGCAAAAATTGGAATATGGTCAAATTGGCTCTCTACATGATACCATATTCAAAATATGTTGGGTAATTAATATCTTTATATTGTATTTTACAAATAAATACATTAAAAAATTTGCATACAATGCTAAGGTTAATTCAACAAAATCAGGAAAACCATATAGATATATGTTACAGAAATAACTTAGCTAATGAGGAAATAATATGATAACATGGGACATTCTTCTGGTCATCTAATCCCAAACATGCAGAGAAACTAGAAATCAGATAACTAAGATACCACATAATACCACTTATAAAGATATTACACCCAGACTCGAGACAAACAGACATGTTCATGCCCACTAATGTTTGCCTTTTTGACATGTATTGTTACAGGCAGGGTATGTGTTCTTTCAATTTTGAAGAATAAAGATAAAGCGGGTCTCCAGAGTTACTGCTCCAATTTGACAAATTCTTTCACTAATAAATAGGAAGCTACATCATCCCTGAAGGTTATAGGCTACTTTTTTATCCTAGGAACGCGAGTGAAGCAGCGGGGAACAGTTAGTGTCTAATAAAGTTACAAACTTCATTAAAATATATCTAATGTGTTGCTTTTTTTTTCAGTGTTGGCGCATTTGCGAAGACGTGGCTACCATTCGTAATAATAGTTGCATTCATATGTGGGCTAGCTGCTATAATTTAAGCTAATATATAATATTGTTGTGTTTCATTATATATCTCTTTTTTTTTGAGAAAAAATGAGCTGTTCTATGAATAAATGGGTGCTGGATTTTATAGGTGTTTATGGATCAGCAAGAATATGCATAGGAAATAAATATAGTCTTGTAATTTGAAACAAGCTTGGCATTTGTGAAAATGTATGCTTTCTGTGAGAAGTCTGTTTATAATATTATATAGGTATTATAAAAATATATGTGTGTGAAGAATATCTCAGGACATTATTAATAATATTATATCATTATTATATATAGATAATTATGCTGATTAAATATGAGAATTATAGCAGGAGAGAGTATAAATCAACTAGATAAATATGAGCGAAAAAGAAATGTATGAATATTCATTAGTTTGAGCATACACTTAAAAGACTAAAATAATATTATTAATGGATATATATCTTAGATTTTTAACGGCTAGAGGTATTTTTTTATTTCATCAGACATTTTCATTACTTAGATAAATATCTATTTTCAAGTGGATATGTGTAAATGTACTATTTGATTCATTGATCATGGGTCCATATTAGGAGGTATATTGTTAAAGTATTAAATGCAATAAATCATGTTTTGTTGTTTATTGTTTTAAAATGACTGTTAGTATTCTATCATGGACAAATATTTGTTTATAGCTTTATCTAGGGTGCATTCAATGTTCTGTTTTAATTTCATAATACTTTCATATAATTCAAAGTATATTGTAGAATTTATAACTTTCCTTTAAAGAAGATAATTTTGTGAAATTGTAGATATAACAATAGGTGTTGTTGAAATAAAATACAATAACATGTATATTATAAATCTTGTAATCCAGCCCTTTCTTTTTAGATATTTTTACCCACGACGGAATGGAGATGGTATATGCGTTTGGGGTGAGAGGATGTTAGTTATTGCAAATTCATATTGTTATATTATAAACCTCTTAGGCTGAGCATCCATCAGAGATGAGCTAAGCTGTGTTGTGAGTGAAGTCTAATAGATTACTGCCTTCAATTGTTGTTATTTTAGTTAATTCCTGTTTTTGTTATAGGTCTAACATTGTGAAATAATAAAATTTATTTGTAAATTCTCATATATTTTTATTTTTACAACTATAATATAAAACAAGTAATAAAATAGTTTATTTTAACTTAGAACTAATATATTTATTATATACATGTGTTGTACAGTATTATTCATATACATTGATATTCATGATTCCAGAAACAGAAATTTTGATTTTTGTACTTGTTGCAAACATGGATTATGTAATCAAATTTATGTCATGCAAGAATAGTGTATTTATTATTAAAATATAATGTAACAAATTCTTCATGTAATAATTTTAATGTTTTTCTTGTATGTGTACAATTTTAATTCTCACTTGTTTCCTATCACAATGATCATCTGTAATATGTAATGTACCATAATATATTATATATTTCAAGTGTTGATTTTAAGTTAAATGATAAAACTATTAAATTCAGGGCATATCATTGTATATACTTAATTACAATTTATAATTATATGCAGAATATATTGTAGCAGAAATAAATAATGTATCAGTATTGATTATATATTTTTTATTCTACAGATACTATGATTTTTTCAAATAGACCTTCACAGCCACTTATGAAATTTCTGATGCATGGTTCAGAATGTTATTAAATCTGAAGTTGAATCTTATAGCAAAAATGACATACATGGTATTGAACTATCCCAGATAAATTATACATGTACATCCTATTAGCAAGCCAATGGGTTAATAGTAATATTTGAGTCATCAATTATTTACAGCAATAAGTGATTAATACTAGTCTAGTTTTCAATATTTAGTTTTCCTCTTTGTTAAGTGTTATAAACACAATATAATAACATAATATTTTTGGGCATTGAATTGGATTGACTTATTTAACAGTTACAGAAGAAGTCTTACTCAATTTATCTGCATCCTAAGTTTGTAGTATATGTACCATCAACAAAGTTGAAGCATGATCAGTTTTGAGACCTTTTCGCTTGCAGCCAGTAATCATAGTTCACCCTGTCCATTATTGACAATAAAACGGCCTCTTATAAAATCTTTTGTCTAGACAATTTACTTACAATGACAATCTACTATTTTATGACAAGCTGTTATTTGTCTGGTTATATTGTGTGACACACAGGTAGCGGCTGTTCACTGCACACAAAATACACCCTTAAGGTGATCATGCTTCAACTTTGTCTATAGTATCTACAATCTCCTTCATTATTAGAATATTGATTATGAAAATGCATTCAAACTAACATTCCTTTATTACACTCTTTTCAGCAGAAAAATCATAATTATAACCATCTAAATTAACTTTGTTAGTGAGAAATGCCAATAAATCACTTATTTGAGTCGCAAATGCATCTTTATTTGATGCCATTTGTAAATCACTAGACATCTTGAATGGTACTCCTTGGAGGTAGTGGAATGTCTGGTCAGCAGTAGCTCTGGACACAGGCGCAGGTGGAGCTGGTCTTTGAGGATATGGAACAGGACCTCCACTCACACTCGGGTAAATACCACCTCTCGCTGGTGATGGTGATGCTGGATCCACTAACACGAAACTATCCTCAGATGTCGGTCCAGGAATCGGAGGTGTTTCATCTTCTACTGGAGACGATCTTCGCTTGCCAAAGAATGATGAGAACATTTTATGTGAGATCAAGTTGTAAGTACTTATGTTTTCTACGTTATACTAAGTATGACTCAAAGCCTTACACTTCCTGCAAGTTTTTGAAATAGACCACTTCTTGGTTATTTGCGTATGATGCGTTTTTTACCGTAAATATTAAATATTATTGTATTAATTGTAATGTCGTAAATGTCGTATTGTATTGCTGTAAAATGAATGATTCACTTCATTATATTCTCTTTGGATTCACTAATCACTCACTCCAAGATTCTCTATGCTCACCGCCTATACCATAAAGGACTCACCCACCCACCACAGATTAGCGATGGCAAAGCGATTGTTACTATTTTGTGGAAATTGTTTTCTTTTTACCAAAATCTAATTATTCGATTGTTCAGTTTATTCGAATAACAATCGACATCTCTATCCATTATTTCAATTTCGCGGGCTACCTTGAAGGATCTCCCTAAACTGCTAAGTCTGGGGCGGATAATTAGCAAAAGAAGCACAGTTACTTTGCTAATACATTCATACATTTCATGATGATCTATATAGTACCGAATGACGTCCGTGTGATCAACTAAAATTGATAAATCATCATTTCAAATAAAACCGGTTGTACGTTTACCGGTTTCACAAACAGTCAAGAAATCCCTATATAATTTGTTTTCCATTGCAAGTGCATATTTTTTGTGATTGGTGTGGATTCCAACTAGATTCAGCTTAGCCAATAAAATAATTTAAAGACTTGTGGTTGATGGAAGTGATAACAAATTAATTGTCTGTCGAACGAATTACGTCAAAAAAATCTGATCATCAAAACATAGGAACGAGTACAGCTTGTTTTGAAGAAATAATATGTTAAAATAATGTTGAACTTGTCGCGAAAATGTGGTTAAAATATGTTTCTTGTTGTGTGAAAATGTTGTTAAGTTAGCGTATGAGTCTCTGGATTTGTTTACTTTGTGGACGTTTGTTCTAACAAGTTTGTGGTCGCCCAGCTGGTTGGATTAAATACGAAATAGGTATGTTTTTCATACACGCATGCCTCTAAGAACTGTTGTATACAAAAAAGGTTTTTTTAGATACGCTTGCTTGAGTAATAATTGTTGTTTTTGTGAATGTCGTGTAGTACCGCATTTTCTAGGGTATCATTATTTTTAATATAACCCCAAACTAGGATGATAGGAAGGTTAAAGATGTAATGTAAATATATCTCTTCATTATTTTGTAATTACTATTTGGAATTTAAAGTATTTTGTACCATAACTAGGTACTAAAATAAAACTAAACTAATAGGTAATTAATTCTTTAGATTGTTAGTTAGAGGTCCATTGCAGTAACACAAGGAACCCATTGGCCTGCAAATGTACGTCCCCAAAGTACATATTCAAAATAGAATAAAAAACTGGAATTGCTATTTAATTTATTAAAATGACATAAGGAACGTTAAGAGTTAAAACAGAGCTATTTTATTAATATGTAACTTTAAATTTGAAAGTAAAAAGATGTGAATTATATACTTATAAATGTTTTTTATTATTATTATTTTGTTTTTATCAAATATCCACTTGACTTGCATGACTTGCTGCCAGAACTGGCAGAATATGATGATAAGAAAATATATAATTTTTCCAAAATTAAATATCATAATAATGATATACTTATTAATTGGTAGTTTTTGTTAAATAAAAGAAGATTTGGTTATACAAAATACCCGAATGTTAGGGCATTCCTTGGCTAAGCCACTTGGAGGGAAAGTTGGTTGGCTCGTGCATTGGTCATGTATCCTATTACTGCATATGGAAAAGATTTATAGTAACTGAAAGAATACTTAGATACTTAATTTCATTTTTAATTAGCTCCGATACCTCATGCAGTAATTTTTTTTATTTCATGAATGCAGGGAGCTTATTTTAGATGTGTGTGTATCTCTCATACATTATAGCTTCACTTGTTTTGCCCCTTGGCTTTGCCTTGCATTCTGAAGAGCCTTGTTTATAAAGTTTCCTGTGATCATTTTGAGGTATCAATGAATCTATGCATATAGTTTCTATCATATAAACTTCCACATTTATAATAAGGACTAGCTGTTCTCCACGGTTTCACCCATCTTCTGCAGATAAAAAGGGCAATTGCCCTTGAGAGCCAGTTTGCTTTCTCGGTATTGAATCAGGTCAGCAACACATTGGCAATATCTCTGGTATTGCAAATGGCGATAGGCGACGGTAACCACTTACCATCAGATGGGCCGTATGCTTGCTTGCTACCTTAGTAGTATAAAAAAATAAAAAATTGTATACCAATAGAAATCTTAATATACTTTGAAAATTTCAGGGGACCGTTAACATGAGTGATGACACCGGCCGCTCGTCATCATGTTCAGGTTAGTCATGTTTATGATTTGTTTATTAGTAATTTAAATTTGCAATGAAAGACAACTGAGTTTTGTTGTTATTATACACCTACAGTGCTTTAAATGGGGTATACATGGACATACCAAGGGGGGGAGCAGGGGAGTGTAGCTGCCTCCCTTCCTGGAATTCCCATCCCACGGTAATACCTGCTGAATTTTTACAATATTACTATACAATACAATACAAAAATTCTTTATTGTTTACACAACAGAAAAATACATCAATAAAAAACAAAGAAAACAAAAAAAAGTATAAACAATTTAGGCGGCCTTATCGGTACAGCGATTTCTTCCAGGCAACCTAGGGTAATCTATATCTATACTAATAATAAAGCTGAAGAGTTTGTTTGTTTGTTTGTTTGTTTGTTTGTTTGTTTGAACGCGCTAATCTCTGGATCTGCCAGTGGGATATGGAAAATCCTTTTTGCAATTGAAAGCCCATTTATTAAGGAAGGTTATAGGCTATAGAACATCACGCTACGACCCTCAGGAGCTGAGCAATGATAAAAAGAACGTTAAGCGGGAGCATGTATAGCATGGGTGAGCGATGCGACGCGGTTGTCAATGGATGACAGCGGTCGCCTAGGTAACAGTTTTTTGTTATTTTTAACTGTCATCAAGACGAGTTTATCAATTCGTCGGAATCTTTTTTTATGTATGTTCCTCGATTACTCGAAGATGCCTGACCCGATTTGGAAACTATACATACAGGTGGTCACATGGTCACCAAGTCAGGGTCTGATGATGGGATCTTGAAGAAATCGAGGGAACTCTTCAAATTTTATAGGCACTAACAATGTTTTTCATATATTTTCTAAAACTATTCAGATATTTGCGTCTGGTAGTCGTCACATGTTGCTGAGCTGATGATGGAAGGTACAACTCCTTAACGGGTAGGAGTTAGGGGATAAATCTTTAAATATTATAGGAACGATGATGGAAAGTACAACGCTAATATGCTTATCCTAGGTCAGTGACCTTGAGAGTCATTGATTACACATAAGAAACTAAAAATTGAAAAATAAAATACTTTTAACAAAAAAAAAACACAAAGGCACTAATAAGTATAAAATAACTATGTAAGAACTCTAATCTGATAATTTTGAAGTCAACGAAATTAGCCATTGCTGTTGCACCATCAGATATTTATTGCTGCTACACTATTGACAGGTAGAAGGACGGCTCATTTCACTTCTAAACAGACCCTTACGGTATTTCTTGAAAAAGACAGCGTACGCTCTATACGTAAAAATGGACCATTGGGCGAGGTTTTACAAGATGCAAACCTAATAATATGGGATGAGTGCACAAGACTCATAGAGCTCATCTAGAGGCTTTAGATAGAACTCTCAGAATTATAAAATGCACAAATAGATGGCTAATGTTTGTTTGTTTGAACGCGCGAATCTCCGGAGTTACTGGTCCGATTCGAAAACTACGCTGTCGGCTGGTAGTTTAGCCATTATTTACCACCCGTGGGGGTGGAATAACTTTGATGTTTTCTGGTGATTTCAGATAAACGTTGCCTGTTAGGGAAACTAAAGCAGATATTATTAAATATTGCTTAAAATCTTCCTCATTATGAAAGTCTGTTGAATTATTGAAACTGTATACCAAAATGAGGAGTCACTTGGGTAGAGGAAGCACAGATTTCCCAATAAAGCTCCATTTAATCGGGGATGGGAAAGTACCTGAATCAGATAAAAAAATAGCTATTGACAAAGACCTTGGTAAAATCGTGACCAACATTGAAGACCTGATCTGTAGAGTATATCCGGATATAGCCAATATCGACCAAAAAAAATATTAATGGATGTGTGAGAGGACAATTTAATTTAATTAGCTGCCAGAAATATAAGCGTTGACGCCATCAACGACAAAATAATGGCTAAACTACCAGCCGACAGCGTAGTTTTCGAATCGGAACAGTAACTCCGGAGATTCGCGCGTTCAAACAAACAAACAAACTTTTCAGCTTTATTATTTAATGCTAAATAGCTTTCCACCCGCGATGCCCCCCGCGATCAGTCAGTCAATTAACCAACTTCAAGCGGAGGTTATCAATTCGTTGAAATCTTTTTTTTTTGTATGTTCCCCGAATACTCGAACGCCTGGACCGATTAGGAAAATTATTTTTTGTTTGAAAGGATATACTTCACAAGTAGTCCCATGGTCACCAAGTCAGGATCCTAGACAAATCGAGGGAACTCTTCAAATTTTATAGGCACTTACAATGTTTTTCATAAACTTCTCAGCTTTAATATAGAATGCTAAATAGCTTTCCACCCGCGATATCACACGCGATATCACCCGCGATCAGTCAGTCAGTCAATTAACCAACTTCAAGCGGAGGTTATCAATTCGTCGGAATCATTTTTTTTTGTATGTTCCCCGAATACTCGAACGCCTGGACCGATTTGGAAAAATATTTTTCGTTTGAAAGGGTATACTTCACAAGTAGTCCCATAGTCACCAAGTCAGGATCTGATGATAGGATCCTGGACAAATCGAGGGAACTCTTTAAATTTTATAGGCACTTACAATGTTTTTCATCATACTTTCTAAAGCTATTCAGATATTTGCGTCTGGTAGTCATCATGTTATGTTGCTGAGCTGATGATGGACGGTACAAATCCTTAATGGTTAGGAGTTAGGGGATAATTCTTTAAATGTTATAGGAACGATGATGGAAACTACAACACTAATATACTTATCCTAGGTCAGTGACCTTGACAGTCATTGATTCCACGTAAGAAATTCAAAATTGAAAAATAAAAAACTAAAAAGCAGAAAATAACTATTTAGTAACTCTAATATGATAGTTTTGAAGTAAGCGAAATAAATCTGCGGTACCATGATATCGGTTCTAATTTTTGTTAAAAGTTTTATATATTTAGATTGGCTATTGGACGCCGATGAGTGTTATTATCACCATCGGCATCAGCGTAGGCATCAAAGTGACCATAAGAAAGATCTTGGGAAAAACGTAACCTTTTGATGGGTTGGTCTTCTGTACCAAATTTGGCATACTGGTTTCCATTTCGATATACTTCAAATACAAATGGGTATATTTGACCGGCTGCAACTAACTCGCAGAAATGTAGAGTGTTGTAGAATGTAGAATGTACATCTAATTTATACTTTTCTTTTGTCCCATGATTGTTGCCAAGATGGTCATGAGACATAACAGCAAATTCATCCCAATTGTTCGTCATATGCATTGCATTGCACCAAGCTTTTATGTGAGTTCAAAAGCAGTATTGATATCAACTTCGATGCAAATCACCACCAAAATAACTTTCTACCCTTTTTTAACCCCGATAGGCGATGAGTTTCAATAAAATACAAAACACGTCTTCCATCAATTATCTTAAAGAATGTTTATGCAAAATTTGAAGTAGATTGGACCAAGGAATCACGTTGTTCCATACAAACTTTGTCCCAGTTTTTCAACCCCTAAGGATTTCGGAAGATCCTTTCTTATAGGATGCCTACTTCATACGAAGAACACACCCTCTAAGTTTCAGGTCTCTACGATCAGCGGTTTAGGCTATGCGTTGATCCGTCAGACAGTCATTCAGGACAATGCATGTTAAATAGATATTAGACCACCAAATTTATGTAATGGTACCAGACTTCAAGTAAAATTTCTAGATTTCTGTCATAGTAGCGATTGGTTTTGACTGAGCCAGCACTTGGGCAAACAGTACTGATACCTCGCATTCCGATGATACCCACAGATTTACCATATAGATTTAAACGAATAGGTACAATTTCCTGTGAAAATACCTACCTATCGTCTGAAGTCAATATAAATAAAGCACAAGGACAAACTTTTAAGCATGTTGGAATATATTTAAGTGAAAACTGTTTTTCCCATGGACAATTATTATGTTGCCTTATCTAGATCAGGTTGCATAGGCTACTTTTTATTTGGAAACGCGGGTGGAACCGCGGGGGACAGCTAGTATGATATAATATATGAAGGCTATGTCAAATACATACATAATATACATAAATAGAATTCTTACAGTATTAAGTACCCTAATACTTAGACTATATTATTATAATAAACTAATATATATATGTACTAATACTATGAAAGAAAGAAAGAAATTGTATTAACTTTCAAAAAAATCTGTTTTTTTTTTTTTACTATGTTTTACTATGTTTTACTGTGTTAGACCACAATCTCACCGTGGTCAGTGATGATGTGGCCGATGGTGGTAAGCACACAAAGCCTAGAAAGGAACTGGCTCTCAAGTGCAGCTGTCGGAACACACCGAAAGGTGCTTGGCGACAGATTTTCAACTTGAGGGTGGTAGCCAGCAAGGCGGGTACTGCAAAGTACCCTACCACCGTGCTATGGTTTCCTCACGATGTTTTCCTTCACCGAAAGCTCAAGCTCATTGTAGGATTCGAACCCGGAACCTTCGTCTCGGCATCCGACGTCACTACCACTGAGCTATCTTGTTTTATTTATTTATTTGGTTTGATATGGTTGCACTCAGGACACACATAGGTACGATATATTGTGCGTAATTTTTGACAAGGGGCGACTCGATCCAGTCTATTTATAAATCCATGACTCAAATCTTCAGTCAAGCCTAATAAGGCACTTATGAACATCAACAGTTATGAGACTCTTTCAACGGTTCGTATACACATGAGCTGAGAAGATTCACTCCAAGGGAGTATTACCAAAATATGTTCAATACATATTGGGAATTATTTTCAAGACTGTAATGCTTACATAGGTCGCTAGGTCCGTCTGTCCGTCTATAAATTTCACCCAAATGTCACATCCAATAATAATATAGTATAGTATGACACAACTTAGATGAAGCATCGGCAAACTTCGTAAAATCGATCGTTCTCGAAAAGAGTGCGCCTACAACATTACTCATGTGTTAAAAAATTATCGGCGAAAATGATCTTGTTGAACTTTGAATGGCGCGATACTGAATTATTTTTATTTTTTGTGTAAATCGGAAGTGAAGTGTACGACAACGATTCGCCGATGCTACATCTAAGTTGTGTCATACTGTACTAGGTTACGTTTGTTTGGATACCTAGGTCTATAGGTTGAATCAGAAACTACAGGGGTTCTAGCGCATATCTTTGGTGGTAAACGAACACCATTATTGAAAAAAACAATGAGGTCTCACCACGCCCACAAAATGATCTTCGTCATAGCGCGTCATTGAATGAAATCATTAATGGTTTTTATTACGATTAAGTACCTCCAAAAGATACGCCTGATCCGATTCCTATTCAAAATACAAAATAAAAGGACTAATCTCATAACCGGTAAGTCTTGCTTCATGATTCACCGCTTATATTTTTCTATTTTTAGGGTTCCGTACCTCAAAAGGAAAAACGGAACCCTTATAGGATCACTTTGTTGTCCGTCTGTCTGCCTGTCAAGACCCTTTTTCAAAGGAACGCGTAGAGGTATCAAGCTGAAATTCATATCAAACACTCAGGTTTACTGTCCTTTGGAGCTGTGAAACAAATCAAACTTCTGAGCCAACGCAATCAAAAGATACAGCCGTTTATGCTGCAAATTTTCGACACACGTAGGGGAATCAAAACCTACAGGGTACTTCCCGTGAACTCGAATCTTGAAATTTGATACGAAGCAACGTCTTATAGCACAGATAATGGAAAAATTGCGAAAAGAATACATTTTTAGTTACACTCAATTACAAAGATAAGTTTGTACGGAACCCTCGGCGCCCGTCAGACTCGCACTTGTCCGGTTTTTTAAGGTAAACATATTTTATTAGACTGGAGTTTGAATTGTTAGTGACGAAGGAGATACATTATATTATTACTATATTATTTTTTTCGCTGACTTCAAAACATATCAGATTTCCTACATAGTTATTTTATTTTATACTGTTTAGTGCCTTTGATGGTGGTTCTATTTTTTTTTGTTAAAAGTTTTTTTTTTCATTTACGATGTTATAATAATACCTACCCTATTTAGGGTTGCCACCCGTACTTTATAATAAAGTATTGTACGTTATTTCAGGTTTTAGTTGTACTCTATACTTTATGACAACAATACATGAAAATACCTAATTTCGCATGATTTGATTTCTTTGGGATTTTGAACAGTTTAATTGTAAGTGGGTGCACTTGTTTAGTAGAGATACTAATTTGATACAAACTGCAAGCAATAAAAAATATGTTTTTAAACATAATAATAAAGTAAAATAAATTGTACTTTATTTTGATACGATGTAGGTACTTTTTTTTCTTACCACCAATGTACTATACCAATGTACTTTATCTGTAAAAAAAAAGGTGGCAACCCTAACCCTATTCTAAACATTTACGCGTCACTGGGAAATCATCCCATCGTCGTATGTCGTCACAATAATTTCTACTACAATTTTCCCGTAATGATGCATCATCAATGGGGAGCTAATCATCTCTTACATGTCGTAAGTTACCTACTCTATCATTTGAATTACACTACATTGAATTCATTGTAATTTTTTTCTGGGTATCAACTTCATTGTCAATTTCTTCTGGGTCTTTGTATTTTATAATCCTTGCCTTTTCCTTAATACAATACAATACAATACAAAAATTCTTTATTGTTTACACAACAGAAAAATACATCAATAAAAACAATGAAAAAAAAAGTATAAACAATTTAGGCGGCCTTAATCATTGTGGTCTTCAATCTATTCCACAGAACTGACAATTGAGATCGGTACTGGTGAGCTAATTGAATAGTCAGCAGTCTGTCTGTCATTCACAATGTGAAATTTTACCACTATTCTTAGCATTACATAGGTATCATGTATGAAGTTCCCAAGATTTGTTCTGAAATCAAATTATTTTCTTTATAATCACTTTCAAACTTATACCTATCGGTGATCTGCGACTCAATCTCAAACTCAAAACTCATTTATTCATGCGATTCATGCTCATTTATTTTAGGCGATGATAGCTCAGTGGTAGTGACGTCGGATGCCGCGACGAAGGTTCGAATCCTACAATGGGCTTGAGCTTTCGGTGAAGGAAAACATCGTGAGGAAACCATAGCACGGTGGTAGGGTACTTTGTAGTACCCGCCTGGCTGGCTACCACCCTCAAGTTGAAAATTTGTCGCCAAGCACCTACCGGTGTGTTCCGGCAATTGCACTTGAGAGCCAGTTTGCCTTCTCGGCATTGTAACAGGTCAGCAACACATTGGCAATATCTCTGGTATTGCCAATGGCGATAGGCAACGGTAATCACTTACCATCAGGTGGGCCGTATGCTTGCTTGCTACCTTAGAAGTATAAAAAAAAAAAAACTGTTTAGGCCCTAATAAGGCACTTATGAATGTAAACAGTTACAATTTTTACAATAGACTCTACCACCGGTTCGGAATGTACTTAAACTGAGACCTTCCTTGGCCTTCCGACCTTCCATGGCTATCCAATACCAACCAATACCTTTAAACGAGCAATTCTTGTATATATCATCTGAAACCCGGAAACGGCTCCAACGATTGTCATGAAATTTAGCATGCAGGGGGTTTCGGGGGCTATAAATCGATCTAGCTAGGTTTCATTTCCAAAAAACACGATTTACCAAATAAAAACAAACGAGCAAAGCTCGGGTATCCAGGTACTGTTATTTATGACTCAATCTTCCTGGAAAAACTATAAAGTAGCAACCCTAAAGTGCTCATACTATGGAAGTCGTCGGGGGCTCGTCTTCCACACCCCATCTGACGCGATCGATCGCTCCAAGGCCACGGGCGTGCTTGTATCGATTTTATATAAATAGAACCAGCCCTGCCGCCCTACTCCGTCCGCGGGCTCCGGCGCCCCTCCCCCCTCGACCTCATACCGCCGCCCCTCTCAGTACGCCCCTCACTCTATGATGGATGGTGTACCAGTTCGATGCCCGTTTGACCTTGGGAATAGTCCACGTGTAAGTTGTACACCCTTTGTTTGCTAAGCATTGTTATCCGGGGTGATTTGGTGTCCGATAGTTATAGTGCTTGGATTCGCTTGTTGACCATGAAATACATGTCGTTAGGGGGGGAAAGCCAGGGCTTGTATAACTGTACTTTCTGATAGCATTAACTATGTTTGTGCCGTGTTGGCTTATGTCATCAGTGAATCATAATATCAGGCTCATTTTGTATATTTACGTATTAGATTTAGTCTTTAAAAGACAATAGAATCAACTACTACATGGTTCAAAAGTTGGAAAAAATTAATTTGATAGGTTCTAATCGTTCGTTAGCACTGTCTGTCACAACCAATTTGCTCCGAAATTACTGGACGGATTGAGTTGTGGTACCCATAAGTAAGTCGGTGACACGGTCCAAACACGGACGTGTAACTAAACGTGTTAATAAAATAAATTAATTTTAAACATGCGAGGCCACTTTTGGGGGTAAATTAAAAAAATAAAAAGAAAATTGCAAACTATGTCGTGTTGAAATGAAATAGGGCTCGTTGTGAGAATCTAATTTTGAAGTTATTTAAGAAAATAGGCAAAAATTTACCACCTGAACTTATCTGAGCCTAATTTTTTTTAAATAAATCTGAAAATATTTAATTACCTTAGATTACCTATAAGAAGTTTATGGTATTTAAAGTAATATAGGAAATTATTTTTACGGAACCCTCGAGCGTTACACAGTATCGCACTTGCCTGGTTTTATAATAAAATTGTTGGCGTACACAGGCTTCATCATAGATAACCTAATTAGCTAGCTGAATGTGGCCGAGATCGAAGTGCCACTTAGCGAACGCCATCCCCCTAAGATGTTACTTGCATATTTTATTACGTTTATCGAAGGGTCCAATAGACCCTTAATTCAATAACCCTGCTAAGGTGGGCTGTCCCCTAATCAGCAAAACGACGACAGTGACGTAATTAAACAACTTTAAGGGTCATCCACACATGTCCGGGTACCCGGCCCTGCCGTGTTCCGTCAGGGACGGGGAAAAATCGGTTACATAGATCTAGTACGAGCTTGTTCACACAGCTCCGTGTCAGGGGCGTCCGGGTACATCATAGTATAACGAACAACTCTGAACACGGATAGCCCTGACACGGCACGGCAGAGCCGGGTACCCGGACATGTGTGGATAACGCTTTATGCTGACCAAATAATGTTAAAAATTACAAGACAAAGTACAAAATTTAAAAATTATTATAATCCTCAATAAATATTTTTTTTTAATCCTACTAATATTATAAACGTGAATTTTTGTATGTATGTATGTTTGTTACTCTTTCACGCAAAAACTACAGAACGGATTTGGATGAAACTTGGCACATAGATACCCTGGAATAACATAGGCTACTTCTTATCCCGTGAACGCGGATGAAACCGCGGGGGACAGCTAGTTTAGTAATAATACTAGATTTATTTTTATGCAAATGCTCATTATCGCAATTTGGGCTAATTTAGCGATTATAAACCTTATAGTAAAGTAGTGAAAGTACGAAACGCATTTATAATTCAACACCTACCTCGCCTTGAGGGAAGATAGGGCCGATCTTGAGATACCTATTCAATATTCATCTTTGTAAGTTGTCATGGCAAATATTGATTGACTTGATACTGAAATATTTTATACAAGTATACCGCCATGTCATGGTTCGGTCAGGTGTAGTGGGCGGGGAGCTTAATATATTTTTTGTATCGTTAAGAATATATAGGGGTGGTGCACACTGATATTTCCAAAATGTTTTTAGGATCAGGGGAGAATTGTTCATCTTATAAAATTACTAAAGAATCTGAAGCTGAAAGAAATGTTTGCAGTAAAATATTTATATAATTTTTATGATATCTTAATTCTAATAAATAATAATCTTAAATCTACACCATTTATAACTCGACAACGGCTGGACCTATTTTGATGATCTACAATTTGTTGGATTCGTCTAATCCGAGGATAGAAGAATAACCTATGAAAATATAGAAAAAAAAAAACAATAAGAAGGACTGGAAGTGTAAACGTAGGTAAGTAGATAGGCAGGGTTAGGTAGGTCCCAGTGTTTTTAATTTTCAGGGCAGGAAAACTGCTGCCGGTCCATCTAGTTTTTATACAAACGTGAGGTCTGGTCTGGTCTGGCGTGACCGTCTTGGGAATACTCCAAGTAGATAAAAGGCATTACCAAAGGCATGAAAAGCAAATGATCACCGATGTGTCTCCGCTTGTTGTGACTGCGGTTGTTTGGATACGGAAGGTCAAGGGCAGTTTTAGGGAGGGAGCGGGGGGGGGGGGCCGCGGGCGGCAGGGCGCATGGGCGGGGCCCGGGGGCTAGAAATAGACTTAGCAACATCGTTTGTCAACACACGCCTACGCAGCGTGGCTCTGCTCAGGAGGGAGGTGGCGCCCGGGATGGGTGGCCCCCACCACCGTGCTGGGAATCGTTCCTACTTGTTCCCGCACGATCCCGTGCCGAGTGTTTCAGATACGATGTTGATGATGGATTATAATAATGTTGTGTTGCCGTGGTGATGTCGCTTGCTAAGTGATGTGATGTGACGTTAATAATGATACCGCTTAGATACCACCCTGGCAAGCAACAAAATTAGCCTGTTTTATTTTTTAAATTTCTACTATTTAATTCTTTGTTTATTCTACACTGCCACTGATTCTGCATGGAAGGATAATGTTCATTTTCCTATGGGAAGTTTGGGCCCCTAAAAAAATTTCAGGTTAAGTTTTAAAGTAAGCGTTTTTAATGTTCGGGTAAAACAAAGAAATGAATAAACATTGACAGGCCAGTTGGCGCAGTTGGTTAAGACGCCACCTATCACGCCGCTGGTCGTGGGTTCGATTCCCATCCAGGACAAACATTTGTGTGCACGAACATGTCCGTTTGTCCTGAGTCTGGTTGTAATTATCTATATAAGTATGTATTTACAAAAAAGTAGTATATGTAGTATATCAGTTATCTGGTTTCCATAGTACAAGCTCTGCTTAGTTTGGGATCAGTTAACCAAATAAAAAAAAAGAAAAAAAATACATATTTGAAAAGTGAATAGTTTTGATATGGCACCACAAAGTTCAGCCTATCCGCGATCAATGTCATTTAGCATAATATAATAATACCCTGCAATAAAACAGTATATTAGAAAATTACCTATTATATCTACTTACCGCAAAAACAAGTCGCACGAAGGGCGGAAAATTGTTCAATATTCTTGCGTCACGATAAAATTATACCACAATGAGTAATGGCGGATACAATAGACAAATAAATTAAACTAATGAAGTGTCGTGGGTGGGACACACAACAAACATAGAATAACCACCTAAAGCACCTTTCGGTGTGTTCCGACAGCTGCACTTGAGAGCCAGTTCCTTTCTAGGCTTTGTGTGCTTACCATCATCGGCCACATCATCACTGACCATGGTGAGATTGTGGTCAAACACAGGCCTATACGTAGTAAAAAAAAAAAAAATCTAGGACAAATCTGGGGAAACCCGGACGGATGGCAACCCTAAACATGTGTAGGTAATGTTTATAATCACTGTAACTTAACACTACAAATAATATAACAGACAGGTGCCTCAGTACGTAAACACATGTTTTCATAACCCTGTTGAACCTTCAACTTAGTGTAGTGGACAAAGCATGAGCGGTTAGCGATTATAATTTGCACACCATCTATGTGGTTGATTTTCAAAGCGAGGGCCGCGAAAACATACATGTAATATGCGCAGGAACACAATTACGCGGGTATTCTTTAAGGATCTTCTCCAGTCGAGTTTTCTTTCCACCTTCGGCCGTATCATTCCTAATTTTAGCAACCTCTCTAATGTTTTTTAAAATCTATCTAATGATACACAACTTAATAGAGACGCGAGAAAAAAAAATCCCCTCTTTACATGTAGGGGAGGTACCTCAAAAAGAAATATATTTCGTGATATGATTTTAGCACTTTGTCGACGTGGTAAATACATACAAAGTTTAATATTTCTAGCACTAACCGTTTGGAAGGTAAGCCGAGGACGGACGGACGGACATGACGAAACTATAAGGGTTCCAGACGTGAACTACGGAACCCTAAAAATGGAATCGCTGCCGCCTCCGCTTAACCTTATAACCGGGCACTTTACTCGGTTACGGCTAAGCCGCATCATTATCCGGCACAATCCGCTTTCACGAAGTTTGCACTGTACTTCCCAATCCATTATCGGTTAGGTACCTATAAGTTTATCGTTATCGTTTTTAGGGTTCCCTACGTCAAAAGGGAAGAAAAGGAACCCTTATAAGATCACTCTCTTGTCCGTCTGTCGAAAATATTTCCCGACCGGTGTGAAGGAAATGCAGTGGTAGGTCATCTGTGGCACTGGCTCAGTCTAAGGCTGCCTTTCCACTGGAGCGAAGTGGAGCTAGGAAAATTTTACCAATATCATCGTTCATAATACGTTATCATCACGTAATTTTTGTAGATAACTAGATCGTATTTTCCTATTTAACTAATTGACTCAGGCGTGACTTTGCGGAAATCTATTATAAGATTAAACAGAAGACAAATATTTAGTAGTCGACAGTGGGTCTACGTCCTGATGATGCTTCGTAAAGAAGCGAAACACGTGTTGATTCCCTGCGTTAAGTTTCCTTGTGTGGGACTTGACAGAGAAGGAGATCCAGCGAAATTAGTTACTAAATATTTGTCTTCTGTCTAGCTCCGCTCCAGTGGATAGCTAGCCTAATAGGGGGTGTATACACCTACTCGAGAAAAATAACCACAGTTTATTAACTTTGGTATTTGTTAGACTGTAGTAATACGATAAAGGTCATACACCTACGCACGTAACCCTTAGCAACTAGGTTCAAATTTCTTTGCTTTATTACCCCTGATTGGTTCTGAATTTCTGATAGTGGAGACGGTGGAGTAGAAGAAAATATTTGTATAGTAATACTTTGTATTAAAAATCTGATTAATGTTTACGAAATCTATTGTAGGAGCTTTAATAAAAAAGTCTATGTTGTCGACGCATAGACTAGCCTATCCATAGACGAATTGATATTAAAAAGCAAAGTCTATTAGACCGTGATATCGATTTATTAAAATTCTATAAGTTATAACTAATCGAAATCTTAGACTGATTATTTAAATTCTCCTTGGTAGGTAGTTGTAGGTAGTTAGGGGTAGGTTGAGGTACAAAAAAAAGGTAGGGATAGGTCCCAGTACTTTTTATTCTCAGGTCAGGACGACGGCTGCCGGGTCAGCAAGTATTCTTATAAAAGGAAAGCGTGACTGACTGACTGAACTATCAACGCACAGCTCAAACCACTAGACGGATCGGGAGAACATAATATGACAAAAAAACTGCCATACCTAAATGTAAAAGCAATTTATAGTTAGTACCTCATCCACGATAAAAAATTAGGAAAATTAATAATTAAAATTTAAATCGTTTTTTTTTGTAGAATGCTATAATTTTTACCAAATTGATCACTTATCGACTGGTTGGCGAGCACTATTGTACAGTTTACATATTCTAAGGACTAAGTTCGCTACATCTGAATACTGTATGTAACGCGAGGAAAACCTTAAAGGCCGCCATTATGTTTTTCCTATTTTAGACTAACCAAAAATAGACCACAAACCAATCAAATATAACCTGTAATACTCTTCCAATTGGCAACAATATCGATCAGTTGTATAAATACGATTGCAGAAACGTTTTTAAATTACATAACAATAATGGATTTCATAACCTGCAGGTTTTAGAATCGTGACGGAATCCTTCTATCCTACCCTTCGATGAAATACGTCATAAAAAATTATTTCTAGATGTTTTGTTCAACGCCCCAAGTATTGCAGAAATACCGATTCGGAGTTCTTATCAAATGCTACAATAACTTTATGGCTATTTTTGGCGGCATCGAATCAATTACAGATGTTTTTACTAGTTGTGGACTGCGCGTATTTAGAGTACTACTGTTCTGTTCCGCTTTTGGAGTTTAATTAACTTTACCGTATAAATAAAGGTGAATATCGTCAATGAGTGCTTTGACTTTTTTCGTTTCTACGATGTTGTTACGTGGCTCTACTACAGACTACAGCTATGATTTACTATAAAATATAATATCAATCCTTCATCCCCATTTCTCCACTGAACAACATGAAACCAGCTATATATATACGTTGTCGACACGAACACAAAGCATTGCTTCTTCGTTTCTTATGCAAACAGCAAAGGGGGGTAATAACAGACTCCGGAATTGAGTTCGACTCCTCAATTTCAGAGTCTGTATTTCCCCGACTATAGCCTAGGCTAATAAACATTTTCTAGCCTCTAGGTAAGCGTGAAATATCCTCGGCTTCGGCCTTCAAGTGTCTTAAAAAAACATGATTCTAATATACCTATTTGTTACATCTTCACCGCCTTTATCATCAGCTGCCTTCTCTGTTCTTAATAATTTGGAGTCAGCGTTAGTGATTTGTACGTTTTTAACCATCCAACTAATCTTCTTGGCACTCACACTATCTGTCCTGCTCATATTAGGTTTTCTTCTCTTCATATATCCATCTACTTTCATAGAAATCCGGTGTGTTCCGGCAATTGCAATTGAAAGCCAATTGCCTTCTTGGCTTTGTAACAGGCGGACCGTCTGCCAAACTGTCTCAAAAACTTTAGTCTCTGTTTTAATCCGAAGGCGATAAAGACTTCGACTGCCATGGTGAGAGCGTGAGTTCGAACTTGGAATCTTACTATGAGCTTTCTACAGAAAACCATAGCATAGTAGTAGAGTGGTATGTAGTACCCGCCTGACCTGACCAAGTAGAAAATTATCGTCAAATCTCGAGTGTATTCCATATTTTATTATATTTACTAGACTTGTGATTGCACCTGGCAATATTGCATGCATGTAGTAAAGTAAACACGTCCAGATAATAATTGCATTGGAAAGTCGAGCGACGTCGGCTCGTGCTAAATTGATTGATATTTAATTAAAAGTAACTCGGGCAAATGATGTTTATTAAATAGAAGCAGATGGGTAACTCGGAAAATTACAGGAAAAACAATTTTGTTAGGGCAGGGGTGAAATATTGTTCGCTGATAAATCTCTGGTTTTCGGGATTTTCGGGAATGTGATATGCAACATTTTTGGTTAATGCTGATTATATAGGTGCAGTCAACTAATCAAATGATTGGAAGGAAGAATTCACACAATTACTAAGAAATCATTGTAGAGATCCAGTTTGGTATTTGTCGCCAAGCATCTACCGGCGTATTCCAACCTTCCACCACTTTTCAAAAGAGCTAACCACGAACGCTCAGGCTCCGCTCCCCGCCGTCATTTCTTGAAGAAGAAGCTTGAGGTACTCTAAGAAGGGTGTGAAGAGATTTTTTGCAAACGTCAATAGGCTTCGGTGACCGAATAAATACTACCTAAGTAGTTTGAAAAATATTTAAACGCCTCCTCATTTATGCTTTGGAAGCTGCTACAAAATTTAACAGAGTACTATAATGTTTCCTGTTGTCAAATCATAAAACATTTCTCAGTAGACAATATTTCCACGGCTGTTTACATGGCTCTGAGCTTTCCGAACATCCTCTTTGTATAAATATTTTATTGCCAACAATATGTATGTTTTATTGCCGAGTCGTGACCTAATTTCTCTCCATTCACTCCTTCGTTCGTATGGGCGATATGTTGTTTTGGAACCTTATGGTTTGTTATTTCCCATTTTTTGGGATTTTTTTTAGGTTGGTTTATTGGGTAAATACCCTGACCGTGATAATAAGGGACTGCTTCCCATCAAAGACAAACATTTGTGTGCATGCAATTCTGTTTGGAGGTTCGATGTCATTATCTTCAAAAGTAGTATATTGGTCATCTGGCTTCTTTAGTTACAAGTACTGTTTATTTTGAGATCCAATGGGCGTGTATGATGGATATCTAGAGTATTTATTTCCTTTAAAATCCAACATCCATCTGGAGCAGAAAACAGAGATAAAATACAATCCGAAAACACCGTAAAGAACGAAATATCCAAGACCAAATATTGTTCTAAACAAAATAAAGATATTTTCACCTCTGGCTGATAACGGTAATGCTTTCCGAAACAAATACCAAAGGTACAACTGTATGTTATTCAAAACTAACAGCGCATCAGGAGTCAGGGGTCACGCGAGTACTACAACTGTGTCACTAGTTTTCTGCGCATGTAAAGCACTCGATCTGTGAACTAGTTTATGATGAAGTACCTAGCTGCACTCCAGCGGGGAGGCACGGGAGATAAGGAGGAGGGGGTATTGGGGGCTCGGAAATTGTCGCCTATATGATGCTGAATATAGTGGAAATGTGACGAGACTTCGGGTCTATAACGCGTTGAGCATAGATAATTGGAAACTAATCCTTTCCTATGTCCTTAACATTTTTTGAGGTCACGTTACATTGCATGTGAATCAGGTCTATGTTAATTAGTAGGTATTTGTTGGCGTATTTTAATGACTTAAGTTGTTAAGAAAGGGATTCGATATTTGGCACTCTTAACTGGTTCTCAATATCTTATGAGTAGTTAGAGGTGATAGAATAACAAATAACGTTTCACATTCAGCGTTGAGACAGTATATTGATCAGCAGGTAGTCGCAACTTCACATAATTTATCTTCGTCTCAGACATCCATTATTCATCGTAGAAGCAAATTCTTTTCAGGCTCACAACGCCGCTAAAAGCTTTCAGAACTGTAATTACAACGATGGTCACAAGAAAACCGCAAAGGGCCGACACTAAAGTGCGATCTAGTCGAAACAACCTGCCATAACAACTACAAACGGGAACATTAAACTTGTTACTTGCGAAACAACATTAAGAGTTCCATAAATAGAAACGTTGCAAATACAGAACGACTCCCACTGCACTGTACTTTAGCTATTTATATGAAAGCCAATAGCACAATGTACTTTATAATGCTCGGACCGGTTACGTATTGCGCCTTCAGCTCTAAAAATAGCAACAACCCTCTTACACTTACATAATTATTATTGGTTGGAGGCTGTGCTTCCTGCCCCCGCCGCAGTCCTCGCGCGCCTGGCGCCTGCACCCCGGCTCGGCACGCTCGCGCTCGCTCCCCGCCAGTTTCACTCGGACACTCGTGGAGCGCGCACGGCTTTCGCCCGCTGCTCCTCGCTTTTCCACCTGGAATGTTACTACGATTGCAATTCATTTTCATTGGAATTTTTCTCGACTATGTCACATGTATGTTTTTACAGTGTACATAAATTAGAATAATCATGTAATTAACTCCCCGCCGAAACTGTTTTCGCCAAACAATTGGCCCACTTTTTGCGGCACTTATACGTAAATACTAACTATGCAGTTGCCACAGCAGCTATTGTGCATTTATTATTAATTCTACATATTGTGCTGTTTCAAATTGCTTTTAAATTGCTGGTTATTAAAATAATTTTCAAGTGTGAACACGTGAGTTTTTGTTGTTAGTGTGAAATGTACATTTTGTGTTTGAACTATTAGAACTGGTGATAGAGTAGCGATGTCTGTCAACCCACCAGCTGTAACTGCTAAAGGTAAATCGTGATGATGTGCATTTTGTTTGTTTACTTGTGTTTGTTCACGTGTGTTTACGTGTTTAGTTGTATCTCGGTTGTTGACAAATAAATAAATGTGCGATGCGGCGTGGTGAGGCAGACAGCTGATTGCGTCGATTTATGCTCTATGTTCTATAATTTTCAGTGTTATGTCATTATAATTACTTGAATTATTGTCGCAAATGTCAAGTATACGGTGCAATTTTGTAATGATGGTAAATAATCAATTCAAATATACACGTGTCTTCTTTCAATTAGTTAATTTCTATACTTTGCGATGCCATATCGTCTCTTACATCGTTTTATATAATCCTCGGTTCATTCAGTTCTCAGTCTTCTCAGTTTAAGTGTATGTGGAACCGGTGGTAGAGTCTATCGTTATAATTGTAACTCTCGACATTCATAAGTGCCTTATTAGAGCCTAAACTAAATAAATGAGTTTAAGCCTTATTCGTATTAATGCAAGGTGGTTGGATCTATTTTTTTTTTACTACAGACGTCGAATTATTCCCGCTCTTGTCATCGTGATTTGAGAATTGAAATGATTTCATCATCTCATAAGTGGCTAACCGTGGTTAACCTTCACTTAATATGGGTTTAAATAGTCATACACAACTTGTAACCTTTTTTATTTCAAAGTCAAAGCCATTTATAGCTTAGGCCGATGGAAGGTCAGCTACTGAAGTTACTTCCGGTTCGGACGTAAGTATTCAGCTGAAAAGGAATCTGAGCATATTTACATAAATGTACTTACCTATCTTTCTATGTTTGTCCTCTATGCATTTCTAAACTATTCATCTGATTGTAATGAAACTTTGGTGAGATTTTCTGCGGAAGCACGCAAAAGTTCCTGGCCCCGAAAAAAGAAAAACCAAATAAATTTTTTTTGTCACTTTGCATGTAACGTATGCTGGAACAGTTTCTTTATGTTTTATTTTACTGCTATTGGTTTATGTAATCCTTCCCAAATGTTGGTACCAATACCTTGGGTCATTTGTATCATATTAGCGAATGGTTCAATCATATAATTTATCTTTCAGTTATAGTATGACACAACTTAGATCGGCAAAATTCGTAAAATCGATCGTTCCCGAAAAGTGTGCGTCTACAACATTACTCATGAGTTAAAAAATGGTCGACGAAAATGATCTTGTTGAACGTTGAATGGCGCGATAATGAATGATTTTTATTAGTTGTGTAAATCGGAAGTGAAGTGTACGAAAACGATTTGCCGATGCTACATCTATGTTGTGTCATACTGTACCCATGTAAATCCAACATAGCCGTATAAATGGATGTCAAATGAGTCAATGGAGACTTGGCGCCAGTATCAGTCTTTGACTTTTTTTGCTACTCCAAGAGATTGTGATTCAATCAGACTCGCCACAAGTAACCGTTGAATATTTTAACGTGATGATAGCTCAGTGGTAGGAAAACCTCAAACTCAAAACTCATTCAGTTCAGGCCCTGATAAGGCACTTATGAATGTCGATAGTTACAATTATTACAATAGACTCTACCACCGGTTCCACATACACTTAAACTGAGAAGACTCTGGCAAGAAATTCAGCAAGGCTTTTTTTATTTTTTGTAGATCTTTCTGTTTAATTTATGTAATTACAGTTTTTGTTATAAATATACATAAACTGAATACAATAGTCACTTGTGGAGGGGGCTGCAAGTGCAGAGAGAAGCTACTACAACCATGTATTCTTGTCTTCTATGTAATGAGCCACCTTATAGTAGGCCTTGTCGATCAACTTATGTTTAACATAATCTTTGAATTTATTATGAGACATCTTAGTAGTAGAGGGATTTTATTATAAAAACGAATGCCGTTCCCGAGAAAAGATTTATTGACTTTGGTTAGCCTTAATCTAAGTGTAACAATTACCACAGTTAGTGTCAAATAGATTTAAATTTTTACGGACAAACATATTATCGTATTTTCGGTTCGAAAATACGATATATATTCATAGAGCTTGAGCTACCACTCCCAAGTTGTAAATCTGTCACTAAGCACCTACGCACTCAGAGCTATACAGTTATAGGCTTTGTGTGCTTACTTCCTTCGGCCACTTTATCACTGACACAATAAAATAAAACCGGAATTTCCTAATATTTAATTGTTTCTCAGAAAATCGGACTTGTCTGATGCCTCTGATAACACTCGTCATTATCATTATGTCAGATCTATGTAAAATAATCACAAAAGTGGACTAGTCAACTGGAAGCAACTCTGTTCCTTTTGAATTCTGTCATTGAATTCAGAGAGGGTATTCCAGCTGTTTGTGGCCGACCTTATGGAAAATTTTCTGTTCTCACCGATCAGCCCTCTGTTGGTTAGAAATTATGGATAAATCTGTCTTCTGCTTAGTAAATCGTACATTCTGTCTGATTTAATGATTGCCGAGATTTTTATCGGTTATTCTCGATTCAAGTAACGACCGATTAAAAAGTCACCCAAACTTCCTAATTAATGGTCTTTATTTAGTTGGAATGTTTTCTTAACTTTTCTAGAGTTTGGATTTACAACTTTAAATTTTCTTATTAAAAGAAGTCCCAAAAATGTACGACAATGTTGCTTCCAGTGAGCAACACTTCTCATCTGCAACACATTGGTAATTCCTTTAATATTGCTTATGTCTCGTAGACGACCATGGTTATGGTAAACAAACGCACATCAACGTTTTCCTCCATTTCCCGATGAAACATGTACCTACGAGTACCTAGTGTTGTTTTTGTGACGTCTTTATTTATTTAGCATGCCATAAGTTTCGTAAGCACGCGTGACATTTCACGTCACCTTATAATAATTCTTATCGGCGCCGGCGTTTATATATTTAGATGCAAATACATATTATACTGTCTCATCGATTTGTGTGAAAGATTAAGATTTTAAGGCAATGATAGCTCAATAGTAGTGACGTCGGATGCCGCGACGAAGGTCCTACATTGAGCTTGAGCTTTCGGTGAAGGAAAACATCGTGAGGAAACCATAGCACGGTGGTAGGGTACGTTGTAGTACCCTGGCTGGCTACCACCCTTAAGTTGAATATTTGTCGCCAAGCACCTACCGGTGTGTTCTGGCAATTGCCCTTGAGAGGCAGTTGCCTTCTTGGCATTGTAACAGGTCGGCAACAAATGGGAATAGGCAACGTCCTAACCACTTACCATAAGGTGGACCGCCTGCCTGCGTATCAACCTTCTTACATAAAAAAAAGGAAAAAGATAACCTTTTAACATGACACTTTCTAAAAAAAATATAACATTTTGCAACGTTCTAAACATTAGCAAAGAAACGGACTGTATATAGTTACATCTTAATCCGCTCAATTGGATGCTTGCTTATAATTAATTGAGGTAATTAAGAATTTCCTCTCTCCAGTTTTTTTAGACTATCCGTCGTACAGCGTACATTACACGTCGTCTAAATAAGTAATTAATCATTAATTCATGTTTCACATGAGGCTATTTCTCTCTGCTTACGTCACCTACTCACATGTAAATCAGGCTCTCAACTTGAATCGGCCAATCGTAAGCGTCGATGTCGTCACGCTGCGTCGATGACGTGTCAGCCGTAGCGTGTTCGGCTACAATTACCGGAAGGTTATTATTTTAACCCCATTTCGAAATTTCCAGAATTGGGAAGTAGATTTTTTTCCAGTAAAGGGTATTATTGTATTAGTTCGTAATAAAATTAAAAAACTTTACTAATTAAATAGATTCATCAGAATCTGATTTAGAATGTTTACAAAAAAATTGGTCCTTTGAGCCAGTCAATCCGTAAAAGTGTCGGAAAATTTCCAACTTTAACGAAACCAACGATGACGCACAATTTTATTATTCCCCCTAAAGCATTCGAAGCCCTAGTAGCTACCTTCTGTATTTTCCTGATAATGCAATCGCAGGATTTTTGAAACTCCGTTAAACGCGTAGAAAGCAACGAAGAACCAGCAGTGATGATTAATCTGCCATGTAAGACACATTTCTCAATATCAATGGTAATGATCATGACTTTGTATCATAAAGTGTTAATTATACCATTAAATAGAACTGTCTTGTGCTGAGTAACAACACGGAAGAAAATGATGTTGTTTAACCGCACGCGTCTTATATTTAGGACACGTTTGACGCACGAGCCGCCCGACGTGAGGTGACCGTCTGGCGAGCTGGTACAACGCCGGGATTTCCCACAGGAGCCGTGACTCAGCCGGGACGCTTGTCACCAGCTGAAATAGCCCCTGTAGCGGTAGAGCCAGCGGCACCCGATTTATGTTGTGATTGGTGACGCAATCAGATGTTTGCTCCGATTAAATTGCCAGGTGTTGTGCTGTAACATGTTGATTTAACAACATATCGATATTAATGTTGAGGTTTATGGATGTCTCTTAGATTTATGATGGAGTTATAAGATTCTTGTCAGGGTTTACAACGAAAAATAAAGGTTTTTAGAGAAGTTAATTGCAAGTTCCGTTGTGTTCCATTTTGACAGCTGTACTTGTCAGCCTGTTCTCTTATAAGCTTTGCTTACTACCATCGGCCACATCACTAACCACGGTGAGATTTTGGTCAAACACAGACTGGTAAAAAAAAGTTTTAATGATGCTACTTTGTTTTGGTGCCTAATCATCTATATACCAGTGGCGACGGGTCCATACAAGCCGATTCCCATCAGCTTACCTTTTAGGAATCCCAGGCCCACATTTTCATCATATCAAAGCAACTTTTATCATGCTTAAAATACACTGTAATTATAAAATTACAGGTGTTTTTCGAACGGCTTACCCTCGCTACTGCTATATATACTAATAATAAAGCTGAAGAGTTTATTTGTTTGAACGCACTAATCTCTAGAGTTACTGGTCCGATTCGAAAAATTCTATCACTAATAGGAAGCTAGATTATCCCCGAAGGTTACAGGCTACTTTTTATCCCGGGAACGCGAGTGAAACTGCGGGGAACTGCTAGTTTAGAATATTTTTTGAACTCCAGAATAAAAAATATTTTTATAAGTAACTAGCTTTGTTTTGTGATGCAATTATCCTCTTTGTGGTCGAAATATGAAAACGTTTCCTTAAGGAATATTTTTTTTAAATTATATTACAAATAATGTTGTTCAATCAGACAGTTCTTCGTATTTTTTATTGTACGAGCACAAATCAATGTATCAAACTATATCTACTAGATACTTAAGTTTGTTTATTTATTTCGTAAACTTTTCTAAACCGAAGTTGCTATGAGTCATATAATCCTCGCTAGGAGTCAGTAACACTATTTTAGTCGACCTAATCAGGTGTGCTCCGAGAATAACCGGGCAGAGTTAGTGCAGTTCATCCGGACAAATTGTCTCCTACGCTTGATATCATTACAGTATTTTTACACTGACTACAAGATACAGCTGAGACTTGGAAAACGTTTGAGTTTTGAGCGTCGAAATTAAAACTGAGATCTATAGAGCGTACTTAGACTTTGCTCAGACTTTACCGTACAAAGTCGGTATTTAAAATGCAATTTTCGAATCTCTCTGAGTGTGTGCTAAGCAAAGCCTAAGTGCACCTAATCGATGACTTTCCAAAAACTTGGCTACAAATTAAAATACACAAACATTTACTTTATTACCTACGTATAGGTTTATACCCTAAGTAAAGTCTGAGCAAAGTCTAAGCACGCTCTATAGATCTCAGCCTAAGACTTCTGCAAGACTAAAAACGACACCATCGTGACAATGGATAAAATACGCCAAGAAAATCACTTCTCGTTTTATAGTCAGTATAGTGTACAGTGTACATTATGATCATAAGCTAGTTTTAACTTCTTCTATGTCTCTTAAATATAGTACCTACCGTTACCTAAAGCGCTATTACTACTACAACTGCTGCTACTGCACAACACTTACCAAAATTAGTTATATCTGTCATCGATAACAAAACTAATGGTCCCGACAAGAACTACAATAATAATCTATCTCCATAATAAAATATCTAATCGTTTTCAGCATTGTGTCACTCTGAAATGACGCGAGGAGTTATAGCCCATCATAAAGTTAATGCTGTAATACGTCTATTTTAACCCTGCCTATGGCGCCGAAGGGCCGATGCTGGACATTGGTGTTTATGTTTTGCTGAACGTGAGTAAGGTACGGTGACGACGCTCTCGGCGCCAGCTCGGTGACTGGCCGAGTATCACCAGTTAAATATATCCGATGATAGGATCCGTTTGGTGATATAATAGTTTGATTTTGTTAGGAATCAAGTAAGAATTATCAAACTGACGTGGATAGAGAGATTCTTCTGTGAGAACTTTAAGAATTAAGATCTTTCAGTACTTTCAGAGATAGAACCTGTCCCTCCCCCTACAACCCCCTGGCCCCTGTGACAAGATTTCCTCATTCATACACTGCTGTACTAATTATGATTGATAAATATTCTAATCGGCAAATCAAAACTATCTTTTAGACTAATTATTCTTTATTCGGTAATAAATCATGTCCTCTTTCTAGAGCTCGCCTACCTATAGGTTTTCCATGAATGTTTAAATTATAACTTTCCGAGAAAAACTGCTTGCCAAATAATTTGTTTAAGAGTGTATTTTAATAAATAGGTATAATAAAAAGACATAATATAAATGAAGTCAAGAAGACGTCAACGAAAATTTTATGTTCTCTGCCAACAGATGCTTTTTTTTCACTTAAGTACTGCGCAGATTAATAGATGATCTATGTTTAATATTATGTTTGGGTTTATTAAGTGGTACCGTTTAGCTCTATTTTTCATATGTCTAATTGGCATTGTTTCATTTCATGAGACTTTATGTCGAATTTGAAGGAGTACATTCACTCACTTTGTTGTAATTTGTATTAATTAGCTTCCGCCCTGCGGTTTCGGGATCTTATGTTTCCTGTGATAAAAAGCAGCCTATATGTTATTCCAAGATATCTATCTATGTGCCAAGTTTCATCCAAATCCATTCAGTAGTTTTTACTTGAAAGAGTAATAAACATACATACTCACAAACTTTCGCATTTAATATATTAGTAGGATTCTATTTTGAATCCTCAGTAATCAGTATAATCAGTTTCGTCGACTTCTTAGTCGCACAGTACCACTTTCTGTCAAATGTCTATACCTCTTTATGTGACACTAGCTCTGTGACACTAGCTTTAATATTCCTTACTAGCTATTCGCCCAGCGGTTTCACCCGCGATCCCCTATTTTCAAAAAGCCTTTTTTAGCGGATGCCTACGTCCAGTGGTTTGAGGTGTCCGTTGATTACTTTTATATATTTAGAAGACTACCTAGCCCCTGCGTTCCTAGATTTGGGATAAAAAGGTTGGATCAGTACTTCCGTAGATTACCTCCTACACCCAAACAAACTTTATCCCTTAATAGTCTATATCCGGACTATGCCGGAGTCTTCTCAGTTCAAGTGTATTCTGAGCCGGTAGTAGAGTCTATTGTAAAACTGTAACTTTTGACATTCATAAGTGCCTTATTAGGGCCTAAACTGAATAAATGAGTTTTGATTTTGATTTGATTTTGATTTGATATCTTTACTAATAATAAAGCTGAAGAGTTTTTAATTTATTGTGCTAGATAAGTGATTTACAAATAATTGCGGACACTGATTCCTAAGCTATAGGCTACTTTTTATACCGGGAAAGCGAGTAAAGCCGCGGGGAATAGTTAGTAATAGTATACGTACGGTCTTTGGTCCATGTAGCTGATCATCGCTTCTTTCTATTAATCTATGTGATGTTAGTATTGAAATTTTAATGGATAACAATTTAAAGATACGCGTCAGCCTCTTCGTAGATGATCCACCATTTTTAATTAAAATGGTGGATCATCTACGTTCCAATATTTTGAAAATAGTGAAAACTCGGCCTAAGCATGAGACAGTAACATAAATAGGAATTAATGATTAGTCAGATTTGAGTCTAGACAAGGTTGATCACCCACAGCGCCGGGCGACAGGCGACAGGCGCCTGCGCATCCTCGACTCACAATATTTCGGTCGTGTGCTGAAACTATTATGACTTGAAATATTAATCTTACCACTGTTATTTTATTACTAAGCGTTTAACAAAACATTACGCACTTGTAAAGCCTATTTTATGTATTAATCGTAAATAAATTAAGATTGTGTTTGGCTGAATAAACTCGTAGTCGCAGTAAAATAATGTTTCATGCATGGAGTTGGTACTTTAATCTTCGAAGTCAATTAATCATAAGAATTAATAAATTAAACATAACCTGTATAACGCTTTGTCTTGTGTTGTTACTATCTTCGACCAAATCATAAATATATGGTGATATGTTAAAAGATATGGCCATCACTAAACATGCTAATTTAATTCATGATCAGATAAACGGAAGATTATTAAAATTGTATTCGTTAAAGTAAAAGAAGTTCACAGAAAGAATAAATATATTATTATCAAAGATACAACACATACACTCAGAAGTCATTATGAAGAGCAGTGACATAAAGTTTGTGTAACAAAATTAACTGTAGTTTTGGCAAGTCAAAGGCGAGGTCGCTCGGATGTGTCACCAACTGCCTCTGCGCTGACGTCCACACCAGATCGGTTTATTACGACTTTACGAAATGTTACCGATGGATGATTCAATTGTAAAACGCACTTTGTATGATATTTTGATATTTGATACTCACGATCGTATCATATTTCAAAATGTTATCGTCGTCGTGGCATTTAATAAACCTCCCATATTTTGCTGTAATTTTGAGTACTACATTATTTAAAAAGATCTATAATGGTGCCGATTCTGTTGTTTACGAACTTAACTAATATTAGACAAGTCACCTCTCTTTCATTTTAAACTTATTGAAAAAAGATAGAACATTTTTAATCCTGTCAGTTTAATCCATGCCGTCGTAATGTACGGGTAAATAGTCGTGACCAATAAAGATCGCGCTTAAATTCACGTTGAAATGTGTGATCGGATTAAACTGACAGGCCTAAAATATCTTGCATCCCTTTCTTATATTTACTATTAGAAAGAGATATAGTGAGATTAAATTTATTTAGTTCGTAAACAACAGAATCGGCACCAATGTTGTTTATACATAGATAATACGTAGTATTGTATGTATTCTACATCAATGAATAATTAGTGATGTTTCTAGAATTGTTGAATATTGTTTGAATTGCTAATTACTTCGTCAGGATAACCTATCATGACATGATCGTACACCTGAACTTGCAACTTCGGTTCGATAATCTTCTAAACACCTTTTACAGAATATCTGGCTTTAGGTCGTTCAAATAAAATCTCTAAGAGCTAACCCAAAACCTTCAAGTCGATTTAAAAACCGAACGGAATGCGAATACAAATAATTAAAATTATTATGGAATATAATAAAACGCCAGAGGTTAAACTATGTATATGGCCCCGTAATAAATTACAATATGCTAATAAAATCTATGTAATCAGTAGTCAAATCAGAATCTGGATTCGTCAACGTCAATAATACGTCACAAGACGTGGCCTAATTGTTGAAGCGAACAACGTGCGGTGCGGACGAAGCTTGACCTATGCGCTGTACAGAATGTAGCAAGCAAGTCACTTGATACATAGATGATATATTTACATATGCTAAAGATCGAGAAACCCATAAAAAATACATGACATAGGTGATGAGATAGCAATGTTATCTGGAATTAGGATAACAAATTATGCCTAAAAATGTTAGGTGATAATAATATCTTTATGTGTATTATATAATCGGTTATTGATATAGTTTGCTTTAAATGATTTGATGAAAATAGAAGAGGAATTAATGATAATAGACTCAATAAAGTGTCCGGTTGGCACTAAAGTCAAAATTTTATGTGGATATCTACATGGATGAGGATAATATGTATATTTTGTTTGAACATGCATATTTTTTTTCAAGTAGAACTAAAATCAATATTGCCGTTCGTTTATCTATCTCCGTTACCTTCTAACTGTATATGAAGGGCTATTTATTTAACTGTTATTGTTATTTATTACCATCGACAACCATCTATCCATGTTTATGTATTCATTTGTGTCACTAATTGTCATGTTGGCTTCTCTTGTCTCCTGTTTAAGTAGCTCGAGCTTAGTTTTGGTTACTTTTTCCTGTTTTGAAGGCTCTACACCTTGCAATACGTCATGTTCTTGATCACGTATACAGAAGCGCTCCGTCGTTGTCATTATAACAATAATTGTTTTATCTGATTCAACGAATATTTCGATTATGGCTAATGCTTATGGATCTGTTTTTATTTACATTTCGGTATTGTGATTGTATTTACAAACGGCATAATTATTATATTTCTTGCATCATTTGTTAGTGTGTTTTCGACTAATTCAGAAGTTATATTTTGAAATTAAGTTTGGTCCACACATAAACTTGAATAAATATACTTAAAAATTACATCATATCCCACTTCTGACCTTGAATCTATCACGTGTATTCGTATGTTTAATAATAGAATTCTCGTAATTTACTTTAACAAAAATAATTCATATTTCTATAATTTATGAATGGTTAATTCAAACATTTGTTCATTTTACTCGACTAAGTTCATTTCTGCTCAGCACATCCATTTCACATTATACTTCCAAGCACACTTGGCTGCTCATCGATATAAACAATGAGTTAAGAGTCATTGCTGTCATCACTTATACTAGTATAGTACTCTGTTCAAGTTTTTTCACCGTATTCTGCGTGAGCAAGTTCTCAGAAAACTGCATTTTAGTTGAAATGTTTTTGTATAAATTCTACTGCCAAGTTTTAAGACGTTTTAGCGAAAACGCCCGATGCGCGATACCGGGCAGCGGCTTGATCGTGCTGGCATCGCTGAATGGCTGCGCGTGCGCCTGCGTCACGATGCCCGTCGCCGCTCGCGTCGATTCACTCGGCTCAGTCAGTCTGTGTCCGACCGCGATCCGAGCTCACCTGCCGCACCATCGAGTGTCACACAGTTGATTCCGCGCCGTTCGACGGCAGTGCCAGTGTTCACATATGATGCTTGCGTTCGCGCAGTGGATCCTGTTTGTGAATCAGTTTTATAGTGCTTAAAAGTGGATTCCGGCGGACTTTACCAGGCCGTGGAGCACGCGAGGAGGCTCGAGCGCTCCCAGGCCATGTATGTCATAAATTTAGGTGAGTCCGCCTTTGACATTCCGCAGTCGCTGATCCACATTCTTCGATATGTTGCGTTGCACCACTTGCTGCGGTCCTATAATTGGAACTAGACGGAACCGGTACTCGCTCGTTTCAAAGAGGTCCTATTCTTCATACGCACACGCACGACCACCTATTGTCGCCGTTCTTTTTAGGCCTAGTTTTTTCACCTTATGCTCCAAGTTAATTTTCGAAATCAGCTTTCACTTTGATCATTTTTTTTTCTTTTTATCTTTTGACATGAAAATATAACATCGGCCGACTCGGTACCCTGCGGCTCGTTAACTTTGCTTCATAATCAGCTCGCTCTTGTACGATTCCATTTCAATTTGTATCTTATTCATAGCGCGCACTGTCTATGTATGTTTTTATTACAGTTCACGTACAACGTGTGGGCGTGTGTTGGTGTGTTTGCGCTATCGGTGTTGCTATTTTTGTCTTTTACGGTTGTGTTAGTGCTGGATTGCGTACGTACATAATATTCGGTCGTGTATGTGTGCCGTCGTATCCGCATTCGGTCTGTTATCATTTTCTTTACTTGATATCGTCGCGAATTAAGTAATGTTCATGTTCACGGTTTACATGTAAATCGAACCAATCAATTCATTTTAATATGCTTGTTTCCCTTTGTTTAGCATTAATATGCATTCTAATTTCTTCATGACAATCCTCTAGCTCATGTTAGTGGTTGATATCACGTAGCGGCAACAAATTATGAATTACTCATGTTTTTTCTATCTACTCATAAACATTCATATTGAATAAGTGTTTTGCATTTAAAATTACGAGTTTCCTCGTAACTTAAAATTTAATGAATACCTAATGCTACAACCTTGTTAACCAGTTAAATACTTCGACACGTTTATTGTGTATAAAAAATAGCTTATATATTAAGTACAGAGCACACACATTTAAAAATACTCATTCTTATGGTGATATCTCTACTTGATGAAAAGGCGATGATAGTTTTGAATCCTACAATGAGCTTGAGCTTTCGATGAAGAAAAACATGGTGAATAAACCATAGCGTGGTGGTGGTACTTTGTAGTACCCTACTGGTTGGCCACCACCCTCGAGTTGTTCACCCAAAATCTATGCCAAACATCTACCCGTGTATTATAGTATTATTATATATCATCAATTTTAATCACTTTGGGGTTGAATTCTATGCCTGCGTCATATCTCTCTGTATACCATATTTCAGCCAATCCGTCCAGTGGTTTGAGCTGTGCGTTGATAGTCAGTCAGTTATGCTTTCCTTTTATATATTTAGGTCGAAGAAGTAGGTATGATATCAAAACAAAGTTCTATGATAACGCTCAAGTCTTCACGTAATTTTTACGTAGAAGATTGTTATTTTTTTTCTAATCAATAATTTGTATTACGTTTGTTTATCTTATCGGTTTATTTTACGCACACTTGCACTGAAAATATTTGCGAGATTAGATATCATATCTTACCGTGTAGATTTGATATTAGCACTGCATTAAGTAAGATTTGCTGTTAGGTTCCAGACTTCATTAACAAATTGATATACTTTCTGTCATTGATTGCTGCTCTTTCTTTCTGCACTTTTACTATGTCCCCATTATCATCATGACTTATGAAGATAGTTGGTATTAATTCATAATCTAGATCTGTGTCGTCACCTTGTTTTGGTTTTAGCTTTAAATATATATTTTATTCACTTTTATATTTGTAAGTTTTTGTTATAAGTATATTAAACAATGGAATTTGAAATTAATATTTATCGATTTAAAGTTTTAATTAGCTGTAACATAGAAATTGCTAAATTGCTCTTCACATAAATAGCAAGCGATTTTTTTGTTTTTAAAATGTCTTGGATTTATGAAGCTTCATGTTTTACACAATACTAGTTTAATGGTATTGCTCTCATGCTCTACGATTTTCTGGGTCACTCGTGAGTGTTCAGATAAGTTATGCCACAGATAACATGTATGTAACACAACAAACCCACATACATTTGTTTATATGTTGTTAATTTCCACATGACAATAAATCATGTGCTTCATTCAAATCAAGATAATTTTGGCAATATCATGTGTTCTGTGATTTAATTCTCTTCGATGTTTCTGTTCGTATCGGCTGCCTGTAATTTTCCATGCATGTCGTTATCGGTAGGTATCGTCCACCCCTTTTCCTTATTTGTTTCGATTGTTTGACTGTATGTTTTACTTTCGTAATTTGGGTTTACATTAACTTTTTGCTACCTAATTATCAGTGTTCTTTCACATAAAGATTTTTGATCGTCTTCGATTTTTTTAATCTAATACAGCATTTGTTATTTACAGGTACGAATGATTTTATGAAATCTCCCGTGTCCCATCACAGCCTGGGTCATCCCATGATTAAAGGTACATTTTACATTAAGATTTAACATCTATCTTAACAGTAGTTATTTTGCTGTTTGTTTCGTTGTTCTACGTATTACACAATCGATTAGGTACTCCATCATCTTTAACGGCAAATTCTTACGCTACAGCTGGTGTCATTAAATTAGCCATTTAAAGAAATAAACATTTATAACCCATAGTAGTGATTACACGTCAAGCAATAATCGCAATATAATTGTTTTGGAATAGAAAGCTCTCGGGCGTTTGTTTACACGCAAGCCGTTCATCAGGGGGCGCTGCTAGCAGCCAAAGGTCATTTGGGTCGGCACATTGTTTATTTACATGATGAAACGTTGTCATCGATATGTGTTCATCAAAGCTACATTCAAATGTATTCTTTGGGAAGTTTTCGGAGAGCTCAAAATTATTGGTTGACTTTTCTGCGTCTTACGCCCATATTATTACATACTGTGGCCCACTGTTCTGATTTTGTAGGAACTTGATTAGTGGCAAACAAAAGAAAGCCAATTAGTTAAATAAGGATCGAAAAGGCAAATTTACTTACCGGGAATTTTATTTAAGCAAACCCTCTAATTGACGCACATTCGACGAAATGAAAAAATAAGTATCGAACGTGATGATGAACTCGCACAATCTTTATATTATGTATTAATGCGATAAGATTTATCATGTTCTTTATTGACGTAACGTAAAAGACATTAAGTTAATTTCAGTCAACATAAAAATGCAGTGTGGGAGGTCGGCAAGAAATCAACGCAACTCGCTAGTCATGTTTTTGAAATAAACACTGATGCAGAAAGACTTATTCGGACCTATCAGATGCGTCTAGTTCTTCTGAAAGGTTGTCAAGATTGACACGGTTCCCAGTTTCCGTTACGCGGAACCAGTTGCGCTTGCGCATCCCAAGGGCTACAAGCGCAGACTTACCGGCGCGATCGCATCGCCAACACGGCCACTGACCTCAGATGCCGGATCTCTCTATGGCTACCTATGTTTGTAAGGGCCTATATTCATTGCCACCACAATGGAGTTTTAATGAGTATTATACGAACTAGCTAGTAGTTCAAAAGACCTTCAATTTTGTTCAAAAAGATCCTCAATCTAATCCTCTTCGCGCATTCTTGTCGTTAACATTTTAGGTACATTTAACTTCTAAGTATAACTATGACTTAAATTCAATAGTCACTATCTTTTGCCACATAAAAACATAGTGTTATCATCATTCTATAAATAGGCATCATTATTGACGTTAGTGATAACACGTGTGTTATCCATCAACTCTTGTACCTAATTGATCACGTTGTAATCACGGGGGAGGGAAGTTAAACCTTTTTAAACTGACCTACTTATGACACACTTGCGCTTCTGGTCGTCTGTACCTACCTACTCTGTGACCTTTAATGCAAGTAAACTATGTAGTAATACAAAGTAACATAAATTAATCTTTTAAATACTAAATTTCTAAAATTCTGCCATTAAACTACTTGGTTGCTTCTTGGTAAAAGAATCTCCGATTCGGTCCGGTTTGTCCATACTCATCACTTCTCTCTTTCTCTTCTAGCACTTCATCATCTACTGATTGCTTAAGATCTAGGCATGCTTTCTCTTGTTTCATAATCAGAAGTTCCTCTTAATTTTACTGTATCTCACATAACACCGTTATATGATCATGACGAAGCATTAAAATACTTTCTTTCAGTTGTATACATTTTGAATTTTTTCGGCACGTTACGTCAGCAAACGAATGACGCACGCGCATATTGGTGTAGTGACAGAAATAATTGCGGAACGATAGTCTAGACTTGGTTCATTGCTATTTACATATACGTGGTACAGCATGGGCCCATCGGAAAATTAGATTTTAATAAAAATATTACTTACAATATTTTATTTGATGTTGTTTATTTCATAACTAGCTTTTCCCCGCGGTGTTCACTCGCGTTCCCTTGATAAAAAGTAGCCTATAACCTTCGGGGATGATGTAGCTTCCTATTAGTGAAATATTTTTTCAAATCAAACCAGTAATTCCGGAGATTTGCGCGTTCAAACAACAAACTCTTAAGCTTTATTATTAGTATATATCGCATATAAAATCATATAAAATAATATAATATTTACAACACGAACAGTATTGGATAAATTAATTGTGCCCGCACTAATTTGTACCTAAACATATACGAACTGATTCACTTTTACGTAAAACCCTGTTTGCATTCATTCATATTTCTATCTGGTATAATTAGGAGGAAGAATCATAAATCCACGCGTCACTGGCCACAATTTTATAGTATTGACCTCAATTATGCTCCTGAAAACAATTCCATAGACGCCGTAGCACCAGCTTTTAGGACTATCATCAAGACTCGCTAACCAATCCTATTTCTAAGTCGTTCACTGTCCTAATTTTAATTGTTAACTTCAGCTCACCACCACACATTTGTCACCAAAGAGCTTATGGTTAAACTCAATTCAGTCAATAAAGAAATACTTTATACATTTTCTAACGCTGACAAAACATCTACTCTGTAAGCTGTAGGTTTGCTCGCTTTATGATAATAAATTATTCATTCAGTAATTGATTCTATATCACTATACGCTTTATACACAGCTAAAGCAGTTAATATAGCTAGTGTCACTATTCTAACCGCAAAGCCGTCACAGGTGGTGTTTTGTGTTGACCAACAGGTACATTTTCCTCAATAATAAATCTTTGTTCTATTCCCTGTTTGGTGTCACTTTGGTATTACCAATAGAATAAAATATGTTATTATATTTTTACTTGACAATGAAAACAAGTGCGTGTTTGGAATAAAATGTTAACTTACCTAATTTATCACCAAAAAAAAAATACATTGTTTCACACAAATAACCTTACGTAGCTACTGATTAGTCCTACGGCGTGGATATTACCAAATCCGTATCATCAACTTTTTGATACTGTACTTAAACTATTTATATTTATTTATTATTCTTGTACTTTATTTTGGAATTATGAATGAGTGTTTTAGTATGTCAATACTTTTCATGCAAATATTTTCTACACAAAACTACATTGACGATGCTAATCTAATGTTTACCTATTAAAATTATATTTGATTTAAAAACACGTGATATAATTTCTAATGATTTTTCTTTACTGCAAATGTGTTAATCATTTATTTGATTTATTACTTTAAAAAGAGTGTTCACTGTATCAATACTAGAAATAAGCATAAAGTTGTCAATTCTACTTATAGACTCCAAAAAGTGCATGTTTTATAATAAGATCCCTCTTCCTCTTTATTGGCAGCTCTTCTCCGCAAAAGCAACCTTCCGAACCGTGCATTAGAGTCTGACAGTTCATAAGTGCTTGTGAAGGTCTATTTGAAGTAAAGCTAGTAAATGATAATATTGCAATTATTGGATTGTATTCTATCAGTCTATCAGTACATATGTCCATTCAGTTTGATAGCCCTGTCGAAATGTAACTTAAATAGACATCTCTAAGTTAGTTTTTCAAGGTAACGCTAAATATATGATTATTAACAATAGTTTTTTAACTCGTTACTAACAATAAGTATTTCATTGCGTCTATTTGCGTTACTTGTCCTTCCCTTAGTCGTGTATCAATAAAAAATGGAACACAAAAAAATCGGCCATGATACCTTTGTGAAACTTCAGCCTTCCGCATTCTCGTCTTCCGTATGAGAATTGATTGGGCCAGATTATATCTGAGTTCCTTAAATTAAACGGGTATCTTTGTGACTTACATAGACATTTATATTTTCATCTACATCTGATACGTAACTATTTATATGTTATCTTAATTTGATGTCTCTATTATAAATTGTAAATTCACGTGCGCCATTTTTATGTATATTTTTGCGACTGTTTTATTCACGAACCCCATATCATTAGCATTCAATGAAACTAGCCGTTCGTTAATATATGAATAAGATTTTACATTATTACCATAATGTGTATCAACATATAGCCTATCAAATTTTCATCAGGATCGGTCAAGCCGTTCTTGATTTTAAGGGGACATACAGAGACAGAGCCTATATAAGATGAATAGATATTAATATTATATTAGATTTTATTTTGTCTTATTTTGACTTCATCGGTTTTAATGTATGTTTTATGTAATTTAATAAGTACATTTTCCTTGCAATTTTATGTGGAAATATATTTTTTATGGCGATTATTTCAAGGGAAGCCGTTGGTTGGATGAATGTTGATATCTATTTCAAATCAGTCAAGTGTGAAATTGCATTAATGTTTTTTTTCCGTCGTAGGCTTCCGCTGCAAATTCTCGTCTCGGAATAGGAAGTTGTGTTGTTTTGTTGGACTTTTTACTTTAATCTCATTCAATTAGACCCTTTTTCCCTGAAGGTGTATTGTAATTCATGTTTTAGCTTATTACCCGTGGTATTTATGATCATCTACAATTGTCATCGTATAATAAAATAAGGACTTTTGGTGTAATAATTTTCCAAATATCAACCCCTATTATTATCAAAACGGATGTAGGCGTTAATAAAATATAATATACCATCCATATTTCTTGTTCATCTGGTTCGCAACAACTGTGTAGGTAGGTGCTGACATTACACTGTGACCTTTCGTCTCACGTGGGTGGCTTGTTTACTTTAGCCACGTCCCTAGATAAGTTCTAGTTCAGAGTAAATTGTATTTATTCTTGCTAAGTTATCGTTCTCGTATGTGATTTTTAAATTAAACAGGGCGTCAGCCTTATCGCCTTGACTTTTATTACAAGAATTTTGGTTTGTTGTTCTCTATTTTTAGTCATGTTAAGCTTACTTTTTTGGAATTTTGAACAGTTTATGTATTATATCTGAATAAGCAGTGAGTGTCTCGAAACTTGGCATAAATACAGTTCCTACTAAGGCGCGCTATATATTATATATATAAGAAATGATGATTCTAATGTAGGTTTTTTTTTGGATTCTTTATTGCAAGAGATTTAGGAAGGAAACGTTTTTTTTTAATTTGAATGTTTCATTAGTAACCATGGCCCATCCAAATAAGAGAGTAGTAGCTCTCAAATTACTGTTGATATTTGTATGAAAATGTTCGCTACCATAAGCAAGTATATAGGTATAATAAGTTACGTGAGGTGTTCCTTCTCAACACCTTAATTATTCTTCAGCGCCATTCAAAATGAGAAATGTACGGCGAGAGGCTTTCAGAATATTAATTCGTCGTTAATTTCCTAAAATACTCGTTCAAAGATCGCCTTTAGAATACATAATAACTTGCGTCAATCTCAACTCTGTTTGAAGTACATAAGCGTGAATATTACTTTTAAATTGCTACATATCTATGTTTATGTTGCAATTAGTAATAAAATTTATGTCACCATCTTGCTTTGCTGTGCTATTAAAAGGTATGACATCATAACATACAAGATATTAATATGTTTTGTTCGTAACATTCGCTATTGTATCTGTTAGTTTATTTTTAGTGTGCATGTTAAGTTGCACATGTCTAGACGGTTCTTTTATTTAAATTTAAAAGTGCACTGTCGACGACTCTTCTTCAAGGCCATTGTGTTGCTATAATTTCATTTCTCTTAAGTCAATGTTCACCGACTAGAAATGTCATCGTAAAAGCCCGATTATAATTTATCCGACCGTTTTCTAGTCTGTGAACATGGACCTTAGTCTTTTACATTTGAACTCATTCTAATGATGATTTAATCAGTGGCTCATTATATAGAATCCATGGTTGTAGTAGTTTCTCTCTGCACTTGTATCCCTCTGGCCAAGTGTCAATTGTATGCTTGTATATTTAAAACAAAAACTGTAATTACATAAATAGAAAAGAAAGATCCACGAAAGAATTAAGCCTTGCTGAGTTTCTTGAGAAGATTCTGGGTCTTGTAAATTTCGACGTTCATAAGTGCCTTATCAGGGCCTAAACTGAATAAATGATTTTTGAGTTTGAGTTTATTCAGGCAATAAAGAGGAGGAGAGAAGAGATATGTTTTCTTAAAAATGACAGCCCGAGCAGAGTTCGCTCGACCACACTCGGGTTGTCATTAGTATGAAAAATCTCTCTCCTCACCGCTTTGGTAGACCTTCTCTTGAAGGCGTTTTGTGTGACCCAAAAGTCATTCAAGCCTGCGTTCCGGAGGCTTGATCTTTAGAAACCCAAATCCAGTAGTAAGTTTGACATTATCTTATTATGACATAATCATTAAGCATGTACATATACCTGGTAAGTTTACTAAACTTGTTATGTAGCTTTGGAAAATTGATTATTTACAAAGGAAAGATGTGAAATACTGAACAATATTCGCCTCCATTATTATTTAAAACATTGCCCTCGTTGCTGTGAAATGGTAAAAATATTATGTACACTATTATAATTTTATTCATATAATTTCGTCCTGTTAAGTACTCCCTTTCAAATCATGAGCTTTATTACACAAGTTTTTGTAATTTCTGGTAGGTGGATGATCCGAAGCGTTGTTGTTTAAAAAATTCAAATTCTTACCTTATGTAGTTTTCCTTATTATTGAGCTAAGTTCACCACCATTTATGTATTCATAATTGACTCATGTCGGCACCAGTGTTAATGAGCGTCTTATGCCTGCTAAGGACTAATTGATGTTTCATTAAATTACGAACATCTCAATAGGACTAAAACTGCTATTGGTAATTTTGCAAGTAAGTTAGAATATCGTCAATCTCATTGTCACACAAATAACGAACATCGGTTGAGTAACCCAAATGAAATTTGAAGCAAAACAAAGAGGGTAATTATGTCATGCGGCTGCACCTCTTAAAACTTTTCCGTCCGTCATGACGACGTACGCAATCAAAACACTTTTATTTTTAGTTACAATGGATATTGGCGTCGGCTAGACGTCATAAATTTTATAATGATTCTCGTGCTCTCCTATTGCCCAATTTAACTCTATTAGTTCTTTTACAATCAGCTGCTGAAGTGCGACTATCGACAATTATATTATTTGTATTCATGGCTACTATTTTGTCTAAATTATATACTATTTTAAGGCTCAGTAGTTAAGTAGTGACGTGGTATGCCGTGACGAAAGTCGCGGGTATCAATCCTACAATGAGCTTGAGCTTTCGGTGAAAGAAAACATCGCACCTGTGGTAGGGTACTTTGTAGTACCCGCCTGGCTGGCACCTTCCGGTGTGTTCCGACGGCTTCTAGGCTTTGTGTGCTTACCACCATCGGCCACATCATCACTGACCACTGTGAGATAGTGGTCAAACACATGCCTATAAATAGTAGTAACAAAAAATGTTTTAATACTACTACCAGTTTGGTTGATTCTATTGTCATTTATCATAATTTTGATCAATGAATTTGCGTCTTCTATAGACGTGATTGTGTCGGTCGGTATTAGAACAGTTGGGCGAAATATATCACATAACTAGTTCTACAATGTTTGCTAGGAGTGTCACGGAATTCTAGACCAGTTTCATTTATAGCCTCAAAGGTCGTGGACAATTGCTCTCAGTGGCGATGGCGTGGGCAGGAAGCGGTAATAGCCCGGTCAACAGATCAAGCACCAAAATTGACTGGATCATACCACCACCTGCTGCTGGGCGCTAGCTTGCAATATACGCCAACATTTGTTGAATTTGTGGTGCGTCATCAATGAAATATTTGTGTCGAGTCCCTCTGGAACAAATGTTGGCCGAGCAGCTATTGGTTCCAGAGTTTACTAGAGGTTACTAGACTAGACCTTCATTGTGTAATGACGCTTGCGTAATACTTGAATAGGTACCTATTTTGAATGTAGCTTTGTTACGGATATAGCTTTACTAAGTAAAGTAAAGGCATCAAATAATTTAATAACTTTGTAAAAGCAAGATTGAAATGGGATAATAACAAGATTTCGCTAACTTGGAAATTAATTTATTTATACATAAAGAAAGTCAAAGTTCATGAAATAAAGATAACACTGTTATACGAATCTGATTACAACGAATATAATTATATTGGAAAGGCTGCACGAGATTCCGCCCCTCGGTTTCACCCGCGTCCCTCGGGAACGCTCTTATGTTTTCCCGGGATAAAAAGTATCCTATGTGTTAATCTAGGTTATAAACTATATGTGTTCAAATTTTCATCAAATCAATCAAATCAAATCAAAAGTCATTTATTCAGTTTAGGCCCTAATAAGGCACTTATGAATGTCAAAAGTTACAGTTTTACAATAGACTCTACTACCGGTTCGGAATACACTTGAACTGAGAAGACTCCGGCAAGAAACTCAGCAAGGCTTCTTTTTTTGGTGGATCTTTTTTTTTTTTAATTTATGTAATTACAGTTTTAAATATACATAAACTTCATACAATTATCACTTGGCTAGGGGGCTGCAAGTGCAGAGAGAAGCTACTACAACCATGTATTCTTGTCTTCTATGTAATGAGCCACCTTATAGTAGGCCTTGTCGATCAACTTATGTTTAACATACTCTTTGAATTTATTATAAGACATCTTAGTTACTTCATATGGGTCATCCAAATCCGTTCAGTAGTTTTTGCGTGAAAGAGTAACGAACATCCATCCATACATCCATACATACCCACAGACTTTCGCATTTATAAATATTAGAACGATATCATCCTAATAAGTAGAAATAAACGCTTATATGTTTGCAAATATGTTGGAAGATTCCACAGTACAGTGCAGTTGTAAAACGTCCCGCTCTCAACTGATCAATACTAATGAGGAATAACAACAAAAAAATCTAATTAGTCCGTCAGTTAGATTATCAAAAAATATTGGGTACATATTTTTTATTTTATCAAATCAATAAGAAATTACAAAGATAAGTCCCATCAAAGTGCAGGATTGGGGCTTGTGACGTCATTGTACAACTACTTTTTAGTACACTTTTTGCAGACCGGAAAATTTTAACGCACTGTATCTTCGTTATTTTTTGTTTTCGGATCAAAATAAAAAATACGTATCCAATATTTTTTGATAATCTAACTGACGGACTAATTAGATTTTTTTGTTGGTATTCCTCATTGATTGCTTCAATTTATTTTATTGATGTATGTCGCATTATAAAATCAAAGAGTATATAAATACCCTTAGAATTTCTGAATTCATTATTCACTCTTATATTCTGAATGAGGAATACCAACAAAAAAATGTAATTAGTCCGTCAGTTAGATTATCAAAAAATATTGGATACGTATTTTTTATTTTGATCCGAAAACAAAAAATAACGAAGATACTGTGCGTTAAAATTTTCCGGTCTGCAAAAAGTGTATTAAAAAGTAGTTGTACAATGACGTCACAAGCCCCCAATCCTGCACTTTGATGGGACTTATCTTTGTAATTTCTTATTGATTTGATAAAATAAAAAATACGTATCCAATATTTTTTGATAATCTAACTGACTAATTAGATTTTTTTGTTGGTATTCCTCATTATTGCTTTGATGTTTTACAGTACAATATAAAAGCGAAATAAATGAAAGGAAATATTCTAATTTTATTATAACATAGTTTCCATTAATAAAAATTACATAAAATTATTTTTCGACTCACATCAAACGAATCAAAAACGAGGATACAGAAATTAGAATCTATAATAGTTCCTAGTATATTGAAAAGGCGAGAACATGAAGAATTTATAGAATACTAGCTTCCGCCCCGCGGTTTCACCCGCGTTCCCTAGGTATCTCATGTTTTTTCGGGATAAAAAGTAGCCTATATTTTATACCAGGGTATGATCTATCTATGTGCCAAGTTTCATCCAAATCCGTTGATTAGTTTTTTCGTGACAGAGTAACAAACATCCATGATCACAAAATTTCGCATTTATAATATAAGTAGGACTAGTAGGATTTCATTGCGATGTAGATGGAAGAATTATAAGTGATAATCACAATAATCGTACATAAATTGAAGATGATAAGGAAAAGTTGGATCGTATTTGTAAATGTGATATAGTAAAGTATTTGGTTAGAGTAAATATTTATGTTACGTAACGTGGAATGGAATCTGTTCTTCGTGTCACGGCCGCGGCGCGTGCTAATGCTAACTAATCCAATTGAAATATGTTCAAGATAACTACGAGCCTAAACACCACCAGCTCAATGTTTACATATGGTTGTAAAATTGACATTGATAATTTGCAGTGAAAGAGTTGCTTTACATTTATTACAGAGTCAGAAAATAAACACAGATAAAAATGAAACAGAAGGCAATGATAATAGAAACGTTAAGATTATGATCAAACAGGAAATTTCTACAGTTTCTGTCAAAACATTTCCAAGAGCAAGATTTACTTGAGATGTAGGTGTAGGTTATTCATCGAAAGGGCAAAATAAACTTACCTAAAAATATCTTGTCTAGCTAATTTGTATGAGCACGTTGAAACGTTAGCCGCCCACTTACCAAATTTTAAATATCAACTGATTTAGTATTAAACTCTATCCTTTCATTAATTATGCTTTCATTTTAATAAATACAACTGTAAATGTAACAAAGGTGCTAATGAAATAGAATTTATATAATTAACATAACGATGAAAGAGAGCTAAATAACAATATTGTTGATAGATACAATAATTTAAATTCTCATGAGTACTCAAATAGTGATGTTTTTGGCAATGTTACGGCTCCCATTCGTTATACATGACGTAAAATATCTAAGATACAGTTACAAGTTTAGAATCGGTATAATTCTGAAAATCTGGAAGTTACACAGAAATTGGATGAGTCATTCGAATTTAGTTAGCTTTTCATCAGTCAGCATATTGGCGATCGATCGTGAAATAGTCTGAGAGTGGCAGGCGAGGTGGCGGCAGTCGGCACGGAGCTGGCTGGAGGCGCGTCCGACCTACCGCACGCGACCGCTCTGGGACGCCCACGCGCCGCCGGAAGGTCTAGGTCTCCGTAATTTACGTGTGTAAACATTCCCATCAACAGGTGGTTCTGCGGGGGAAGTGCGTCGAAAGCGGGATTACCTGTTTATCCACTGTTTTCTTTTCATTTGTCGCTCCTTTAATTGCTGTAAATACTTGTCTTGTACTGTACGGACGTTTCTCAATACTTGTCTAGTTTAGTAGTTGGTTTATAATTTGTTTAATGTTTTAATTCAATACAAGCTCCGTGTTTGGTTATGTGGGTTGATTTATTCTCTACCTTACTTGCAGACTCTTGTATCTGTTTGAAGTTTAATGAATTTGCTAGTCATGGTCACTTCACTCGTATCGTATATTATATGGTACTAGTCTGAAACGAGACTAGATTAATTTACTGAATTGAAGATCTTAATTGAAGACCCAAAAAAAGTCATAAAGCATATGTTTGTTTACACAATATCAAGCGTCAAAATACTATAGTTACATGAACCTTACGTTATAAACGATAATGTTGCTATTAATATTACAAAGTTAGAAGCCAATATTAGTAATACATTCGATTCTAATATCGGTGTGTTTGATGTTTAATCGATTTATAGTACAATAGCAAACGTATGAGATGTGAGAGTAGGCGGACGCGAACGGAAATCCAAGAAGGGCGAGCGGATGGTAGAGCATGCACCACCGGAAATGACGCGAGTAGTGTACCGATGCCAACTCTCCCGACAGTGATTTTGGCTCGTTAACATATACTTGTTATACTGAATGGTGCTCCGATAAAACACTTATAGCTGAAAGCATTTGTAGCTCCGAACCCTCGCGCTGTTTGCAACGAAAATTTAGATAAAACCAATGAGAATTTATTGAACATTGAATTTGAGGTGATTTTAGAACGCCATGAAATACGTAAATCGATAAGAACCTTTTCCATGATTTCAATAGTATTTGTAAAGTTAATTTACATTGTTTATGACATTATTTGTTATACCTCTCTTTTTAATGGATCAATTGCAGACCCGTATCTGACTGAACTTAAAATAACAAATTATTTAATTTTCATGTTACCTATGCTATATCTATGTTAAAGTTCCAGATTCTAGCTCAAAAGGAAGTAGGTTCTGGTGAGAAAGTGTTTATCAGAGTAGGCAGTTTTTAGTCTATAATTTTTCTAAATGTAGCCTCGTCAAATTAGTTATTGCCTATATTTCCAACGTGATTATAATAATAATAATAAATTTATTTGATAAAAAGTTTACAGCAATTGTTACATAAATGTTCAAGATAAAAAATTTAAACAAAAATTGTGTAAATGCTCGATAAAAACTAGTTTATAGCTAAAAAGAACAGAAAAAAATAGAACATATGCATGGAAATAAAATATTAATTCATCAAATTGGCTAGCGATTAAGTTGCAATTAAAATTCATGTTTATAATTTTCATCAAGTTGAAAATCTGTCGCCAAGCATATTTTGGTGTGTTCCGACAGCTGCACTTGAGAGCCAGTACCTTTCTAGGCTTTGTGTGCTTACCATCAACGGCAACATCATCACTGGCCACGGTGAGACTGTGGCCAAACACAGGTCTATACATAGTAAAAAAAATATGATTTTGCATATATACTGATTCGACATATTTTCTATCCTTTTCCAATAATTATTGTAAGAAAGATATTAAAACTAGTTTAGTGTGATTTGCAATAGAATCAGAACCGTTCGTTGATTTAATAAGCAGTGATTGATGTGAAGTCTGCTAAAGTTCATAATATTTTTATAATACAGATACTAAAGCTCTTATATATAATCTTGCCATTTTTCATTCCAGTATACAATGTATACAATGTTGACACATCTTATTTCTATTTACCGATGTTGTGGAATTATTCTCTTTCAAGGATATCGTGTATCATTAATCTCTACACATTGATGATACATTTTGTACCTTTAATGTTGATCATAATATCTACCTAATCATTATTTTTAGTATTCTTTGCTATTTATATATCATATCTTATTGTAGGTAAGTTATTTCTGTGTGATTCTGCTCCTATATTATAATGTCAGGCTGCTAATTTTGATATGTTATATCACTTAGTTATTATTTAGGTAGATGATCCCAAAATGGGTTGTTCAATTCTGCTTGCTGCTTTTCAATTTTTTCTAATCACCTGTCACTTATCGGAATTCCATAAATGGATGTTCCATCACGCCTCGCGTCTATATCCGTCCGGCGCAATATACCAGTCGTCTGTCGACATGTCTATAAGTTCCAACTGTGGCTATTCTTGTTCCTCTATAAACGGAGAGGTACCGCTCCGGGTATAATTAGCGATGGCCAAACGACGCTCGAATATATAGTCTTCACACCTGATTGGATGGTGGCCAGAAATAGCTCCCGTTAGGGTATGGCCACCAATTTAAGTGTCAATCGTGGTGAATATGTAAACCGGTCAAGTGCGGGTTCATAGATAAATCAGGTATTTTTCGCTCTGTATGGATCTTCTTACTACAGGCCTAGATTTTAGTAATGATGTTGTATAGACCCACATATTAATGTATCTTGCAAAATAGTACCATTACCGAGAATTTCTTGTACTAAATGACTTAATACAAAATGCAGTCACGTTTCTGGATCGGAAACAACAACACATTAATCAGCTTTTAGATCGCTACGATGAGTTAGATGTAAATTATTGGATTCTTAAGCTTCATAATCAAATAACTGAATCACTCTTAATTGCGCCACTATTTATCGTTGCATTACAAATGTGAGGCACTTGTACAAGCGAGCCGTGCCCTGTCATCAGATTTGAATCCCGAGGTCGTCGAGTTTGGTTAATTGCTCTCCGGATGCCAAGGGATTAAAGTGGAAACTCGGTTGCTGGGTCGAAGACATTTAACGCTATACTATCCGTTATTTATAGAAAAAATAGGCTACAAATATAGATTGTTGTTTACAAACCTAGTTTTTCCGGGGGTGTATTTTCATTTTTATTCGTCTGGTAAGTGCATCGCAAATTGGATACTAATGTAATAATTGCTGCGTCAAGCCTCTGCCCAATTACTCGTTCGTTATTCTCGTTGTTTGTTTACTTTTGTTAGACACAGTTGGACTTGCTACATATTCTACTTTTTGTACAATTGCGTTGGTGTTCTAATTAGAAGCTAGTTTATGTGTTATATTATTTACATCGACAGCTTAATCAACACTTGCCTCAATAAAATTAATTGCTTCATATAAATTAATAATTCACTCGTATTATTTATGTGTTGTCGCATGCGCATGCTGCTATGTATTTTTGGCAGAAAATAGTATTGGAATAGAAGATTTACTACTAGCAGTTCATAACGAGGTGTGAGGTATTATGGAGCATATGTTGACTACTTGGCACACGACAATGGACCGTTGTCTATTAATTTGTTGGTAAGAGTTGGTTTGGACATCCGCTTGTAAAATAGATGTAATTGTTTCATTTTTAGAAATGTGATTGTTGATTCTTTTGCCGTTCTACTGGCTAAATAATTTACATGTAAAACAAAAGTTTGTGAAATATTTCCATTAAGTATTTTTGCATAACAGATATATTAAAATTTAAACAAAAATAGTCGATTCATACACCTATTATGTGTTTTTAAACACGTGCAGGATATTTACGAGTCTTATACAAGTGAAATGTTACCACGGAAATCATTTATTATATGTACGTTGAACGTTTCTATAAATGCTGTGTAAAATTGAGCGTCTATTATTAGATATCTAGGTGTCAGACATTAGCTGTGTATAAATTTAAATTAATTATGTGCACACAGCTGTAAATCGCGCGTTACTCTGCTATGTGTGATACTGGTGTATTGAAATTAACTGACAACGTATATACTCCTGCGCAAGCGAAGCGCTTCAGCGATAATTTATTTCCCATCCAGGACAAACATTTTTGTCTGTTTGTCCTGAGTCTGGGTGTAATTATCTATATAAGTATGTATTTACAAAAAAAATGTATAAGTAGGTATATCAGTTATCTGGTTTCCATAGTACACACGGCCACAGATTAAGCTACAGTGGCGAAGGGTCCATACAAGCCGATTCCCATCGGCTTACCTTTTACGAATCCCAGTCCCACATTTTCAACATTTCAAAGCCACTTTTATCATGCTTAAAATACACTGTAATTATAAAATTACAGGTGTTTGTTGAACGGCTTACCCTCGCCATAATTTCATCCCTCGCCACTGCAAGCTACACATTTTTGTTGCAAAAAAGCTCCTATTACAACCGTATAAGGTGCCGCAGTGTGTAGTTTGATCTGTGGCCGTGTGTACAAGCTCTGCTTAGTTTTGGATCAGTTAACCATGTGAGGAGAAAGTCCCAGGATATTTATTTATTTTGTTTCAAATTTGATTACCTATATTCTGATTGATAGCACCTTTAAAATAGCACGTGAATCCAATTGCCTAAGTTTGTATAAATTTCAAAGCATAGTTTTCCACTTATAACTCACAATTAGTATCTAGTGAAGGAGTAATTAATGCAGAGATGATGTAGTGCTGCATGTCGCGCCTTGGCCGCGATTCGGCAGACTGTGGGTCGCCGCACGCCTGCGCTTGCGCCGACGCCTCCGCGACCAAGTCCGAAGTCGGGTGAATTAGATCACAATAATTGTTTTTACGTTGATAACAGACTTTATGTTTAAAATTTCTAATTTATTTTGTTTGCATCGTTCAATAAACTCGCATATTATGAAAATTATTGAGTAATTTCTTCACGATAAGTCTGAAGGGGCAACTTAAAGAATGGGTCATACAGAATGATATTATGAACACGCACAATGACATGATTTATTGTAGTCGTTTTCAAAATATGAACATAAATTTGACGAAATAGTTTGTAAGCCTCTTCGTACAGTGATTTTGTAACCTGTGTGTGATCGGCTAGCGGCTAGAGCAAGGTGATGCACCAGAATAGTTGCACATTGTGCAACCGGCTCGCACCCCGTCACACTGACACGTCGACGTGGCCAAGGTCCCGGTTGGAATTAACTATTGGACACCACAGAGTCACTGCTGTCTTGCTGACTACATTTTATTTTACGTACCTCTCACTCACGTCTATTTTAGAATCAGGCAAATCTAGCTACGGATACCTACTTGTCGAGCAAATTAATATTGAACACGTGTAACATGTGTAGCAGTCAATTATTTATCAGTTCGAGAACGATTATCTTGCCAGAATCATTCGACTGAAATACTTGTTGGTAATACAAAAATTAGACAGTAATATTTTACTTCCTCAATTTGGTAGTGGTGCCGATTCTGTTGTTTACGAACTAAAATAAATTTAATCTCACTATATCTCTTTCTAATAGTAAATATAAGAAAGGGATGCAAAATATTTTAGTCCTGTCAGTTTAAGCCGATCACACATTTCAACGTGAATTTAAGCGCGATCTTTATTGGTCACGACTATTTACCCGTACATTACGACGGTGTGGATTAAACTGACAGCATTCAAAATGTTCTATCTTTTTCCAATAAGGTTAAAATGAAAGAGAGGTGACTTGTCTAATGTTAGTTAAGTTCGTAAACAACAGAATCGGCACCAGTGTCTGCTCCGTTAACGTTTTAGTCGATCTTATTGCAAAATCGTTCTCAAAACGTTGCTGATTCCTTAACTTGGGCATGTTCACTTTAAGCTTAAGAATCTTCTGATATAGAAACATGTTTGAATCCTAACGTGCTCATCATTGTCTGCGATCTCTTGTGCCAATCATCCGTTACGGGTAATTGATTACAACATGTCTATCAGCGGCGGGCGCCAACTGGCCCCGACAACTGGGACGAGAATCGGGAAGCGGCCTGCTCCCACGGTGTGTACAACTATAAATATACCAGGTCGTAGTACCTACCACTGGCATATGGTACGTTTATATAGAAGCCTTGGGGCGAATCCCCGTGGAAGATTAAATCATGTGGAAACACGCTCGCTAATAATGTAAAGTTAATTTATAAAATAAGGTTAGTTGTCCGCTTGGAAAATGATTACAACCTAGATTTATCACAAGTTTTCATAAATCGTGTTCTTGTTTGCAATAGAACATACTTGCTTTGTAAGGGTTTTAAATGGAAGTTGGATAATACTAGAAATCATGATTGTTTTGAAAACAAACATTGAAGTTTCCTCGTGAATGAAACGCGCGCCGAAGTTAGTGCAAGGTCGAGGGCAATGCCATGTGATGAGCTTACACGACGAGTGTTTTTATATGAAAGGAAATTCCCATTTCACGCAGCATGATCTTGTCGACAAAAGGCATGTGGGGACGATGCATTAATTGAAGGAAAACTACTAGCGCTGGCGCAACGCTTAGACACATGTATGACACAAAACATTTGCGTATCACCTCGAGGTAGTAGCGCCTTCCTTTCTTACTCGGCCGTACCAAGTTTTCCACTGTTTATAAATACATTAATAGATTAACAATGCTAATAACATTTGTAATGAATTCAAACAGGTTTCTAGAGTTTATTATAGAATTGCTGGTTTAAAATGTATGATGATGATCTTGCATGTCTTTGGAAAAGTGCACAATGTCATCGAGGTAAACATGCTCGCACATAGACTATGTATCCAGCTGACTGATAGCACGAGCTCACCGGAAGGGCGACAACCTCGCCGGATGCGTTATCGCTGTTGTCGGAATTCGCCCCGTCTCGCCCCGCCCCCGCCCCTATGCATCCACTGCACCTTACTCCCACTTACAAGCTAGCTTCCCAGTAATCTAATAAACCCTTATCACGAGTCGATAACATCGTTATGTCACAGAAGCTAACGGCGCTTATTGAGTATATACAAAGTCCTAGTTAAGTTTATACGTGGTCATTAATTCGAAAGATATGTTAGGTCTGTTTAAAATTAATACTAATGAAGATATTATATAATATGTGATGTATTTTCAAATATTACGAAATAGATACCGAAATAAAATATTCATATGTATCAATAGAATTAATATTTCCTTACAACTAAGCTATTTGATCAGAGTCGCAAGTTCACGGACGTGGATCATTCAAATGATGCGTGGACGACGCTAATGCTGACAAATTGGAGTCGTATTCAACAATTTGACGAGTCGTGAATATTTTTGCAACAACGTGTGTGTGGCGCGATGGGACGACATCGGCGTCGTTAGAAATAGCCGCGGGCAAAAACTCGCACGCGGAAATCCTATTCGTATCGGTTTCGAAATAGAATGTGTTTTGTGACACTGGCCAGCGTGGATGGAGCGCTTTCAGATTTGCTGTCTGTGAATTCAGTTTCAGCTTCTAATGTCTGTTGAACTTTTGTGTGTCCATCTTTTGTATGATTTGGGATTATATTCTACTTGAGAGGTTTAATAGGGCTTCTTTTTGTATATAACGTCATTGAATTTTTCTTTTCATTTTCCTTATCCTTACATATTAAACGCTACGTCTCTGTCTGTTACTGTACATATAACACGAGAAATCCTATACGAATTTTGATAAGATTTTCATTGTTACCTAGTTTGTCGATAGCAGTGACTATTTTAGTTCAATAAGTTATACAATAATAACCATGCAGGTGAAGTCGCGGGCATAAGCCAGTTATTTATATAAATCATTCACTTTCACAATTTTTTATTCTGTCTGTTGATCATAACTAAATTTGTTTTTTTCATTCTTTACTTTCATTCGTCATGTAAATTTTGGAAAATTTACATAATTAAATTTGACTTTCTAAACATTCTATATTTTCATGAATATGGCAAACACTAGGTAATATTAATTTGAATTATAGTTCAGATCCACAATTATTTAATAACGTATACATCTAGTTAAATATTAATTATTAGCTGATTATTATCTTAATTATCAGATGTTATCTCAGCTTATATTTTAACTTGCAGACGAGTTACAACGCCTTGTGCTCAAATCTGTTACGTAATCAGTTTTTGTTTTCTTTGCAGGTAAATACTGATTGATACCTTCTCAAGAATCATCATCTGTACGAGGAAAACGGTGATATACAAGTTTTATTATCTATTCAAATAACTCAATAAATATTCGGGACATTTCTTATAATGATAAATGTATATTTATATATAATTGATTTCGAATCTTTGGTTGTGTCTAGTCCTCTAAGGCCTAACCTATTTTGACGACATATCATTATGTCGTTAGATTTGGGTATATTAAAATTTAAAAAAATGAAATTGCCGGTTTTGTGGCACAAAAATGTGTGGTTGAAAAAAATATTTACGAGTGGGGTATTAAAATGAAGGGTTTTAATAGTAGTTTATGATACTATTGCATAATAGGGGTTATTAAATACGAGTGTGAGTTTAAGTACCGAGCCGTAGGCGAGGTTCTTAATAGTATCACACGAGTTTTTAATACCTAATTATGTGCAGTATCATACAGTACTTTATCTAAACTCATATAAATAATGTAATTTAAAGGTAAAAAAAACTTATATGTTCAAATGTAATTTGGAAGTTGAATTGATAGAAAAAACAAACCCGATCTGGTTTTTCGTACCGTTGTCGGATTATTTAGTTTTTTTAATAACTGCTTTGTAAGTTTTTTATATACATCCTTTCCTCATGTTTCTACTTGAGATATAGTGAGTTAAAATTTAGTATATTATAATAATAATCTCTTTATTATCAGTCTACCTACTTTGAACCTTATATATAGGTACCTAAAATATACTACAATAATACAGTTTTAACACCATTATCAAACTAAGACTTATTCAATGGTTTTAAAAATATATTGTTATTAAAATTATTTATAACTAAAATAAAACATAACAAAGCTTAATTAAGCCTGCGGCTAATTGACCGAAAACGAATTGCCCATATCTACACGCGCCTAATTATTTCTATACGTGTATATAAGACGATAATTTGTACTTTATAATTAATATTATTTTGTACACACGGCCACAGATCAAGCTACACATTTTTGTTGCAAAATAGCGCCTATTACAACCACGTAAGGTGCCGCAGTGTGTAGCTTGATCTGTGGCCGTGTGTACGTTAAAAGTTGATTCTTAATTTAGTATTTGTACCCTTTAATAATTACCCTTATCCTTGACAGTTTTGTTTGAATAAATATCCTAGGTCCTAGATGTGCAGAATGTTCTAGGACCTAGGACATTCTTCACACGGTTATCTGACCAGATAACTGATATCTTTCTACCAAAAACGGTTTTAGTTGCAATGGCGATTTCGTAGCATATGCAGCTGTCAAAACAGAGATACGTGATTGCAAAACCGCTACGTTTTTTTAGATTTCCAGCAGTTTCTATGAGAATTTGATTGCAACTAAAGATATATGATCGCTGATATGGTACGGTTTAAGGGTACCTATACGATGGTAGTTCGGTTGGATAGGGCTTTAATATAAAAATAATGCACGTTTTAGTTCTTCATTTATGAGATTTATTTTCATCTGTCAACTTATGTCTTAAAACAATAACTACTTTTTTTGTATTCAAATGGTTCTAAATATGAAACCTCAACAATCGCCCTACTTATTTCCACTCCATAGTACAAGTTCTGCTTAGTTTGGGGTCAAATGGCCTTGTATGAACAACGTCACAGGCAGGATATTATTATATGTATTAATTAAGTTATTTATAATAATTCTAAATATATACCTAATAATTAAGGAAGGAAATATAATCGGTATTTTATTATGGGAAATATAAGGAAAATAATTTAACCTATAGTAATTTAAACAACTAGAGGTACAACCAGTGGCAAAAAAAGCTAGCTAGTTAAAAAAAAAAATTTTCATTAATATTATGTAACTATACCTACCTCCATCTTAAATTATGAAGTGGCTAGGATATTCTCACACGGTTATCTGATCCCAAACTAAGCAGAGAGTGTACTATGGACACCAGAAAACTGATATCATACTACCAAATTTTTTTTTAAAATATATATTTTTGCCTGACATATCCACGCACAGCCTAAATCAAGCTATTCGTATATACACTGTGGCTAGTCGTTTGTATTTGGTTGTTTAAATATGTTGTAAATTATTGTCAATGTTTTGTGTAATAAATAAATAGAAAAATATAAGAAACCAAAACTCGCTAGAAAATTGAGCGGATTTTCTTGAAACATAGCTAAGAGCACTCTCGATTATGTCACCTTTCATACAAAGAAAACTAAATCGAAATCGGTCCATCCATTCAGGAGCTATGAGGCCATAGACAGACAGACACGTCAAACGTTTTTGCGTCGGAGGTTAATAAGGGATCGCGGGTGAAACCGCGGAAAGGAAAAATTGTGATTTTATATTTTATTAATAAGTCTTTTCTCGGGAACTGCATTCGTTTTTATCATAATAATGATTCTCTCTGCACTTGCGGCCCCCTGGCCAAGTGACAATTGTATGAACTTTATGTATATTTGGAACAGGAACTGTAATTACATAAATTTAAAAAAGAAAGACCCACAAAAAAAAAATGTAGCCTTGCTGAGTTTCTTGCCGGAGTCTTCTCAGTTCAAGTGTATTCCGAACCGGTGGTAGAGTCTATTGTAATGTTTGTAACTATTGACGTTCATAAGTGCCTTACCAGGGCCTAAATTTTATAAATGAGTTTTTGATTTGATTACATTCTCTAAGGATCGGTTGCATAAAGCGCGGTCATAGTAAGGTTTTAGTTGACTTTAACTAAAATTGTAACCGTAACCATAACCGACCGATTGAGATCGGTCATCGTCAAAGTGACTCTACTGTCAAAGTATCGTAATAGTTAAGTTAACTTTGACTATAACTTTAAGTAAAATATCCGAGCAACCGGCCCTAAGTTAATCACGTTTTAAATACGATTCTATTTTCATCAATGTTTTGATAAATATTCATCAGTTTATTTAAAAAGGTGACACAGTATCGACCCCTGCAATCGCCCTCGTTATACTTATTATATAGTCTGTGGCCGCTATAGCAGCTATAGAATATGTATATGTATATTATTAGCATTATCTGTGTATTTTTTTAATGACATAGTAGTGCATTGTCGTCGACGAGAAATAAAAGTAAGGCGATGTTATACGAGAAATGATTAAAATGCGTTTTTCTTCGTATTCTTTGTTCCAAAAGATTTGGAAAAAATATATGTTTATTAAATTATGTGACGGGGAATAGTTTTTTAAGAATTGTGATTTTTCATTAGTAACGTCAGACCTTTTTAAAACTAAGAATGCATTTTTCTGTTATTTGGACCATCCAAGTAACTTGAAATTTTTTATCATACATTCTGAAATCCATTACAAAGAGAATAGTTTTCTTACTTTTTTTAAAAAGGCTTGGTTTTTTTAAATGATATAAAGCCATGTTTTTTACTAAAATTGCGTCTCTTCTGTCTCGTTTTGTCTCCGTCAGTTTAAGGACGGAGACATACGCGGAGAGCCTCCTCTTAAGAAGTCTTTCTATAGTCAGCCATTGGTGCCGATTCTGTTGTTTACTAACTAAATAAATTTAATCTCAATATATCTCTTTCTAATAGTAAATATAAGAAAGGGATGCAAGATATTTTAGTCCTGTCAGTTTAATCCGATCACACATTTCAACGTGAATTTAAGCGCGATCTTTATTGGTCACGACTATTTACCCGTACATGACGACGGCATGGATTAAACTGACAGCATTAAAAATGTTCTGTCTTTTTTCAATAAGGTTAACTTGAAAGAGAGATTTGCCTTAGTCTCATGTTTATTACTAGTTATATCATCTATTCTCCCAGTTACGTCACGTCCTTACATAACGATATTATCTGCCATCCCATCCATCTGTTTGCTATTATGTTTGTAACAAATAATACGGCACCTAGGACTGTTAATACATCTAATAATAGCTTATTTGCGTTACATAACTCGAATATCTGTTGTTATTTAGCTCTAATTGCGAACAGTGTCCAATAATACATCTAATAATACACTGTGTTTAATGCGGATAATTTTGTCGCCATTGTTCTATTTATGTGCAAGTAAATAAGGAAAAACTAAAATGGCAAACCTGTTTTCAGTAATGAGGAATAACAACAAAAAAATCTAATTAGTCCGTCAGTTAGATTTTCAAAAAATATTGGATACGTATTTTTTATTTTGATCCGAAAACAAAAAATAACGAATAACGCACTGTGCGTTAAAATTTTCCGGTCTGCAAAAAGTGTACTAAAAAGTAGTTGTACAATGACGTCACAAGCCCCAATCCTGCACTTTGATGGGACTTATCTTTGTAATTTCTTATTGATTTGATAAAATAAAAAATACGTATCCAATATTTTTTGATAATCTAACTGACGGACAAAGATTTTGTTGTTATTCCTCATTGTTAATTATAACATACTAGCTTCACTCGCGTTCACGGGGTAAAAAAGTAGCCTATAACCTTAGGGGATAAATAAGCTTTCTATTAGTGAAAGAATTTTTCGAATCGGACTAGTAAAACCAGAGATTAGCGCGTTCAAACAAACTCTTCAGCTTTATTTTTAGTTTAGATTGTAAATATCAAATTTTGCATCATCTATGCATATATGTATGAAAGTTTTCTTATTTTGTATAATTACTTAATTTTAGTCTTTGGTTTATTCAAAACTTTATTCAGTTTAGGCCCTAATAAGGCACTTATGAATGTCGATAGTTACAATTATTACAATAGACTCTACCACCGGTTTGGAATACTCTTAAACTGAGAACACTCCGGTAAGAAACCCAGCAAGGCTTCTTTTTTTGTGGATCTTAAATTTGAATTTATATAATTACAGTTTTCATTTTATCTTTTTGTATAGTTGTATGTTGCTTATGATGCATTTATACATGCAATCTGTCGGTAAACAATGTTATTTTTACATCTGTTGATAAAAATACTAAAATAGCCAGTGCGGTACTTCACAACGGTCGTTGTATTATAGTGACGTGACAGGAAAATAACGATAAATATATACAAAAATAAACTGCTCGCAACAACGAGACATTTGTTCCAATCCCTAGTGCTATAAATAAAATGGTAGGTATTACTAACTTTGATGAAAGTCATTGTGTATTCTGACCTTTTATTTACATAAAAACATCGACATATGAAGTCACTGTTTTAAGAAGTTTTTGAGTGGGTATATCTTGTCTTTTAAGGAGTTTGGTTGTATGAAGTCGCTTCCGCTGTCTGTTTGCTTAGATCTTTTAAACTACTCAACGGATGTTAATGCAGTTTTCAGCAATAGATAGTGATTCAAGAGGAAGGTTTTTTTTTTACTATGTATAGGCCTGTGTTTGACCACAATCTCACTGTGGTCAGTGATGATGTGGCCGATGGTGGTAAGCACACAAAGCCTAGAAGGGAACTGGCTCTCAAGTGCAGCTGTCGGAACTCACCGGAAGGTGCTTGGCGACAGATTTTCAACTTGAGGGTGGTAGCCAGCCAGGCGGGTACTACAAAGTACCCTACCACCGTGCAAAATGTGCGTTTATTTATATGTATAATACATGCATATTATAGTACAGAAAAGCCGTGCGAAGCCGGGGCGGTTCCGTCGTACGATTCGTGCCTACGCACAACTTTCTCCACGTCATTCGACTTTAATCAATGAAGGTAATAATAAGAAAGGTCAAATTTAAATGCTTTTTATTGATAAGGAGATATTTATGGCAAGTAGAAGCAGAGTCGAAAATAAAAATGGTTGACATTTAGTTTGTATTAAATATAGGTTTCTTAAAACGAGACCAAGTAAATGTTAATCTCTGAGTGTCCAGCAAAGTGTTGGCATTCAGAAATGTAAATGGCCAAGCCCTCGTCAGGTGACACGTGATGCAGCCAGAACGGTTCATTGTCCATTATTTTTCTTACAATTGTAACAAAAATGTTAATTCCACTTGAACGCTCGGTATTATTTTCCATTATTTCATATAATTAATGGTAATTACCAAGAAATGCGTTGATTATTCCAATTGTAATTAGAGTCGTGTTGCTGTTTTTTTTCAACTTGCTATTGAGTTAAGGATGCATTCTTTGTGTTTGAGCTGTTTTTTTTTCCATTCATTCACATAATCCTGTTGTGTTGATTCAGGTCAACAGCCTAAGAGCTAGGAATCATAATGAACCTTTATTAAAAACGGAATGTGTCATTACAAATGTGGTATATAATTTAAGGCGATACTATACGTGAAATGATGATTCTAAAATGCGTTTTTCTCTGTATTCTTTATTCAAAGAGATTTGGAAAAAATATATGTTTAACTAGAGAATATGTAACGGGGAATAGTTTTTTTTTTAAATTGGGATTTTTCATTAGTAACGTCAGAAAAAAATCGTAAATATGCCCCTTTTTAAAACTAAGAGTGCATTCTTCTCTTATTTGGGCCATCCAAATAAGTTGAAAAATATTAACATACATTCTGAAATCCATTAGAAAGGGAATAGTTAACTTACTTTAAAAAAAAAGGCTTAGTTTCTTTTTAAATAACATAAAATCATCTTTTTTCACTAACATTACGTCTCTCCTGTTTCGCTTGTCCCCGTCAGTTTAGTAAGGGACGGAGATATGCAGATAGCCTCCTCTGTGCTTTCTTTTGTCTTCTAGTTCATCTACTATACTCTCTTTTTTTTTTTGTTTTTACTATGTATAGGCCTGTGTTTGACCACAATCTCACCGTGGTCAGTGATGATGTGGCCGATGATGGTAGGCACACAAAGCCTAGAAAGGAACTGGCTCTCAAGTGCAGCTGTCGGAACACACCGAAAGGTGCTTGGCGACAGATTTTCAACTTGAGGGTGGTAGCCAGCCAGGCGGGTACTACATAGTACCCTACCACCGTGCTATGGTTTCCTCACGATGTTTTCCTTCACCGAAAGCTCTCTCTTTTGTTTCCTTTATTACTATACAATTATTTGCCTTTATAAGGACATCAGGTATGTCGTCACCGCTGCATTGTCTGCCTCAGACTCGCAGACATGTACACAAGTACATTTTATAAAAGCATGGTGTTATATCGGTGATTGTTTGTTTGGCACGCCCTCGCACTCCAGCTGTCCATCAATAGCCGTTCTAAATATAAACTCGGGCGCAGTCACGCGGCACAGCCGTGCCGAACCGCCCAGCCTTGGGTATATATAGACAAATTATACACCTGCTTTATTATTATTGATTTCGTTTAAATTGCAACGCCCTCTTATGCGGAGGAAGCCTTGCGGAAGACTGCCAAGAGCCGTCGAAGCGCTCTGTGTCGCGCTATCAGGATATCGCACGAATGTTATAATTTTCTAGCTAGTTAACAGATTATGTATAGTGATAAGAGTAACTCTGATTACTTTTTGAGATAGTGTATGAGTCTAGACAATTAATGTATGACTGTACTTCTTGTTGCTGTTTAATCTAATGATACTGAAACTGTCTCCTAAAAAGTACCAAGTAGACTCGTATATAAACCTTCAAATCGATTGCTGGTACGCGATACTGATTTTTTTATTGATCAAAATATTAAGTTCAATAAGTATAATTTTACATATTACAATATTATTTGAAGAACTTATGATATGAATAAATAATACATTTTCCTTGTATTTCGAACACAAATCTTTTTATAGATATAGTTTCAACATTGTGTATGGATACAGGTATTTTTATTTTTAAAGAAACAGCTAACAATTACGTAACTATTATTTGTTCTGCGGTCGCTGGTCGTCCTCTCGGCAGATTAGCATACATTATATTATCTTATTATAGTATACACGTGTATACTAACGAAAACAATAAACTGAGATCAATGACATCTTACCTTGAGAGACGGACATTTTCGTACTATCATCGTAGTTTCAAATGAAAATGGAATAAAGCTGAAGATAAAAATTTACTTAGTACCTGGTTGCCCGAGTTTTACTTATTTTTTTCGGTAAATAGTGTATTTTTAAAAGAAACCTCGCTAGATCGATTTATCGCCCCCAAAACCCCCTGCATACTAAATTTCATGAAAATCTTTGGAGCCGTTTCCGAGATTCAGATTAGGTATATAAATACAAGAATTGCGCGTTTAAAGGTATTAGATTTAATGAGGCCGCTGAGAAATTATTAAAATCAAAATCAAAACTCATTTATTCAGTTTAGGCCCTAATAAGGCACTTATGAATGTCAAAAGTTACAGTTTTACAATAGACTCTACTACCGGTTCGGAATACACTTGAACTGAGAAGACTCCGGCAAGAAACTCAGCAAGGCTTAATTTTTTATTTATGTAATTACAGTTTCAAATATACATAAACTTCATACAATTATCACTTGGCCAGGGAGTTGCAAGTGCAGACAACAACAGATACAACAGTTCATTGGCATTTGATCATCATAATAATCTGCATTGCCTCCATTCTCAAATACTCCCGATTCAATTTCAGAACGTCAATGTTTTATGTTGCTTGTTTGTTTACACAATGTCATAAACAAATCACCTGTTGTTTCTATTATAAAAATAAATGATCCAACAAACAAAAAATCATGATAAGTTAAATATATTATATTTGAAATGGACATGCTCAATAATATGGGCCCTAAAATAGCTCCTTGTATAACCAACTCCGGGAATAAACTTACGAGTGGGAAAGTATCGACCATTCTATTATTAGTAGTGGAGTGGAAACTTGTACACTCTTTGTTGATCAAAAATAACCGTGAACCCCCCTCCTGATGGATACAGCTTCACTATGGATATTTTTGGAATGACAAACAGGTTTCGTTGATATATTCCGATTTTAGACAGGCTTTTGATACCATCCATCGCGGCGGTTATGTTAAGTCACGTTATTTTATTTTTGCTTTCAAAGTTTGCAAATTTCATTCAGGTCAAGAACTTTCAAAAATTATCTTGATATGATATTTTTTTGCTTGGCTTGTATTAATTGGAGTTACATTTTAAAATGGGGTCATAATCTTATGTAAGTATGGTGTTAATTTTTGTTTTTTATTTTCCTTGTTATTTCAAAGTAAACGTTTATTTTTAAACGGTGGTCGTTGTTATACAGTTGATTCATCTCTTGTAGGTACTGTAGAATACCTCATGGTACATATAAATTTATAATCTCAGTATTAAGTTTTATTATGACATGTTAGACTTCTTAGATAGTTTGGATATTTTCAATTCATAAATTAATTAATAATGATCAATACTCACACATTGTACCACATAGTAGATCACCACTACTGATTGATATTTGTTTAGTATTCTTCTGTCGATACAAATCTAAGATTAATCACAGTGACTCCCAAAAGGCTTACTGCAAGAAAAACTATTCAATTTATGATGGCTACCACCACATATAGGGTAAAGATGATGTTAATATCAAGTCAGTAAAGTATATCCAAAATGAGAAGACTGGTCAATGAATTCGTTTAATGTAAATTAAAACTAGCTTAGAATAAGGTAGCGCATGTAAACGACTGCAATAGTCTATGTCAGTCAAAACTACAAAAAATATACAAATGAAAAAAAAATGGTTCCAAGTACCAGTGTGTCCAGAATTAGGTCCCCCATCTAAAAATAACGTTACACGGAATGCGCCCATCTGTTTATAGAGTAGACACGCGAAGCGGGGGAGATTTACTAGTTTATTTGTGTTACCATGGGATGGGGGACAGGTTGGTGCAGGTTCACAAAAACTATAAGTAACAAGTGTATTAAGGGTAGAAAGAGTGACAGGTAGCGTGTCAGTCATTAAGGGTTGTCGGGATGACGATTAAGGAGTCAAAGGAGATGGTAATGATAATGACATGTAGAGCGTAGATGTTAATGGATATGTTGATGCTGACACTCAAAATACTTCCTTGAACATTACATTAAAGAAACTAAAAGCTGAACCTTAAATTCGGACAAATGAAAATGAGGCCAATTTGTTAAGAATTGTAGAAATATCATTAGCGTACTAAGTAGTTAAAGCAGAAGTAATATTGAACGTAAAGCCCTATAATATAATGGAGGAAGGCAGATATAAAAGTTTCCAACACATAACATCCTTTTATGTCATTGAGACAAAGAGCGTTCACACATGACTCAATCGAGACGGAATCCTTTGAAGCGTTACTACGATGGTCTTTGTATGGTAAACTAATTATAACTCGCCGGGTATTTATAGCCGTGATTCACTCCTGCGCAGTGGTCGTGCACGAAACTAGACGTTAATTACTGCATACATGTGTGTGACTGGCCTATTTTTTGAATGTATTAAAATGAAATTAATTCTCTTTGTAGGGGAGCTTGTTGTTCGAGCAAAATTCAAATTTCGTATTTTAAAGTCATTGTTCATCAACCTTGTTTTGTTTGAATGTTATTTAAGTTTATGCAGTTAATTATGAATCGTTTTTAAATGCAGAACGTTTAAATTTTACAGTGCATTTATAAAGATTATAAGTAACTGCTTCGGTTTTAACTATTTCTTTATTTTCTTCTTTGTCTGTAAACACAGGAATGTTACTAACGATTTGCGTTTTTTGATTATTGTTGTACGAATGTATTGGTTATCATAATGAAATACTTCAATCACGTTTTTATTTATACTTATGAATATTATTAATCTCAAATGTTAATTCGGCAGCCAATTTAAATGTATCTAAAACATGTTAAACTCCGAGCGGATTCGGTTCGGGTGTTACAGTTTATATTTTGAAAGTTTTTCATAATAATATTTTGCAGTACAAACAATATAGTGTAGTCGGACCGGACGCTCCGTTCATTCCACGCGAGTTCACAGAATCCGAGGCGTAAATACTCGATTGGGACGCGAATAGCCGCCGACGGACATACGTATTCACATTGCAGTCGTTCCCGTCGTTAGTACTACATTATGAGATTTACGGTATCATCGGTATTACTATCTTGTTCTGAATTGTCTTGATTTCATAATTTTGTCTTTGTCTCTTTTGTCAGCATTTTAATTTAAGTCACCTAATTTAAATAGTCAATTGTTATGAGTGATGCAAAATTGTCTGTCAGTTTAGTTTCATTGACTAAGGTCAGTATCATAGGAATATCGTGCTGTGTTTTGAGATTGCTTATCGATTTTACATCAATTTGAATATATTTATTGTTTGATAAATTACTGATAATCATTGTTAGTTTTTAATTTGCGATATCATTGATTACAGCGGTTTTAGTCGTAATATAACAACGTGTGTTTTAATTCCCAAAAGGTTTCCTTCGGCCGCATTATTTCGGTACTTGGCTAAAATATTTTTAGTTTGCGTCTCTGCTGTGTTTATGTTGGTAACATTTGAAATTTTGCTAATGTTTATAGCCTTAAAATTTTTAATGCATTGAATAATTGGTGAAAGCAACTTTATGGAGTATTAACTGTTGGTGGTTACACGTCAAACTAATCAAATATTGAAGTTCTGAGTATTCCGATGAAACTTTACTCTTTACTATTTTTTTTTTATTTTCTCTATACTTGTCTCTTTGTCTTGCCAAACTTAAGTGGCAGTGGGCGGGGCACATCGCTCGAAGAACCGACGGCCGCTGGGGCAGAAGAGTTCTCGAGTGTTGACCACGAACCGGAAGACGCAGCGTGGGCAGACCCCCTACAAGGTGGACTTGATCTTGTGAGGGTGCGGGTAGCGCAAGACCGGCCATAGTGGAGATCCTTGGGGGAGGCCTTTGTCCAGCAGTGGACGTCTTTCGGCTGACATGATGATGATGATGTCTGTTTGTGTGTAAATAAATAAACTTTCTTGGCAGTAAAATAGGCAGGCCAGTCCAATTTTCCATCAAAAATGCACTGTTCTGAAAATCTAGATTTTGACATGAAACTTGTTTGTGATTAATTCCATGTCCAACAAACGTAAAAGGAATTTGTAGTATCAAAATATACGACCAAAAAGTAAAATTGAAGACCAAAAATCCATATCAAATCTTTCCGGTGGCGGCTGCATTTAGCCGATTGAAAATAGCAGCGGACGCGGCGCACGCGCGTCGTGAAATAAACAGTTTACACCGTGCCGGGCTGCAAATAGATACGGTTCGCTTCTGGATCTGGAACGGGTGAAGAGTTGGCTTTTATGGCGGCTTATTTCGGTCACTCGACTCGACTTTGGGAGAGCTTTGAAATTTTACAGGATATGGCACTCACGGCAATGCAGCGGTATACACTGTACTATGAAAATTGAAGTTACTAATGGGTCAGCCAGCAGTAGAGCTGCAAACTCTCCTTCATTTCCAGGAGATTCCATGATTTTTGGATTATTTGAGGCTTTTGGAGCTTCTGTGGTTGCCAATTTAGTAACAACACATATTAATCAAATATTGACTAAAGTATCGACAGAAAATGCAATTCAAGGCATGAACTTGACATTACCTTAGAAAGCAAATACCTAGTACTTTTTTTTAAATTCTCCTTTTCTTTCCGTGTCCTGGATTTCTGGTACAGATATTCTTTTTGGCAAGTTGGTTTGCAGCACTGGCCAGCAATCGCTCTTATACCATGTAAACTTCTGTATTAAAAAAAAATAACAGTATTCTTAATAGTTGATAAGCCTTGGTGAGTTTCTTGCCGGTGTCTTCTCAGTTTTAAGTGTATTTGGAACCGGTGGTAGAGTCTATTGTAATAATTGTAACTATCAACATTGATAACTGCCTTATCAGGGCCTGAACTGAATAAATTACTTTTGAGTTTGATAAATTATTTACGTACTAATTTAGATCCGCGCGGTTTTACCTGAATGACCTTAAGATTTCTCTCTAAAAGGTTTTTTTTATGTATGATTTGTTTTCATTCAGAAATCCAAGGTATGATTTATGTTATATGCGAAATTTCATTCACATCTATTCGGCTATTACGATTGAATAGCAAAAATCCACAGGAAAGCATTTATATTTAAGATACATAACAAATTTGGAATACCTAGTCTGTCTGTGCAATATATCTACAACTAGCTTTTTTACGCGGTTTCACCCGCGCTCTTGGTATGAAAAGTCTTCTAAAGCACTTGGGGATACTGGTGCCGATTCTGTTGTTTACGAACTTAACTAATATTAGTCAAGTCAGCTCTCTTTCATGTTAACCTTGTTGAAAAGAGATAGAACATTTTTTATCCTGTCAGTTTAGTCCATGCCGTCGTAATATACGGGTAAGTAAATAGTCGTGACCAATGTTTCAATTAATATCAGAATAAATGAAAACACTCACCTTCAATCACAAGTACAGTCATGTGATAAACATGTGTGTACCTTCTGTCAATAATAATATTGACACCTGTCAATTTGACATGTGTAGACAGAGAAGTAAACAAAGAATGCCCGATTGCAACCGGCAAGCGCGCCACCGTCATGTCTTACCAAAAATCATTACTTTAAAAGCAGCCTCACAAAAAAATAAATAATTTATTTTGTCTTCGTCGTTGATTTTTATACTGTTAACTGTTCTCCGAGGTTACACCTGTTCAGGAGATGAATGGTAGCAAACATAAACACGCAAAAAGTTTCGCATTTTTAATATTACCTACTAGGGTAAAATATTATTTCTTTTTAAAATTAAATTATTTCAACTCTTATCCCAACGAAAATTAAAGGATTAATTCTAATTCTTTAGACAGACACTTTGGGTATAGTTTTAAAGATACATACTTATAGTGAAAATTTAAACCTATTTTCGATCACACATAAAGCTGATTTCCGCGAATTGATAAAATAAGAGCACGTTTCGTAGCTCGCGTGCATGTTCTATTTTTAAAACATAATAATTTGCTGTGTATTGTTCTTCGTTTCGGTCGCGCGGTGGTGGTTAAGCGTATGTGCAAGCGAAACGGGTGTATAAAGGCGCGGGCGGGGCGCGTCCTTCACTTGTCGCGCGGCGTTGCCGGTTGTTCTAAATTTAATATGGCGGGGTGGGGTCGCGGGCGCGGGTACGTTTTTGTTGACTATAGTTTTATTATAATTCCATAACGTGGATACTAGCTTTTTATACATTATTTACGACTCTATGTACGAAATATTAAAGGTCAAAGGGATCTCTCGCAGTTAGTCGCGTCCCGCAGTACGTTTTCGCAGTTTAAAAATGACTTAAAGGTGAATGACTTGAAAATTTTATTGCGGTGACTGTATCGTAAAGGACATGTCCTGACTCCTGACGTTTTTTTTCAACCTATATTTGGTTTATTTATGTATAATGAATAGGCAATTATTTTTCACAAGTTTATTTTTAAAGTTTATGTAGTTTTTGCTAGTTAAAATTAACATGGAAATGGAATTTTATCTATATAGAACCGATACTGAAATAACCTAAATGGTAGGCAGTTAATACAATGTTATTTTTAGGTAAGCATTGAATTTGAAAGGGAAAATTACGTACAATAAATATTAATACAAAATGTTATTTAATGTTATTTTTAGCACTTATTCCAGAGAACTGATATCTCAATATTTGATGGTGAAAGCGATGAATAAAGAATCGCTAGTTACTTAGAATTGCTTTTTGAAATTACATTTTCCTTATAAAGTGTACAATTCTATTGGTGATTGGAATCATTTTTTTGAAATATGTTAAATAATGTACCTATGAACACATAATAAATGTAAATTTATTAAATCCTACCAACTTAATACGTCATCAATTCAGCGTAAACAGTTTCGTGCGTAATTGTACTAAAATGTAGGAAAAAAGGAGGCTAATAAGGGTAGTACATGGTTCTACGACAGGAATGTGTTCGTAGCAGCGTAGAAAGTGTATTGTACTACGCTCGTAGCACCGTAGAGCTTCGTAGAGTCTACGCACGGATGATGTGTGTAGTCTAAGCTACGCGCTAAATGGTGTTACAAACAATCAGTGCTGAAAACTCTCCTTCTTTTCCAGGAGATTCCATGATTTTTGGGTATAATCCTAATTTATTTTTCAATCTCCTGGATTATCACGATTTGAGTCAAGTTTACATCTATATAATAATAATAACGCTGAAGAGTTTGTTTGAACGCCCTAATCTCCGGAGTTACTGGTCCGATTTGAAAAATTCTTTTACTAATAGGAAGCTACATTATCCCCGAAGGTTATAGGCTATTTTTTTATCTCGGGAACGCGAGTGAAACCGCGGGAGACAGTTTCATAAATAAATTATTCAATTAGTTAACAATTTTCCAAGTGCCTTACAATTCGAACAGTTATTTTTTTTTTTTTTTTTTGAAAGGACTAAGTTGGTAGCCTCAGATGGCTGCAACAACCTTACCGGACAAATTGCTCTCAGCCGGGTAATATTTAGGTAACAACGCCTGAGGGCACCCCCGAATGGGGTACGAACCTCGGCTCAGGGCGTTACTGGGGGAGGGGGAGGACTTTCTGCAGAGTTATAGTTGGGGTAAATATAAACATAGAACTTGCTTTACCCAAACTTATGAATAATTTCTCACCAATAAGGAATTAACCCCTGTTTCACCTGTCCCGATGTTTGTCATCAAATCTTACAAGTTCAATTTGATTCACTTCCCGGTTACCGATTGAGCTGAAATTTTGCATGCATGTGTAAATCAGATGACAATGTAAAATTATTATGACATGGAGCTGATCTGATGCTGGAGCTGGAAGGTGGCCATAGGAACTCCGCAATAAAACGACACAACCCCATCGAGTTTGGGCTCGTTGGAACGAGACGAAGACTGCAAAAAAGTACAGTCAGCTATAAAAGCCTCTACCAAAAATGTGTTTTTTTTACAGAAACAAATTTTTGGCACATTTTAACGAAATGACTTGCCATTCTTGATAATTCAAACTGAGTTTATTTACCTCCCTTGCGGGCAGCTAATTAATCTCCGGCATCGGAATTTGATACCGATACAACTTTTAGCAAACTAACAAATACTTGCACAATTTCAAATAGCTTACAAACTGCAACGTACCGTCCGTCTGTATATTTACTTACGACTTCTCAGACGCGAGCTCTGGCTCTGGCGCTGTAAATTACTAGCAAAACGTCAATGCTTTAACAAAAATAATAACAAACACTATGAGAATGTAAATTATTACGTTACGCGGGTATTTATTCGATGCACATGCAAACATAGTGATGCTACCTTCTTTTCCTGAGCGCTGATGTATGTATGCATACTGAGTGGCTGGGCAGGGAATCGTAGCATCTGCATCTGGGCCTGGATTACTCACTGCTGGACAAAGCACTCTTCCAATGATCTCCGCGAAGGCCGGTCTTACGCTACCCGCATCCAGCGGTTTACCTTGTGGGAGGCCTGCCCACGCTGTGTCTTCCGGCTTATTGATAAGTAATTCCATGACATATAGACTGCAGGTGAATTACGAATTGATTAAAAATATTATTTTATATAAGTACATAGCATAACTGCGTTCCTTAGGTACTCGAAATACAGCCTTTTCTTGTGTACCTACTGACTTTATCACACCAACTTCTATTTATGAAGGGTCTGTCGTACAAATCCTTTCATTCCCATTATTTTTAATTGTTAACACAACGAAATGACCCTTAAGACTTAACCATTAAAGATAAATAACCTTAAAACAAGGCGCGAAGGACGGCCGGTCCTTAGAGACCCGGGCCGCGGCCGCCGACGAGCCTTTCTAAATATAGTCTCGTCCAAAAATAAACTGTCGCACCACCCAACCCCCTTCATCCCTCGCCCCTCGCACCGCACGGCTCACCCCCGCTCAACCTCTACTGGCGACCTACATTTAAACGGGTGGCCTAATAGGGGAGTACCTAGAAGTTTCTGCAGCATAGATCCTGTGATAAACTATTGTCCTGTATGTATAGTATACGTAACAGGACCATGATTCTATCTAGTATTTGATGATTTAGGACTTAGGCTAAGAGTCGGAACAAAATAATAAGGCGTCATATATTTTCGGACTGGTTGCAAATAAATTCTAGATTACCCTAGCTATGTAGATATGACCCCCTAGCTAGGGCCTTAAATAAGCGAAATGATTTCATAGATTTCCTTTGGGACCTATATATATTAAAAAAATCAAGTAGGTACCTACACTCTGCATGGAAGCTTCGAGATCTTTCGGTGTAAGCCCTAGGAACACTTGCCTTTTTCCTTTTACCTGCGACGCCTGAGCCACAGTTTGAAAAATACTGCCATTGGCTATAGAGTCTATATGTATATACTATATGCTATGGCAGTATTTTTCAATACTATAGACCAGTTTTTCTCAAAGTATACGATAACGCCCGCTTGTGGGCGCTGGAGGCCTACAGGGGGGCGGTAAAGGGCCCAAAAAATATTGACATGGTAGGTATTCTGAAAGTGGGCGTTAGACGAAATATGTTTGAGCACCTCTGGTATACGCTTGTAACGCTAGGGGTTTCACTCACGCGTCACCTCACACCATCCTTCCCTGATAATTTTACTCACGAGTACAAACACGACATTTAATTTGGCTGCAGTATTATGTAAGGTATTTCTTCTTTGAACGAAAAAACGTTTTAACTCTTTAAAGGAGTGGTATTAAAAATTCTTGGGCTTAAAAAAATCTTTTTACACAAACTTTGTGGGTTTCTGTGGAAATTTTTCATCAGATTCTAAGAAGAATTTACCTTTGACTTGCAAACTTTTGAGTTAACGAAAGCACGTTCGAAAACAATGATACTGTTGATGTTCTGGAATTTTCACCGCCATTTTGTATTTGTTAAGAATATAAGAAACAATTTATACAAGCACATGTTATTTTAACATCGTCTGGACTGTTAACCGGCTACTCTATTTGTTTACAATAGTTTGTATATATCTAGTAAATGATTAGATCGGGTATATGGTCATTTATATTATTACATCACCGATGTTTTGGTCCACGTATGTACTGATACTGATTCAGGTGAAATCATTTGTTAATATACTTTTTTTGTTTTTCTTTCCAATTTCTATAAATAATACCTTAGACCTCTCTACAATGAATTACAACTGGCTTCAGTTATTAGATCCTGCGTATCGACAACATGTAGTACTTGTACTACAAAGCGATTATACCTGACGACAAAAGCAAATGTAGGACCACCTTGGAGCTTTTGGTACAGAACGCAACGCAAAAATTATTAAAATCGGTTCACAAGCAAACAAGTTATCCGTGAACAAACATAAAAAAACATACAGCCGAATTGAGAAACTCCTCTTTTTTTTAAGGAGGTTAAAATAAACATTAATTAGAATAAAACAATTAAGTCTTCTTACTATCTAATCGCTAATACTGATCTCAAAGCACGTTTCAAGTTCGAGGTACACTTCTAAGCGCACTACGTGGCTTTAAAAAATTCCGCGAAATTTGTACTAGTACTATATATATTTCGCCCCCCGATGCCCCTTCCACAAATGCCTAGGTGATTTAGGTCACACTCAGATGGCTAAGGTCGATCGTGGGTCCGCCTCCCTGTTCGATTTGCGAACCACTCCAGCAATGCTTACTTGTGTGGGAAGGACTTGTGGTTATTGAATTTTGGATAGCATTTTAGGTGAATTTAGGTTTTTACTGACAGCTTTTCTTCTTTTTCTTTTTAACTTTACTTTAAATTTAAAATGATTTACACATATTGCGTCATTATTTTTATTTTGACAATAGGGTAGATGACTGACTTATCAAATCAGCTACTCTTTAATAAATGTCAAAACGATCGGTTACATGGAATATTGTATGAAATACTAAGCTATGACGTCATCGTTTCACAGCATCAAATGATCTACTCTTAGTGGTTCCACTGGTAATTAAAAATCATAGAAAGCATTAAATGTACAACATATTTGATGTTTCCGCGTGTTTTCAGATGTTTTATGCATTGGTTAGTGTTTGGTCATTTATTTTTGACACTGTCAACTAGCCTATTGCGAATGGTTTACGATTTATAATATATTGCTGTTGTCACTTGAAACAACAAACAAATAACATGCCGGTAAATTGTATATATAAATACTTACCAAGTTACCAGTCATTAATATTTATTATTAGTAATGTTAGCGCTTATTTTTCCTCGACGTATAATTTTGATTCTCAAGAGCAAGCTTGCTTTTGAACTGTTATATGTACAACAGAATAAAATACTAGCTTTCCTCATAGCAGTTCCACCTGATCCGTGTGGTGTATGGAATGTTACAGGTCTTTTTTTACGCATTCGGTTTACATTATTAGAGTTTCCTTATGGATTCTATTGCCTAATTACTGTCATGTTAATATAGTATTCAGCGTGTACACACACACATGCAAACTGCTTCGTTTGTATGAAGTGTATCAGTGGTGCCACCAGTCAAATTGATCCAACTACTTTTCACTTTATTTTTTTAATACCCTCTTGGTTATCTAACACCCTCTTGTTGATCTGTCACCATATCCTTACCTCGCCGTGTGTACCAACAGCTGCACTTGAGAGCTAGTTCCCTTCTAGGCTTTGTGTGAGACGGCACGGTGAGATTGAGGATTTGAAGCCTTATACATAGTAATAAATTAACATTGAATTATTCCCCTTTACAGCAGAGATGGCGCACGAAGGGGCGGGCGGCCCTGAGGGCTCCCCACAGCACACGCCGTCGCCGCCGCACGCGCCGCGCGTCCCAGTCGTCGCTGACACCAGCTTCCATCAACAGATTATGCAGGTAACACCTCTATAACACTGCTATATACAGCTTTGTCTCTAGTCATGTAAGGCTAGGGTTATGTGACTGCTAGTTACTCAATATTTTAGCTATTCCACTTTGCGTTACGCTTTTATAGTAGGTAATAATACGTAGTTAATGTAGAATACTTTGATTGAGATGTTGCCGTGACCTTTTCACAGTATATTTGCAGTAATAGTAGCACAGCCATCCATCTTGTTTTTATTTTAAAAATCGGACCGCGATTTATTTATAAAAACGCGCGCGGACTTTATAAATAAACACGTACCCTATATACATAGTATATATTACGTATGTGGTACGTACGTTCTGCATATATTTATATACAATATACGAGTGGATTATATATAGAACGAATGTTGATGCGGCCTCTTGAAAATACGCGATACGCGAATATTATTGCGGATCAAAACGATATAGGATTTCACTAAAGTATCGTGTACAATACCACTGAAAATACACCGTGACAATACCTATTTAGTCTAGTCGCTTTTACAAAATTTGCTAATGTACCTACTTCGCTTAGTATTTAATAAATTAAATGATCTAGTAAAGGAGGGTCAGAGGAACTGTAGTTTTTAGCAGTGCGTTAGTGGTGTATGAAACTTTCTTCATCAAAGTGGTTAGGGCGTCTATCAATTACGTGAGGTGTTTAGGGAGGGAGGGGGAGTTGAGACTTGAGCCGAATCTCACCCAGTCTCACGTAGGGGATAGAGAGTCTCAATTTTGAATAATAAAGTAAATTCATTTTTTTTCAATAAATAATATATTTACACAAAAATACGCATTTTGTAAAGTCTCTTGTGAGATTAGATGGGAGGGAGGTGGTCGCCCCCTTATCAGAATGTTTGATCGAGAGAAGCAATGTCCCGGTGGTGGTTGGTGATGTTGGTTAGGCACCACTGGCTGCGTCTCGGCAGTATTTCCTCGCCCCACCCACGCGGTCGCGCAAAACATCCGTCCGCGCGAGCTATTCGCGGCGCGCGCGCATTCCACCCGCCCGCCATTTTTTTACACCGTCGAACCAAAATAATGCGCGCGACTCCCGAAATATGCGCGGACGCTCGTTTCAGCCGTTTCGTTTTCGATATTCACGGCTTCGCGGTGTTTCCGCGCCCATCAAGGTTGCGATTGCGATCGTTATATCGTCCACGTAGCCGTATATTAGCCATAATGAATCTGGCTATAGCACGACCTAAATTTAATTTTGTGTACAACACAGCTCCCGACGGATCTCGGTTTAAAACAATAATTGTGATAGGCTATTTCGGTTTTATACCGATAGTGTATCGTAGACGTATTAAAGGAAACTTCAAACGTCAATAAAATGTCAAAATTAGCTCCATTCTGATTTGCTGTTTTGTTTGCCGTGAATCGTGAGCGCACTCTCGAATGACGTCATCATAGTACGTCGCATTCAACTATCCGGATATATATTATTCGTCTCCGCACCTACAGACCCAACAGTCCTTAGAGTTGATTGCCCCCGGGGGGTGTAGAGTGGTGTCCTACATGTATTTCCTCTCTTATTGTCAGAATCAGAGCCCAAGAAAGAACCATATTGCGGAGAGAGCCAAACAAACTTTAGAGACTAGTTTCCTGCTGCAAGTGAGTCTATTCCTAAGTCATAATTGTGTACAGAACCAACGCTACATGTGTCTCATTCAACGAATTACCTATGACTGGTTGGTGGTACATTTGATCAAATATTTGTCGTACTAAAATTGTTACTGTTCACTTTGGAATGCAATCATTAGTTCTAGACATGGTAGATAACAAATGTTGTAGAAAATTAGTGTTTTTATGCAACTACAACTATTTGCACACGTGTCCCACCAATTCGATGGTAAGATAATGGAAAGTGAATTTAAACACCTTGAATATACATAAGAATAATTATTTTATTAACATATTGTTTGCTCGTGATAATATGAAATAAATCCTAATTATTTTTCGGTTGAATATGACACAGATGTTTTTGCTTATTATTATATTTTACTGTATATATATGCTAAACGGGTTATTCATATAATGTACTTACATATGTAATTTGAAATTGGAATTATAAAATAAAAAAATAGTGGGGTTTAAAATTTTATAAAACATAACTTCATAGCAGTTTTTTTTTTATACTACTAAGGTAGCAAGCAAGCATACGGCCCACCTGATGGTAAGTGGTTACCGTCGCCTATCGCCATTGGCAATACCAGAGATATTGCCAATGTGGTGCTTGACCTGTTACAATGCCGAGAAGGCAAATTGGCTCTCAAGTGCAATTGCCGGAACACACCGGTAGGTGCTTGGCGACAAAGGATGGGGAAAGGCGGAAAGGATGAGGATGGTAGCCAGCCAGGCGGGTACTACAAAGTACCCTACCACCGTGCTATGGTTTCCTCACGATGTTTTCCTTCACCGAAAGCTCAAGCTCATTGTAGGATTCGAACCCACGACCTTCATCGCGGCAACCGACGTCACTACCACTGAGCTATCATCGCCTTACAACATAAAGGGTAATAAATAAATATAGAGGAGATATCACGCATCTCGCTTTAATATCCACGTGCTAACCATACACTGGCAGATATATCACTACACTAATTCAGTCATTTCATGGTGTGAGCCCTGCCAAATATGAATGGTAGTCGAAAATAACCCAGCACTGGCAAGGATTCCTTTATCAATGTTTTTTTTTTCATATAACGCAACCATTGCCAAACTATTTGTGTCGTCACATGAATATCTGATTCATACTGTATTTTACTTGATTCTAGGAATTCTGAATGTTTTTTGGCTTGTTGTCAGAATAACTTAGTTTGGTTACTAACATCGTTGTTGAATATTTAAAGTGGTATTCATTTTGCTGCTCCTGTTACAGTTGAAGAAGCAGCAGCAGTTACAACAAGAGATCTTGCTCCAGCACTTCCAGCAGCAACGGCAGCAGCTAGCCCAGGAACATGAGCAGCAACTGAGGCATCATGTGAAGGTAGAATTCTTTGCTTTGTCCGTGAGTTTGCCTTCCTGTTTTTCATATATTTCTGTTAAGATAAACACGAGATTAAGTTAGGCAGTAGTCAGAACGTAGATAAAGTCTACATTGATTTTAATTTTAACTTTTTAACAGACTACGCTAATATTATTTTAGCTGTGTTCAGTGCTGTAAGTAGGGCGGCTGCCATCGGTGCCCAGGCACAGGGCGTAGACTCTGGGGGGCGCAAAAATGGCCAGACCAGGCAGGACTATTATTATTTCGGTTTGCTCCTGATAAGTCCCCGCTGCCCGTAGTACTCGATTCCAGCACATACGTACCTACATGCCGGTATCTTCAAAAACGTCTGTTAAATAGGCCTATACGTAGCATTGCTCTAGCTAGGGTACATATAATATCTAAAAAAAACAAGGGCGCATTTATAGAAGATCGCATAGGGCGTAGAAAATGCAATTTACGGCACTGGCAGTGTTATAAATAGTGATGATGCTAAAAGCAGTGTATCAAATTGTAATGGAGTAAGAATTTGAGACCGAGACATACATGTTTTTATGAGTTAAAGACAATTAAACATCTGACGTCACAGCCGTACCTCCTGACAACTGGTTTGATGCTAACACACGTGATGCTAATGTAAAAACAACAGCTAGTGTATAAGTGATGCCAAATCGTGATTAAAATACTTGTAATGGTTTAACGCGACGGGGTACTGATTACAGATTATTGTATACGAGACCCGGGCACGTGATGTTATATTTGGAGCAAAAAATGAACATAATTTTGATACTGGTTGAAACAGTCACTTATAAAAAGTAACTAGTTTAAAAATATTAATAGTAAGGAAACTGCGAGTCAGACTTGCACATAAAATGGTTTCTTGTATTGAACTTTTCGTAGAGGCCATAGTAAATATGTATTCTGTCATTTAGGTACATATTATGATCAAAAAGGTACTGCCCTTTGAGAGACGAATGGCATAAGGAGTGTTCGGGATGTCCGACCTACATAGTAATACTGGCAAACTAGACTCTTTGACAGAGGTTTTGAAAAGGAAAAAGAACAAAATATATAGACGAGGAGACGACACCTGACGATCTGACTTAAATTTAAGATAGACCAGAAAATAAAGACAATTCTTAGACCGTACAGAGAGTAATAGACTTTGTACCGAAGCAATTCTCTTTATGTAAAGTACTAAATGAACTACTTGACTATTTTTTTGACAAATCCTGGAATTGCATTGAAGGCATGCCATTAGCAATCTCCGCTCAAATTTGGCAGATTGTTGGCTCTAACGTACGACTGGGCGTAGTACATGTCACACGAACCACTTTATAAATAGACGTGAATGGCAACCGAGCAATTCGTAATTATATCATTCATACTCCATGTTGTGTAATTGCTTTAACCTCGTTTAAAACGGTTCAGATAATTTGAATCCGCTGACACACCCTTTTCGGGACAAATATAAGAATTAAACTTCTTTAGATGAAGACCTAATAATTTTTACTTCTCCCATTAATTTAAAAACATCAAGTGATCGTCCATATAGAGCATGAACTGCATAAGCCATAGTTAAATCGCAAAAAGGAAACAATACTTTCGATAACGATTGTGAAATTAAGAAAAAACAAGGCAGTAAATGAAACGATGGATTACAATAAAAGTCTCAAATCAAACAGGCCAGTTGGCGCAGTTGGTTAAGACACTACCTATCGCGCCGCAGGTCGTGGGTTCGATTCCCATCCAGGACAAACATTTCTGTGCATGAACATGTCTGTTTGTCCTGAGTCTGGGTGTAATTATCTACAAAAAATAAGTAGTATATGTAGTATATCAGTTGTCTGGTTTACATAGTACAAGCTCTGCTTAGTTTGGGATCAGATAACCGTGTGTGAAGAATGTCCCAGGATATTTATTATTATTATAAACAACAACAAAAAACAATGATGCGATTGGAGTTTTTTTTGTGTAACCGGTTTTTAACAAGACAGTTTGTTGTGAAATGTAAATATATATTTTATAACAAGTGAACATGTTAATGTTTAGCTTGGGCATGCGCATGTTTATCAACATGTTCTTTTGATTGATTGCGTTGACAGTGATGCAACAATGCTTTCACATTTACTACTGTTGTTGGTGACAAAAGTGGGTCATCAAGTAATAACAATAAAGGTTGTGATCTTATAAATGTTTGTAAAATGATTCACCCAAAATAATGCGAGGCACGCGCCTAAAATGTGGATTGTATCCAATAAAGTGTCAATTTGAAGATGTTTGGGTAAAGAAGTGTATATTAGACTTGAGTCAACAGGAATCCGTGACGCATTCACTAAACACGCCTTACTCACGACTGCCGATGATTGTGATGTAAACATATATGTTTTTATTGCAATGATTAAGAGTGTACAGAGTCTCAATATTGAAAACAATGTGGGTAGTTGGAAATATTATGTCAATTTTACAAAACGAGCGAAGCAACGAAAGTAGTTTTAATACTAAGGAAATGTCCACTGTTAAACAAAAGCCTATAGATTGCCACAACGAACATCTCGAGTCGCTTACATTTAGCATCTTCCATAGACCCTACCCAGTTCGGCAGTCCACTTAGAATCGAGGCAGTCCTGTTTAAAAGTATTATCCAAAGCAAAGAAAGAAACACTCAACGTAGCAGTTGGTGTATCCCAAAGAATGTTAATGGGACGGCACTAAATTCCAGTTGTGGGAACAACAGAAGGCGATGGAGGAGGCGGCGCTGCGCGAGGCTCGCGAGGCGCGCGAGGCCCGCGAGGCGCGCGAGCGGCACGAGCGCGACCGCCTCGACCTGCTGCGCAAGAAGGACAAGCACGAGCACAGCGCCAACGCCTCCACGCAGGTCAAGCAGAAGTTGCAGGTAACTATTCCCCCCTAGCAATGACTATTCTAACCTCGCTCTATCACATATTTTAGAACTCCATATCCCGGTTGAGAACCTTCTGCGCTCGCCGATTGGTCCGGTAAGGTTGATACAGCCATCAGACTGGTAACCTAGTAACTTTAGTCCTATCCAAAAAAATACAGTTTTATTATAGTGTATTTTTAATCAGCTGTCATGTTTCTGAGCTAGTTTTCCATATTAGATTTGAAACAATAGCGAATGTTTGTTTATTTTCCAGGAGTTCCTTAAAAAGAAACAACTCGCTGCGAATGCAAACGGCACAGTACCTGGATCACCATATAGAAATTGGTAAGTTCGTATCAGTAGCAGAGTAATTAAGAATTAGAAGTACCGAGGCGTTTTAAAACAGCAAAACTAAATGTTGAGTAAAATTTGCGTAGCGTAGATCCACCTCAATTTTAAGATAATATAAACCTCACAAAGTCCCGTCCTCTAAGAATCCTGCAACCAGCAACCACTGCCATCAAGGTCTGTGGTACTATCGAATATAGACTGCTTTGACTATCTCTCGCTTATTACTAGTTGCATAGCGCATCTTCTCATTTTTGGTACTCCAATCTACGCTGATACTCCATTAGGGGGTATATATGGTATCGATTATGAATAGGCAATGTTTCGACAACAGGGGTATAGTGAAGTCATCGTCAGGCGAGTCGATAACGTCTCAGGGCGCGACGGCGACGGCGCACCCGTACCGGCTGGCGGCGCCCCTCACGCTGGCGCTCAACGCCGGCGTTGCGCCCTCTCAGCCCTCGCAACCCTCGCCCGCCGACTTCCCGCTCAGGAAGACTGGTCAGTACTCTACCACTACTCTCTCTATAACCGTGTGTTTGTGTTTTGTATCTACTGCAAGTATGGACTCTCGAACAAAATCATCTTTCTGTATTATATAACTTTGAAAGTCCCTAGGCACTTACTGGCATATCCGACCCAAAAGCTGGTCTTAGGCTGAGCATCCGCCAGAAATGAGGTAAGCCCACTTCAAAAACATATTCCTCGCAACGCAGCTTAGCTTATCTTTGGATACTCACACGTGAAATTTTAATTCCATCGAAAATCAACTTCCAAGGCGGTAAAATAGTGGATCGTTGATGAAACCCTGAAGAAAAGCTAGTAGAGGAGACACTAAATCTAAACCTTCATTATCTACTAGCTTTCGCCCGCGTTTTTCGAGTATTTCCATGCCTTAATATTCGATGTCAGTCAATTGTTTTTTGACTTTGTCTTGCATTTGTAGTTTAACACATGCGAGACGGAGAGATACTTTTTAAGAAACTATAATTCCCAAGTTGAATTAAGCAATTCATGTTGACTTTGTTCGATTGTGTATACTTTGTGTAAAAGTGTGGTGTTGTCTGTGCATTTGTTTAGTTTTATCTGTAGTCACAGTAGAATGTCTAACAGTGTGCTAACTACATATTTAGCGTACTGAACGTAATACAACTACTGTAACATCTTAGGAGAGGAACCAAGCCCTGGAGAACTACATGGATATTTGATAATCCATAATAAGCTTAAAATGTATGAAGTGCGATCTGATGGCGCGAGTTGAAATTTGAACTCTATTTTTATCCTGTTAAGTCTATTATGCATTGTCATTGATACCCCATGCTGCCTCACTTAGCATGACTAGTAAAACCGAAAGAATTAAGTAAATAAAATTTAAAAAAACACTATGACGTGATTGATATGTAAGAAATCTGGTAAAAGGCAAAAAGGAATATAATTGGTCTGCAATTAGAGCATAAAATGCAATGTGGGATAACCTGCTGCGGTTTTTCCTTATGACTATGTTCCTTTGTTTTTTATGAATGTAAAAGTAAATGATTATACTAATCAATGTGTGAGGGCATTTTTGTGTGTTTATTTATGTGAAATATTACAATTTGCAATGTACTTTTTAGATATCACGATATTCAAACTAGCGTCTCTACAAACATTTGTTATTGTCGGAAATAGCCGACAAATAAACAAAACCCTTTTGGTGACTTTTGCTCACAGATTCATTAAATAACGTAGAAATAAGGAAAAATTTATTTAAATTGTGTAAACATTTGTCGCCAAGCACCTACCGGTGTGTTCCGGCAATTGCACTTGAGAGCCAATTTGCCTCCTCGGCATTGTAACAGGTCAGCAACACATTGGCAATATCTCTGGTATTGCCAATGGCGATAGGCGACGGCAACCACTTACCATCAGGTGGGCCGTATGCTTGCTTGCTACCTTAGTAGTATAAAAAAAATAAACGGTTGTCTAAATTGATAATACTAATGGTACATTGCAAATTAGAAACTAATATAACATAATGGACATGAAGCATTAAATCACGTTGAAATTAGGCAATAGAATCCATTGTGCCTTGTTAAGATCATAACTACCTTAAGGGGGATGCTCCAAAAAGCTTACAAAATTCAAATGATATCACGTTTTTTTTGCTAATTGCAGCTCAGTAATAAGGTCGTATGTTTGTCAAAATGTGATCGGCGACATAGATTTATTTATGTATTCAGTTTGCATTCAAAATATTATAGAACTGTACATTGGTTCCTGTCTGTTATTTATTGATAAGGAACCATTGTATGGATTTAAATAGGTCGTGGGTTCGATTCCCATCCAGGACAAACATTTGTGTGCATGAAAATGTCTGTTTGTGAGTCTGGGTGTAATTACATAAAAAAGTAGTATAATGTAGTATATCAGTTATCTAGTTTCCATAGCACAAGCTTTGCTTAGTTTGGGATCAGATAATTGTGTGTGAATTTTTTTCCAGTATTTTAAATAGATTATAAAGCATAATGTATGTATACATACAATAATCAATAAATATACGTATCAGGCCCAAATCACATTTTAGCAACATACAAATACAATGATTTTATGAAATTCGCAAAAAAAACGTAATAAAAATTGTTTTTTTTCGGCTTTTTGGAGCATCCACCATAGCAGGACTAAACTGAATTCATTAATTTAAATGATTGTAAATTTTCTTCACTGGCCACATTATCTCATACGACGGCCTCATATAATGCCTCATGTCGTAATCCTAATCCGTGTGTTGCATGTGAGTATGCAAGTTGTACCAAGTACTAACACTTGCAGCGTCCGAGCCGAACATGTTAAAGGTGCGTCTCAAAGCGCGCGTTATCGAGCGTCGCGCCTCACCGCTCGCGAGGAGACCGCTCAAGACGAGGGGCAAGCACCGCAGTGAGTACACGCCTTTATGTCCAAATTGCACTACTATTTTATGTATTATTGTTTTTGGTTGTGTATCTTGTAAGAGAGGTAGAGCGTAGCGATTTTTGTTTGAAGACCAGCTTGACTGGGGAAGAATACCGCAGCCAAACAACCTGGTTTTGTTCCTGCATGTCTCTGTCCCGGGTGTTGCAAGCGTCCATAGGCTACGGTAACCGCTTACCATCAGGCGGGCCGTATGCTTGTTTGCAGACTTTTTTGTATAAAAAAAAACTTGTTGAGTTGTTGAGACATAAGATTTACTTTTGTTTCATGTTTATTTTTCGATTGGAATTTTAAATCGAGTAATATTTTCGAGTCTAAAATATTTATATATGGTGTTTTATGAAATACTGCGTTGTGACGTCATAATTTTATAGCAGTTGTTCAACTGGCAATTAAAAATAATAAAAAGCAATAAATGTACGTCTTATTTGATATTTCCGCGTGTTTTTCTAAATATTATATACATTGGTTAGTGTTTGATCGTTTATTTTTTATACTGTCAAATAGTCTATGACAAAATTATGCTGTATACATTACTTCTTCATTAATTTTATTTGTCTGTCATTTACTGGGAAATAGACGTAATTAAATTATTGCAGGCAGGAAGATGAGCCTTAATTATGTCTTCGCAATAAAATTCATCCGTTTAATCTATGATTCAGTATATGTAGATTCAGATGAACCATATTGCAATGTCATATGGTTAATTTTCATATCTCTCTAGTTACTGTCACTCGCAACAAGCTACGCAATGTGGCACCAATACACTTTAAAATGGTATAATACAACAAGCAGATGTCCGTAGATATATTTCTAAATAATAAAGGTTTATTGTATCTTGTAGATTGCGAGGGCGGTTCCCCTCGAGGGTCGCCCCCCGGCGGCGGGGGCTCGGGCGCGGCGGCCCCCATCCGGGAGGAGGAGGAGGGCTCCCCGCGCGCCCCCGAGCTGCTGTTCTCCTCGCCCTCCATGCCCAACATCTCGCTGGGCCGCCCGCACCACCACCCGCCGCACCATCATCACCACCAACACCAACATCAACACCAACACCAGCATCATCCGCCGGCGCATCTCGCGCCTCATCCGCATCCACACCCACCGGTAATGTATACTTGTTTGTAAAATTTATAGGTTATGTTGATTTTTAGGATTCATTAAATGGATTATGGAGATTCGAGAAAGAAAATCTTTTTTAACCTCCTTCAAAAAAAGGAGGAGGTTCTTAATTCGGCTGTATATTTTCTTTATTTTTTAATAATTTTTAATAATCGTTTTTGAAGGAGGTTTTATACTCTTTTTTTAAAAGTTGATTATTCTCATCGCGATCCCCAAAGCAGTTTAAATCCAAATTATTATTAAACCAGTCAATGGTTTTTGAGATCACTAAATGTATGTATATTTTTTTGAGACAGAGTAAAAAGAGAGTAACTTTTTTCTGATGGTATGCATACAGTCTATCCGGCCATAATCTCTTCACACTTTTATAAGTGACCACAATCTCATAGTAATCAGTGATGATGTGGCCGACGGTGATAAGCACACAATGCCTAGACGAGAACTGGCTCTCAAGTGCAGCTGTCGGAATATGCTAGTTGGTTGGTTTTGGTTGACTCTTCCGCACATCTTTGGGTTGACCACGTCCACTAAGAAGATCTGTATCCATGTACAGGTGTCGGTGTCGCTGCCGCCGGTGTCGGAGGCGGAGGCGTTCGGCGGCGCGGGCCGGTTCGGCGCCAGCAGCGGCACCAGCAGCAGCAGCAGCAGCGGCAACAGCAAGCGGCCGCTGGGGCGCACGCACTCGGCGCCGCTGCCGCTGGGCGACCCCGCGCTGCAGCCCGCCGCCGCACACAACTACCTCAGGCACCAGATACGGAAGACTGTTAGTATACCCTACTACCCACCAAGACGTTACACCGTCTATTCATTACGTCACACGAAGTTCATGATTCTTGGACTCCCCTCGTACTTGTAACCCAAATGGTATTCGTACCCAAAGAGGGCCGACAAAAACCCTTTTACCTAACACTCCGCTGTCTGTCAATCCGTCCGAAATTAAAATAAAGTTAAAAATTAAAGGTGGTCCCCATACAATACGACGTTTACTGCTCGACCTTAACACGTAGACAGTTGAAATATGTGTATGAGATTTATAAATGTAAAATATCGAAGCTTATGACTTAAACCACATATCGACAAAGGGTAGAGCCTTGTCACCCTTCGTCAACCCCTCCCTCACTTCGTATATACTAAAATCCAAAAATATTCAGGCATCAACAAACGACATGTCAAAAGTATCAAAATTGTTGTCAAATGTATCACGCTATATAATAATACGTGTGTAGGTACTAATCCGCGCTCACGACGCTGCGGCGGCCCAGCTGCGCGAGGAGGAGGGCGAGGTTATCGACCTGACGGCGCGGCGACCACCGGCCCCGGCGCCCCCTGCGCCCCCCGCACCTCCCGTGCTCGAGCCCGCGCCCCTCGCGCGCGCCCTATCCTCCCCGCTCGTGGGGGCTAGGTCCCCCGCCACCGGCCTGGCCTATGATGCGCTCATGTTAAAGCACGGGTAAGTCTCTTATTTGTCCCGGAGATACAAATATGTTATTCCAGAGTTTGATCTAGTAATGTATTAGTTTTCATCCAAATCAGTTCTACCGCTTATTGCCGTGGATTTGAATTAAACCAACTCCTCTTATTTGATACTGGAATATATATTTCCCAAGAAACTGCCAAAATTCATGTCTATCCGGCTTGAAGGATCAGAAAATTTCACTTGACATATGTTGAGGAGTTTCATTCTTGGCTACAGACCCTTATTGAAAAGCAATGGGTTAGTTTAAGTGAATAATTAGTTATTGTGTTTTGTTGCGTTGCGTACGCGTACTAGGTGTGGGTGCGGTGCGCACGCGCCGACGCACCCGGAGCACGGCGGCCGGCTGCAGTCCGTGTGGGCCCGGCTGTGCGAGACCGGCCTCGCCGCCAGGACCGAGCGCACCCGCCCCAGGAAGGCCACCTTCGAGGAGCTGCAGGTACCACCATATACTAGTATAAGAAAGGGGGGGGGTTTACGGGAAATGTTCATAAGCGATGACCACATTCCATCTGTTTGTTCGTCTTTCTGTTTGATTCACTGATCCTGTTGACACAAAAAAGAGAATCTTTTTTTTTATATATATTTTTTTAATATAATATTGTTCTTTTTCTGCTGAAACGCTAATCACAATTTATCAAACTACTGTATGCAAATGTGAAATTTAAAAGAGATTTCCGCCACGCGGTTTTACCCGCGTTCCCGAGGGAAAAATAGGCTGTGTTAATCCAGGGTGTCTGCTACGTCCATACCGAATTTCATCAAAATTGGTCCAGCCGTTTGAAAATGTATTAAACACACACACGCAAACTATCGCATATATAATATTTGTAGGATTGACACATTAACTTTTCAGTAGCTAGTTTTACGCATAAGATCTGATAAGTCCTTCCAAATCTGTCCTAAGAGATGTTAAAGCGAGTTACATCTGTACAGTCGGTCCACACGGAGTCCCACGTGGCAGTGTTCGGTGGTCGCGGCCGGGAGCCCGGCTCGACCGGCACCGGGGCGGGCGCGGGGGCGGGCGCGGGGTCGGGGTCCGGGTCCGGGGCCGGCGGGGTCCGGCAGCTGGTCCGGCTGGCGTGCGGCGGGCTGGGCGTGGACTCGGACACGGCGTGGTCGGACGCGCACACTGCGGCCGCGGCCCGCATGGCCGCCGGCGCTGTGCTCGACCTCGCGCTCAGGACTGCTAGAGGCGACTTGAAGAATGGGTTAGTACTTTACATTCTTCGTGTTTCCAGGATAAAAAGTAGCCTATAACCTTGGGGAATAATCTTCCTATAGTGAAAGAATTTTTCCGACTGATAGATCCAAAGATTAGCGCGTTCAAATAAACAAAACTTTATAATTAGTATATATACAGGGTGACTGGTGAGACACCAACGATATTTAAGGAGAGTACTCGGTACTCAATCCTCGTTCTAATTATGTAATAAAATTAGGTACTTCATTTTTGGTCAAATTTCCCTATAAATAAATGAAGTGTGGCTACATTCCCGACGCTCATGCTTTTTTGTCTGTTACCCCGTTAGCGCGCGGCGAGATCTTGGGTTCCGTAGTATGCGTCCGCGCGGTGACCATGCGTTGCGTAATAAATTACTTAACTTTCGGTTAAGTTTACTAAGTAGTCAATTAATATTTTTTTTTCTTCTTATATGATTGTCAAATATCACGTCCTCGAGTATCGTTGGTGACTCACCAGTCACCCTGTATAGTTTATACATTATAGATTACACCATGGATAAGAAACAAGAAAAGGGAAATGAAAATATTACAATTGTGTCGAAAGATATATGAGCATACTATGTTTGTTTATGACAGTTTCGCGGTAGTCCGACCACCTGGTCACCACGCGGAACCCAACCAGGCGATGGGGTTCTGTTTCTTCAACTCGGTGGCCGTCGCCGCCAGGATACTGCACACGCGGCTGCATCTGCAGAGGATACTCATCGTCGACTGGGTGAGGACATCACCTACCTATTCATTCATAGACATACCTCTATCTTTTTCTCCAGCAACAGTACTCAAGTCATAGGGGATGGTCTTTTCGGTCCATCAAATTGGCATAAAATGGACATAATTTAATCAGTTTTTATTTTTAACCGACTTCGAAAAAAGTAGGAAGTTCTCAATTTGGTTGCATATGAACCGATGGTAATTATTTTTGCGTTGGGTTCAGTACAGCTCCAAAGTGGTCCCATAGTAATATTATTGTCTTCGTCGTTCTTTTTTTTAAAGTTATTTATTCTTCTACTACCCAAGCTTTTCTAACTGTACTATACCGGTCTCTTTTTCGCACATAGATCCATATAATTATTATTTTAAAGATGGCAAATTTATTACAATAAATCCCAAAATAATACTTATATTAAGGTTAAAATCACTTAAATCAAAGTATCCACCTAAATCCGTACTAAATAACGTATGAATGTGATCAGGACGTCCATCACGGCAACGGCACCCAGCAGATCTTCTACGAGGACCCTCACGTGTTGTACATGAGCATCCACCGGCACGACGAGGGGAACTTCTTCCCGGGCACGGGGGCCGCCACCGAGTGTGGCGCCGGCCCCGGCCTCGGGTTCAACGTCAACGTGGCCTGGGGCTCCGGGACCAACCCGCCGCTCGGGGACGCCGAGTACCTGGCCGCCTTCCGCTCCGTCATCATGCCTATTGCCAAGGTGGGTATCAACCGCCCTGTTCCCAATCATTATGTACTGTTCTTCCATTCAGCCCTTTGTTCCGTTAAATTGATAAGTAAGTGCAAATAAATTTTCTAATATTTGAAACGTTAGTTATTGATGATTTTATTGTATTGTTTGATGGGAGATTTAAAGCCCATTTTACTGTCTATAGTTAGGCGACGATAGCTCAGTGGTAGTGACGTCGAATGCAGAGTCGCGGGTTCGAATCCTACAATGAGCTTGAGCTTTTGATGAAGGAAAACATCGTGAGGAAACCATAGCACGGTGGTAGGGTACTTTGTAGTACTCGCCTGGCTGGCTACCACAATCAAAAAATCCGGTATGTTTATGTACTTTCCGGTATGTTCCGACAGCTGCACTTAAGAGCCAGTTCTTACCACCATCGGCCGCATCATCACTGACCATGGTGAGATTGTGGTCTAATGCAGGCCTATACATATAAAAAAAAAGATAACACTAATTTCACTGTGCAATTTGTCTGACTCGAAAATTATCTTTGGCTCGAAGATTTTTGGTGAAGAGTTTGAATAGTGTAAATAGCTTCCATATTTTATTGCAAATCTAAGATTTACAGATATAGTGTGTTGTTTACAGGAATACGACCCAGAAATAGTGTTGGTATCGTGCGGGTTCGACGCGGCGGCGGGGCACCCGGCCCCGCTCGGCGGCTACAACGTGTCCGCCGCGTGCTTCGCGCACATGACCCGCGACCTCATGCAGCTCGCTAACGGGAAGGTACGGCTACTCCCAGGAACATATTGGTTTAAGGGTCGCTCGTGTATAAACAAAAGAGTGTAGGCCTAAAATGAGATCCTTGGGGAACCCCAACTGTTAAATTTTTTCTAAGTTACTAGTTATTTTTAAATAATATTTCTCGAGTAGGATTACGGTTAAAATATGAGTTGAAGTAGTTTCTAACTCGATTAGAATATAATACTTACTTATTTTGTATTACAACTGTGGTCAATAGTATCAAAGGCTTAGTAAAAATATTTTTGTAGTTTTGTGAGATGAAAAACAGATGACCATATATTTAGTAAGGCAACGCAGGCTAATGGTGTTGTATTGTTTGTTAAGGTGGTGTTATCCCTGGAGGGCGGGTACGACCTGCCGGCAATGTGCGACTGTGCGCAGGAGTGCGTGCGCGCGCTGCTGGGGGACCGCGGGCCCGCCCCCGCGCTGCCCGACCTGGCGCGGCCCCCCGCGCTCTGTGCGCAGCAGGCCCTCTCCAACACCATCGCCATACAGGCTGCCCACTGGCCCAAGGTACCCCACACACTACTACACACAACTACACTACACTACACTACACTACACGCTGCATACTCTACACACTGTTCACAGCGCGGTAGTACTACTCAAACTCAAAAACTCAGTTAAGAATAGTCGATATAACAGACTCTACCACCAATTCGAAATACACGTAGGCTGCCCACTGATTAGGAATTCTGTTTCGATTCTGGATTCCGTAAATCCGTAAAAACACTGCGGCACCTTATGCGGTTGTAATAGGAGCTATTTTGCAACAAAAAGGTGTAGGCTGATCTGTGGCCGTGTGTACGTGGCCTTCCTTATACTTTGGCAAACAACCTATTCTGATATTTTATTGTGTTATGCTTTTTACAGATAAAGCGGTACAGCGAACTAGTGAGCATGTCCGCGCTGGAGGCGGCGCCGGCGGTGGCGGCGGCGCGGTTGGGACGCTTGCAGACCGAGCGGGACGCTGCCGACACCGCCGCCGCCATGGCCACGCTCTCCATGCATCATCCCCACCCGCCCTCCACCGCACCCTGCGCCGGCCCTGCACCGTGCTTGCAGTTAGTTTACTACTATATTATGTACCTTCTTTATGTAACGTGTCAAAGAGTACATAACCTGTTGGGCCCACTTTATAGTGGACAACCGTGTGACGGTATTAAGCCGCTTTTGTTTCTGGAAACTTATTTTGAAAATTTAATGTGGAAAAACAAAATTAACTAGCTAGCTAGCCAGCTATCAGTGACCTCCGCTGTCAGATGGCCGACGCCCAACAGGTGAACATACTTTTATATTACTAAATAAATAGTAGAGAATTTCATAGTGGGTGGGTATTTTGAAACGACACATTTTCATGATGATCTAATTTTGTTATTAGTTATTTTGATCGATGACCTGTCGGGCCTTAGGGCAAATCCGCCACTGAATATACAGCATTTTTATTGAATATCTCTATTGCAGATCACCTGACAGCTCTCGAACGGGATCCGAGGAGCCGATGGAGCAGGACGAGGGCAAGTGAGCGCGCGGGGAGAGCCCCGCCCAGGCCCCTCGCCCCACGGCCGGCCCCCGGCCCCGGCCCCCCGGACCTCAGCCCGGGCCCGTGCAATAGCGCGACCGTCCGGCCAGCCCGGATGCGTCCGCATATTATTTAACACTTCGACATTCCCCCGCGCGGCGGGCAGTGTGTACTCTGCTCTACTGTACGTAGTAGATAGTTATGTTATGTCAATTCGTTTGTAATAAAATGCGCGAGTGCCATGTCGTCCTCGTAGGATACTCGAATCTTTTTTTATAATATAGATAGGAAAAGAACGCCCGTTCTATGTCGTTGTACTTGAAACATTTAACTGGTGTCCGATGGAAGATTATTTATTTAGAGTATACGGTCGCGGCCGGTAAGTTTAACGGAGTTGTATGTATATTTATGATATGAGGTGTGCTGTGATCTTGCCAGCGAGTGAGTGCGGCACATTCCAGCGGTGCGGGCGCCGGGAGCCGGACCGGTACCGGACCGGCACCGGACCGGCGGCGGACCGGCGTCCGGCGCGAGCGTGTTGCGTTGAGAGATGTCACATGTCACGTTGGAACTTATTTGTCGGTAGTTAATATTTTAAACGAAACGTGTCCTGCCAAATACTTGTTTTTTTTCTGTAAATCGCGATGTGTTATATGTATATTACATAAAAAAAAAATGTTTAGTCGATGTAATAATTCATAATGAATTAGTGAAAGTATAGAGAATTTTATGTGTCTGTGGTTATATATTAAAAATTAAGACAAATCTTAATTTGAAAGCTTTAAAAAAGTAGTAAAATAACGTGTACAAAAATATATTAATAAATATTATATTATATTCAGATGAGAATGCTGTTTGTTATGTGTTATTATGGAGTACATATATATATGTGTACAGTTTATTGTTGGTACCTATAAGGTTGGACGTTCGCTCACCGCGACCGCGACGCCGACTACTTGCATATTTATATAAACAGACGTAAACGCTGCTACATTAGATCTAGCGCATCGACCCGAGTCGAGATTTTGTACCCTCTTCATAAACCGGGCGTATACTTACTATTTATTAGACGCTGATAGTTAACGTGTGTCCGACTGTACCCAAGAAATCTATAAATACCAAAGATTGTTTCAAATTATGAATTTGCAGAGAACTTTCATATTTGTACATATTTGTATGTATAATGCTTTTAAACGAAAATATTTTGGAATACCCGATTATATAGTAAAGTGAAATATCGGGATATATGTATTCTACTGCTATACTATAGTGAATTCTTGAATCTTGGTGCTCTATTCAATAAGCACAAATGTATTTCTATGTCGAACTTGTGCGGTCACATTTCCCCCTTTTTAAGGGTTTTAAACATATTCTAAACACTAATCGTGTTTCTGTATTGGAATATCCAATTTTTTAAAGTTTGCTATGAGTGTTATGAACCTATAAAAAATGATTTTTGGGGTTTTAAATTTTTTATCTAAAATTGGGGACACATGAACGAATTAAACTAACTTCTCACATTTGTAAGCGAGCTTATATTTGTTCGATCATGTGTACCCATTTTAAGATTTGGTATCTCCATAAGGAGATTGTAATTTGTCTCAGGGTCAATCGCATCCTTTTGTAAATTAAATAAAATAAATAAAAAAAGTTATTCAATGTGTAATTAAACATGTGTTCTATTATAAAGTAATTATCTCTTATATGTCAAATAATGGAGACTATGTATTCATTCAGTTTCTGTCTAACACTTTTCAAATAGCCAATAATGTAGAATAACTAAAATCGAAGCTGATATATTGCCTATGTGGTAGATACTATTTGAAATATTGAAACTCAGTATAATATATTAGTCAAATTTAGATTCGTCTGTGAATGACCTTATGCGAAACATGTGGAATGTGCAAGCATCTTTGAGGTTTAAATAACCTTTTTTGTCATGACAATAAAACGAGAAGTTACATAAATAAAGATGGATTTATCAATTGGTGTAATAGACTTTAATGTATAACGCATAAGGTCATTTATTGAGGTATAAAAATGTATTAAATACTTGGTTCCTCTCAATTGCAACACGGTCGGTAGGTAACGACGACTCAGCGGTGTGTAAACGTATATATTTTTGTATGATGGCTGTCTGTTTGTATGTATGACATGAACGTACGGGATGCAATCCATTGTACGATAAATACAGAGTTAAACAAATGTTGTGTCTTTGAGAATTTTATTGTTAAATTGGAATACAGATGAAATAATTATTTAATAAATGTATATATATATATTTGGAAATATTTACGCATTTTTATTTTTATTCCTGATTAAAAAGAAATAGGAACCTTCGACCACTGAAATACCTCAAGATTATCACAATGGCGTTTAAACAATAAAAATTACCTTCTACAAAAATAGTACCGAAAATATCGCGTCACAGCATTGATATAAATTGCATATCTTACAAAACTAAAGTAAATATAAAAATTAACACTTATGAATAGTACATATATTATTATGTATATTATTGAACTTTTTTTTTTTTAAATTACATTATGTATTTAATTAATGGCCTACGTCGCTTGTTTGAAAAAAAATGACTAAATGCCAGTCGGATGCGCACACAAAGGGTTATGCACCATCGTACAGACAGACAGAAATCCACATTCTGTTTATCTTAGTTAGTCTATTTCAGTTATCTGTAAAATGATCAACCGTCTACCTATCACAGGTCATGAGATACAGCCCGCTGACAGACCGATGGACAGCGGAGGTTTAGTTATAGGGTCCTGTTGGCATTGGCACCCTTTAGGTACGGAAACACGTGTTACTAAAAAAGTGACATACCTACTCCATAAACCTAGTGAGAAAAGTGACGTATATATGCATACTCAAATTAATGGATAAAAATATCCCATAAATCAATAAATCATGTCCATACTTTGTAAACACCAAAATTAATCCTCCAAGAACCATTTAAAAGTTACATAATATATACAACAAGACTAATAACTAAAACGACTAGACTAGTTTCGCAAACTAAATACAGTCTTATATAAATGCTAAAAGTGAGCTTAGCTGTTTTACACTATATTCAAGTCTTAGCCATGTTAGTTGTCATATAAAAATATACCTTATTTTATGTTGGGATACAGTTGAGTGTCGCTATAGTCGATCTGGCGGGTCGAGTGTCGCGCAGTGACAGTTGCATGAACTTACTGGACACTCGTTGTGTTCCCTGAAATGGAATATTATCAACTTAAAAATCAAACAAATACAGGCTCACTTTTAGATGAGTGAAATCACGCAAAAACAATCTTTTCATACAATTTGACCGAACAAGATCAATGTTTTATTTATTTATTTAATCAAAAGGAATCTAGAGCATTTCAAGTATTATTTATGATAATATCATTTTGTGTTTTAAAGAGACATAGGCAGGCCTGTCTCACTCCGCGTGTAGGTATCGAAAACGCAAGTACAAGCGGCGGCCGCGTTGCCGCGGCTAGTCCAGAAGGGACTCACGATCGAGCAGTGACGCACGCCGCGCGAGTTTTGTTCGTCACGACTACTTCGCGATCGCGATCCTAACTATCGTTGTTTTAAATATGGAGAGTTGTATGCCATAAAATATTAGATTGAATACCTTATAATTGGGGCAATAAGTTAATTAAATAACGGTTACATACAAATCACCAGGCTAGCTCCTACACTATAATACAATAATCTAGTATATTTGTTATGATGAAAATAGTTAAGAACTAACATTGTGATTTTTAGGTGTTGGCTCTTAGACTATCTTGTTCGCGTCGTATGTCATTCTGATTTGATACGCACTTATCTACCTACATGTTTAGGTGAAACAAGATATTTAGTTTCATAAGCAAGTTAGTTAGGTACACACTAACGTACGCCGTGTGGATAAAAAAATAGTTTTCTGTTCTACCTACTACTACCACAGAATAGGTACATAAATAGTATACTACTAGGTTTATTCGAAGTATATAGATAATTAGTAGTTAAATATCCGGATTAAATTATTTTTATTTGAAGACAACCCTAACGTCGTCAGAAAAGGTAAGCGATACGCGATAGAAAGAGACGCGACTTGTAGGTGAATATAACAGTAGGTTATTAAGCGCTGTGCGATCTGAAGTGCACTTTATAATAACGTATTTTACGTAACGTAGCAAGAGTTCCTATTTCTTTGATTGATTTTGGGGAGTGAATCTACTGTACTTGTACTATTAAGTATTCTGTGACATAGGTAAGTGGACGATATAACTGTTATTTACAATATTTATTCAAAACACTAGCTACTAATAATTTTGTGTTGTTATTTTGTCAATCACAGTATTGTGTATGAAGTTTCGAGTTTACAGAGTTAGTTTACTACAAAAAATTTGGATTTTTTTCAAAGTCGGTCCCATCTTTTGGTTTAAGTTATTCAGCACGGGTACATGGGTATAGAAAATGCCATTTCAAAATATTCATCGTTATAATCTGAAAGAAAAATTCATACATTATGCAGTCATTCGAAGTCAGTTGTGAAAGTCATTCAGTGCCTCGCAGTGATGTGACTCGCTTCGAAGATCAGAATCGGGAGATACGTCCTTGATAATAAGTACCCTATGTCTTTCTCCATATCATCGTCTATCTGTATGCCAAATTTCAGCCCGATCCAAATGTATTGAAAGTACCTGAACCAATCTATAAGATGTGCTGCGTGTCCGCCATGCCTGCAGGCGACGCACCAGCTGAACCAGGCGCCGAAGTGCGCGCCCCCCGCGGCGCCCCCCGCGCCCCCCCCGGCGCCCCCAGCGCCCCCCGCGCCCGTGCCCAGGTGCAGCGAGCACACGCCGCACCGCGGCAGCGGCTTGCGGCAGTTCGGGCACGACGAGATTTGCTGAGGGAACACCAAATTATAGTAGAAAATCAGGAGAAAACCGTGTACAAATAGAATAGATGTCAGCATTACAATGACATAGCATTATTGTCTTTTAATGTATTTTCGTGGAATATAATTTTAAAATATTGCTATATCCTTTTATCATAAAATGAGGTATAAAATCAATTGATCAGAAATTCGACGATGTAAACAAATTTCGAGATACCCGTACTGGAAGTTTGTGTAATTTACTGGCTTACACAACCAATCACGCTACCGTCCTCGACGGCGAGGACCGCCGCGACGTCCCACTCAGTCTCGTCCCGTTCAAGCGGCCCGACCTACCTACAGTAATCCGACCGCCCCCAATTAGTCGTAACTCGTACAAAGTCCTCCCCCTCCCCCGGTAACGCCCTGAGCCGAGGTTAATACCCCATTCGGGGGTGCCCTCAGGCGTTGTTACCTATATATTATCCGGCTGAGAGCCCTCTGCGCTCGCCGATTTGTCCGGTAAGGCTGCTGCTTTCAAAAAAAAAAAAATTACCGGCTTTACGAAAATAAATGTTCAAAGTACCAAAGTTGATATAATTTTGTATGAAAAGTTAGATATTTTTCTTTCGCTATTTCAAAATTATTGGTCCCATATTATCTTAGAGCAACACGGGCCGGCAAACTGGACTCTATTGATGAGTAGGTATTTCATCCTACTCATATTATAAACGTGAAAGTTTGTATGTATGTATGTTTGTTGTTCTTTCACGCAAAAACTACTCAACGGATTTGGAGAACCCTGGAATAAAATATACATACTTTTACCTGATACCTCGGGAACGCTGGTTAAACCGCGGGGTAACAAAAATGACACAACATCATGATAGTCTCTGTAAGTAATATACTATGGCAGCACAGTGGAGCGTGGTTACCTTCATCTTGGCAGCGGGCGGCGGCAGCCTGGCGACGCGCACCCTGGCGGTGCCGGCGGGGGCGGCCACGGACTTGCCGCAGTACGTGCACGCCACGCACACGTGCCGCGGCACGCCCTCCCCGCCCCCGCCGCCGCCCCCGCCCCCACCGCCGCCCCCATCGCCCCCGTCGCCCCCCACGCCGCCCCCGTGCACCCCCGTGTCCAGCGCGCAGCGAGCCCACCACAGCTGCCAGCTGTCCAGGATTGTGCGGTAGCTGCACACGGATACCATTTTTAAATTTAGATTGCATTTTTTTTTATTTCAATAAGATTTTCATTACGAAGTTAGAAATATGAATCACTAATAATAATATTAAAAAAAATATCCGAGTTTCTAACGGTTTTTATATATTTACCTCTATGTACCAAGTCCATATGTCATTTCATTTATCATTATTTTACATTTACTCAACACTTTAAAAAATCAGTTGCAATATCTCAATTACCTACGTAAATTCGTTAAATTCCCGAATTATTTAGAAGCTGACAAACTCAATCCAAAATACATACATACCTACAATATAAAGCACTTGGCAAAAATCCATATCAGTTGAATATTATTGGGTAAATTCATACTAATTGCGTAGCCATTATATGACCTTTATACTTAGGATGAAATAGGAAGTGATCAAATATTTCCACAACTAACATAAGGGTAGCGTGGCCGAGCGGTCTAAGGCGCTGGTTTAAGGCACCAGTCTCTTCGGAGGCGTGGGTTCGAATCCCACCGCTGCCAATAATGTTTTGCTCCCATATTCCAGACATACCTACACAAAAACGAATAATAACAGTATTTTTTTTTAAATCGTCGTGTCACTTAGCAACCAATAATACCTAAGTACGTTGATAGATATAGTTGATATAGATAGGGACACAGGAATGTATTTACGTAACGTTTGTGCGTTACAGTAGGGAGTTTCATACAAACAATACCTAAACGGCTCGAGTTGATACGGTGTTCTCCCTTTCCCAGTTGATACGTGTTGTGCTGTGACCATTATGAACTTAAACATGACATGATGGTAATGTATGTTTGGAGGGCCACCAGTCCAGGAGTAGCAGGTAGATTGGTAGGTGTGTGTACCTGTCGAGCCAGTGCTGCACGCTGGGCTGCTTGAGCAGGTCGGCGGTGAAGCAGCGCGCGGCCACCAGCGCCGCCGACTGCACGTCGCCCGTGTGCTCCGTCCAGCGCTGCAGGAGGGTTATCCCCTCTGGACTCGCACCTGCCAAACATAACACAAAGCTAACTATCTAAGTTATGAACGACCAAGGTGGATGACTCCTCCATTGACAGGCCAGTTAGCGCAGTTATGTATTTACAAAAAAAAAGTAGTATATCAGTTAACAGGTTGCCATACAAGCTCTGCTTAGTTTGGGATCAGATAACCGTGTGTAAAAAAAGTCCTAATATATTTATTTATTGAACAAGGAAGATCTTCGACCAGACTAAGTGAACTTAACAAGTTGGATGCATATACCGGATGATTTTTAATCACCGTTAAAAAAAATATACGCATAAGGTACCATTAAGATTCTATTATTGAAAAAAATGTCTTCGGATGTAGAAAATACTACACAGATTTTTTTGTCATCCCTGCCTTGTTCGCAATCATTATATACTTCTTACATTCAGACCTTCTATCCGTCATATCGGCATTCACTCTTTTCTCTCTCTTCTCATATCATCTTTCACATAATCCATCCATCTCTTTTTCTTCCCCTTCCCGTAAATCCATCAGCATTCATTTAGAGGAGATGACAGCTCAGTGTGCCGAATAGGGTAGTTGACACTATCAAAAATAAATGACCAAACACTAACAAATGCATAAAACATCTAAAAACACGTGGAAATAACAAATATGTTGGACATTTAATGCTTTTTATGATTTTTAATTACCAGTGGAACCACTAAGAGTATATGATTTGATGCTATGAAACTATGACGTCATAATGTAATATTTCATACAGAATTCCATACAAACTATCGTTTTGACATTTATTAAAAAGTAGCTGATTTGATATGTCAGTCAACAACCCTATTCTACAATGAGCTTGAACATTCGGTGAAGGAAAACATCGTGAGGAAACCATAGCACGGTGGTAGGGTGCTTTATTGTACTCGCCTGGCTGGCTACTACCCTCAAGTTGAAAATCTATCGCCAAGCACCTTCCAGTGTGATTCGACAGCTGCGCTTGAGAGCCAGTTCCCTTCTAGGCTTTGTGTGCTTACCACAATCGGTCATATCATCACTCTTTTAGTCCATAACATAATATGTCCATACCACGACAAACGGTTCCCTCTTCAAAGAGAAGTTCGTCAAGACCAGAACGATCTGCACAGCAGTTGGTATCAAGAAGAAATAGTTCTAGATCATAAAAGAACGAGTAGCTTTTTTGGAAAGGACTAAAATTGATAGCCCGATTGATGGCTTCATCAACCTTATCGGACAAATCGGCGAACGCAGAGGGCTCTCAACCGGGCAAAATTTAGTTAACCACGCTTGACGGCACCCCCGAATGGAGTACGAACCTCGGCTCAGGGTGTCACCGGAGGGAGGACTTAGTACGAGTTACGACTAATTGGGGGCGGTCGGATTACTGATCGCAGCTCGGGCCGCTTGAACGGACGAGACTGAGTGGGACGTCTATCTAAGAAAACTCATTCTTTTTGTGATTTTGAAATATTAAATACAGGGTTTTGTCCCGCGTTCCCGGAATTAAAAATAGCCTATGTTACCCTCCAACCTATACCCTATCTGTATGCCAAAAAACACATCAATCCGTTCCTTCATTGGTGCGTAAAATAAAGGACAAACTAATGAACACACTTTCACATTTATTTGTAAGGAATATCCCGTAAAAAAACATTGGCAGCGGTGGGATTCGAACCCACGCCTCCGAAGAGACTGGTGCCTTAAACCAGCGCCTTAGACCGCTCGGCCACGCTACCCTTACATATAAAACGGGAATAACTGAATCGGTATCTTTTACGTGACATTGTGCAACATTGTTAGATTATGCATAAGCTGACGCATATATACCTATAATTGCATCATCCATCCATACTAATATTATAAATTATAAGTGTGTGTCTGTTTGTTTGTCCGTCTTTCACGGCGGAGCGACGAATTGAAATGATTTTTAAGTGGAAATTAAGGGAAGGAGAGTGACATAGGCTACTTTTTGTCTCTTTCTAACCCCCCACTTTCCTAAAATGGGGGGTGGGAGTTTGTATGGAGCATTCCGCAATTGTCAAGGTAGAAAGCTAAAAATTGGTTTGCCGACGATTTGTGACTAACAAAAAAATGCATAATTTTTTTTTTTTAATCTGCCCCAGCCCCTAAATAGGGGATGGGAAAATTGGGGATCAGGAAAGAGGAACCGTGTTACCCCGAATATAATTTGAACTGTCAGTGAGAAATGATAATTTAAAAATTGTGTAGGTATATTCTAGCGCTCAGGCGAAAAACGTAAGAAAATTCGACATTATTCATCGAGGGTAGCGTGGCCGAGCGGTCTAAGGCGCTGGTTTAAGGCACCAGTCTCTTCGGAGGCGTGGGTTCGAATCCCACCGCTGCCAGATATATTTTACCAAATCTATTATAATAAACAAGGAATGATTAACCAAATCCATCAACTTTTAACACCAGTAACACTATATTTTTAGGAACACAAAACGAACTATTGCTTGGGTCCTCGCGAATCCTTACGAAATCGGTTTAAGGAATTTGACATATTAACCTTACCGTCGCTATACGTTTTTGAAAATATTATGTTTGTCCGTAAAAATTTAAATCTATTTGACACAAACAGTAGCCGCCATAACCTAAATACTAGAAACAAAGATAAAATTGTTACACCTAGATTCAGGCTAGCGAAAGTCAATAAGTCTTTTCTCGGGAACTGCATTCGCTTTTATAATAAAATCCCATATGAAGTAACTAAGATGTCTTATAATAAATTCAAAGAGCATGTTAAACATAAGTTGATCGACAAGGCCTACTATAAGGTGGCTCATTACATAGAAGACAAGAATACATGGTTGTAGTAGCTTCTCTCTGCACTTGCAGCCCCCTCCACAAGTGATAATTGTATGAAGTTTATGTATATTTAAGACAAAAACTGTAATTACCTACATAAATTTAAAAAAAAAGATCCACCAAAAAAAAAACGCCTTGCCGGAGTCTTCTCAGTTCAAGTGTATTCCGAACCGGTAGTAGAGTCTATTGTAAAACTGTAACTGTTGACGTTCATAAGTGCCTTATTAGGGCCTAAACTGAATAAATGAGTTTTTGATTTTGATTTTGATTTTGAACTTGTCAGAAAGAACTGGGACTATTTAAATCACCTCACACAAACTGACAGTAAACTGTAGACTCCAGCACAAATCCCAGCAAGGTATTCTCTTACTTTAATCTTAAGTTTCTTTGAACGCGTTAATCTCCGGATCTACCAATTGGATTCCAAAAATTATTTCACTAATATGAAGCTACATTATCACCGAGGCTGCTTTTCATCGCAGGTACGCGAGTGAAACCGCGGAGAACAACTATATCAGTTATCTGGTTGCCCATAGTACAAGCTCTGCTTAGTTTGGGGTTCGATAACCGTGTGTGATGAAAGTCCCAGGATATTTTCTTACCAGTGAGCAGTATCCCGGAGAGGTCCCCCTGCTGCACGAGCGCGTCGCAAGTCTGCTTCACATATTCGTGGAGCTTCGCATCCGACAGGAAGATGCACGCGAACGCCACGCGGTCTTCCAGACGCATTTCCGTTTCCTCCTGACCATTGAACAACATGCTTGTTGGTGAGAACATCAGCTCGATGTTGAATTTAAAGATTATTTTGAATTTTAAAGATATTTCTATATATAAGTAAATCTCAAAAAAATAACTAAAACGCTTTTATCTATTAAAAATATTAGTATGAACATGAATAAATTGGCATGTAACATTCCTAACTCCAGTAACTCTAGTTTTAAGAAGGTACTTTGGGAGGTTCTATATTTAAGAATATATTTCTAATCTAAATATATGGTTCGACGCGTCAACATCGGTAGCATAGATATAGTACTCACCAAGACCTGTGCCATGTCGGGTTGGTGGTAGTGCGTGGGCTGGGGTTGGGGCTGGGGCTGGTGCTGGTGCTGCGGAGGCTGCGGATGCGGATGCGCGGGTGCGCTGGCGGCGATGAACCGCAGCAGCGCGCGCAGGTACGCGTCGGGAAGCGCCGGCGCAGCCGCACCCACTACGTCGCGCCACAGTCTACACAGCATTGGAAATATATTCATTACAAGCTTCCGCCCCACGGTTTCACCAGAGTTCCCAAAGGATCTAATGTTTTCCCGGGATAAAAAGTATTCTATGTGTTAATTCAGGTTATAAACTATGTGTGTTTCAAATTTTATCCAAATCCGTTCAGTAGTTTTTGCGTGAAAGAGTAACAAACATCCATCCATATTCACAAATTTTCGCATTTCTAGTATTAGTAGGATTTAGTTTTTTATCTGGCCCTCGATCGCTTTATTTTCATACAAACATTGTATATACTATTGTCATCCTTATTTTTTTGTCACAATACAAATAGGCACAAAATCGATGTCGGTCGGTTCACTGACGAACAGCCTGCGTAGTAAGGCACAAATGACATTGGATTGGGTAAATGACATATAATATGTAGTATACCTCTCGTCGGAGAGCCCAGCGAGTGCGAGCGCGACGACGCGCAGCTGGGGCTCCCGGGCGCGCGCGAGCACGTCCAGCGCGGCGCGCAGCCGCAGGTGGAAGCCGGCCAGCGCCGCCGCGCGGCACGGCGTGCCCGACGCCTCCGCCAGCTCCACGCCCGCGCCCGCGTTCTCCCACCCCCACCCCCACCCGCACAGCGACAGCGCGCGCGTGCGCTCCACGCTCCTATATACACAAACACTCTCTACTCTACTCTATATACCCACTTCACTACCAATAAGATAACTACCAGTAGAACGACAGTAGAACCTTGTGGAATGCTATTTACTACCATAAAAGAAATGCTAGTAAATCTTAATTCGTCAATGTAAATAAGAAAAAGAAGTGGGCCGAAAGTAGAGCCTTGAGGGACACCAATCACACTAATCTAGGAACCTATTTCTATAAAAAATCTGTTTATCCGCCATATTTATTTGTGACTACGAGTAGCCCGGCGTTTTGAATCCAGCCCTCCTGGTATTTCGTGGTCGTCGTCGACCAAAATAAAATACAAAAAAAAAGTTTAAGTTTAATACCAAAACGGTGGATAAACGATCTATTTTTACTATTTTACACAAAATCAATGGTTTTGAACCTTAATCAAATATTTTCACAAATAATAATCATGATATACACAATCAAACGCTTTGAAAAAGTCACTAAAACTCCATAAGGACTCCTCTAATACATCATTTTAATCACTTACCTATAAATAGTAACCCGTCTATTCGGCAAATCAGGTAGTAACGATGGTACAATTTCTGACCGATACCCGCCATCACCCGGTGATCGCAGGACTGTTCGTACACCCGGATGCTTCCAAGGACTGTTTCTGATACACCCTGTACAATATAATACACTTGTTGAAGGAGAAAATTGTTAAATAACTTGAGACTTTAAAACTGGAAAAGCTTACCATCTTCAACGAGCGACTTGCTGAGTGCCAAGAAATGCCATAATCCACTTAATGCTTCATCTTCAGCTAAGTCTGCATTCTGCCATAAATCTGACTATAAATAAAAAAAGAAATACTACAACACAATCCTAGTAAATTAAAGATTATAAAGTCATCATCATCATGTCAGCTTAAAGACGTCCACAGCTGGACAAAGGCCTCCCCCAAGGATCTCCACAATGGCCGGTCTTGCACTACCTGCAACCAGAGGTTTTCCGCAACCCTCACAAGATCGTCGGTCCACCTTGTTTATAAAGTTATTGCAGAAAATTACCTTAAGGCCATAATCAGTCTGCGCTCGTTTCTTCATTACATAAGAGATGTCGTCCAACTCTGCGTAGAAGTCATCGGCCATCAGCCGCAGCGTCCCTCCCCCGCCCGACCACACAGGCCCCCCGCCCCCTCCCCACGACACCGTCACGCGCTCGCATACTGTGTAGTCTACTATACCACCTGTTCAAAATGTTCTACTTATTATTTGTTTTGATGTTAGCTGAGTAATAACAGTAAGGAAGAAAAGTGGCCCTAAATTAGAGCCTTGTGGTACACTTACTTTGAAATTATAATTTTGGTATCAAAATAATTTCATAAATTCAAGATATTTAATGCATTCATTTGTTTTTTTTTTAAATCATATCTTAGATTTTCATGATTAGCTTTTAATTATAGTCAATATCTACGTTTATCTCCTATGACACCATCAATGTATGACTTAAAATCAGGACTAAAACCAGTAAACTTAAATCAAACACTCTTAAATATTAGGCTACATCAAAAATGAGTGGTACTGCGTACCTGTAGCGCAGACGGCGAGGAGCCTGGCTTCGTGCGCTGGATGCCAGCTGCAGGCCACCAGCGGAGCCCCGCCAGCCCCTCCGGCCCCGGCGCCGGGCGCCACGTCCCGCTCGATCACACTCGGCCCGCGCGAGTACTGCTCCTCCAACTCCGCCTCCACTGCTGCTAACTGGTAACATGTCACTTTCTAAATTACTGGATTCCTGTATAAACTGAAGAATATTGAAGTTCAGAACATTCTAGAGAATTTTCATCATCCATTAGCGTTTTTCAAAACAATACTCGTTTTTTCCAGATCCTTTGTAGTATCCGTCTGGCTGGCTACACCACCCTTAAGGGTATACCTTCGGTTGGAGCGCGAAATTCCAATTTTATCAAGTTTTTTGCAAATTGCAGCTCAGTTATAGGTCGTAAGTTATCAACATGTTATTTGCGAGAAGAATGGTAGTATATTTACTGATTAATAACAAAAGAAATCATCAACATATTCCTCCAAGGTATATTACTGACATATACGACTATTTCATGAAAATGTTACTAATATACCTTGGAGGAATATGTTGATGATTTCTTTTGTTATTAATCAGTAAATATACTACCATATACTAACCGACGCCTCCACCTTCAGGGGGGACCTTCGATTGGAGCGCGAAATTGAAAATTAAGTAAGAAGTTAAGTTGAAAATCTTTCGACAAGCACCTACCGGCGTTGCCTTCTTGGCATTGTAACAGGTGGGCAACACATTGACAATGCCTCTCGTATTGCAAATGGCGATCTCATTTATCTAAGGTAACCGAAATGTTAGTCGAGTGTGAAAGATGTGACATTTTTTTTAAAAACATTACCGCATTATCATTGTTATAGGTCTTTAGATCGTTGTTGGCCTGTTGTATGTCGTGCAGCCGCAGCGTGTTCGAGTCGCGCTGCAGGGCCAGCAGCAAGTTGCGTCTGAAACATAACTAGTATCGTCAATTACTATTGTCATGGGGTTGAGTTATCGGAGTTCTTGGGGTCAAGTTATTTGGTTCGAGTTATAGGGGTCGAGTTATCGTAAATTCCCTCACCTGGTGGGGCACCACTGTATGTGAGCGAGCGGTCGCGGGTGTTGCAGCGTGAGCACGGGTCGGTCGAAGGCCCGAGCGTCCCACACACACGCCACGTTATCCCCGCGGGACGCTATCTGCCACGGATTGTGAGGGTCGGCACACACTCCATAGCTGTGCCGGCTTGTCGTCAGATTTACTGCTTTGTTTGATAGATCTAGAGGGAGATTATGGAGTTTTAGAGTTCAATGGCGTGATATCTTGATTAAAACTGTCTTTTGTTTTGGACATAATAATATTTGTACTTAGGATATTATTCACTCTGTGGTAAAAGAGAATATGATCACAACAAAAAATTCAATAGTAAAAAAATAAAAAATGTGTAAAACACATTTTAAAATTGGTTAAATTTGTTTTAGAGTTATCTTCCCAGTATTTTATCTTGATTTGAATCAGTCAAATACACAAAAAAATAATGTCAATCTCACCTCTAAGATCAAATATCTTAATGTACTTGAGGTTCATGGAAGCCAGCAAGGTTCTGTTGGAGCAGTTGGCCCATGCTACGTTATGAGCTGTCTCGGAGAGGCCCATCTCAGCGAGGGGCCGACTAGGTTCCGGAGATGACGATGGGACTTCTGAACCTGAGAATGAACACTAAAGGTATTTAAGAGAGCTTATCCATTCAGGTTGCTGTATTTTATGAGTAACTAGCTGACCCGGCAGACGTTGTCCTGCCCTGAGAACAAAAATAAAACTGGGACCTACATACCTATCCCTACCTACTCCTATCTACCTGCCACTACCTACCCCTACCTACCTTACCTACCTACCCTACCTACCCCTACCTATCCTATGTCCTTCTCCTGGCTCTAAACTACCTCCCTGCCAATTTTCAGCTAAATCGGTTCAGCCGTTCTTGAGTTATAAGTGGAGTAACTAACACGACTTTCTTTTATATATATAGATTTTATATCAAAATGAGAGATTAGGAGTTTAGATGGAAAATAAAAATAATATCATTTCACTGAATCATTAAGGTCCAAGTTCAAGCAAATGGAAAATGTTTACCGCCAATTTTCGTTGGGAAAATAATGGTAAACGCCCAATAATAATTTATCGGACCATTTTCTAGTCGGTAAATTTGGACCTAAAACTTTGATAGTATTTATTAGAAAGTTAAGATTTATTTTTCTAAAGTATGATAATCTAGAATTTGTCTTTTCTTTCTTTTTTCTTGACTTCCATAAAACATTGCTATACTATTTTATTTAGAAACCAACAGTCTCTTACATGCAAAAAGAGCCTTCTCAAGCGACCTACTTAAGATTCCACAACAAGTAACAATTTGTCTCTTCTCACCTCTGGAATCATCATACAGTGTGGAGCCTCTGTGGATGTCCCACAGCAGTATGCAGTGGTCGCTGCGGTGCTTCTCCATCGCCACGGCCAACATGTTGGTCTCCACGTGACTCCAAGCCACGGAGTTGCATAAGCGGGCATAGCGAGGTACTGAAATGATAATGTGAAATTTTATTTCAATGTATAAAACTATTATAAATGTGTTATACTAACTATACCCCACAGTTTCGGTCGCGTTCCCGGGATGAAAAGTAGCCTATAACCTTTGGGGATAATGTAGCTTCCTATTAATGATAGAATTTTTAGAATCGGACCATTATCTAAAGAGATTAGCAGGTTCAAACAAACAAATGGTAATAGCATAATTCTATTGCATTTAGGAATTGGGATACTTATTATTATTATTTTATAATTTCTTGCTCGCAACTTTTGTTTGTAGACTCATACCATGTCTACCCTACCCTACAGTATTCAAAAATACTTTGGGAACATAATCAAATAATCATTTTGTGGATATTTTATTGATCCTACTGATATTCTCCTATCTTCAGTAATTAAATAAAAAAAACAAAAATACAAGATGCACTTTTAAAGTTTGGCCAGAAATAAGCAGTATGTATTGTTTATAATCCTATGGGTGACAAATAACTTTTTATCATAGAATAAACATTTTTAGAGACCGCTGGATGGCTGTAGTGCAAAACCGGCCATAGTGGAGATCCTTGGGGATGCCTTTATCCAGCAGTGGACATCTTTCAGCTGACATCAATCATCATGTATAATAGTTATAGAAATTTAACTATTCAAAGTATTTCATGGTTAATATAATGTTATCACTCACCAAACTCTCTACCAACAAGTCCCAATGGATCATAAGTCTGTTTAAGAGTATTGAGTGTAACACGTCCATTAGCATGTCCCAGTGCTAGCAATGGCTCTGGGAGGTCTGTGATCGAGCTGATGTCCACACACCGCACTCCACTTGCACTCTGCGACGCAATCACTGTTGCTCCTCGCGTTGAAGATATAGGAGTAACTATAACAGTAAGAGAATATGGTATGCAAATACTTTTTGACCGCAACTGCTGTACCGCGCCTTAGGTATGACGGCAGATAAGCAACTGCTTCGCCCCCTCGTCTCGCCGCTCGCTTACCTAAGGCGCGGTACAGCGGTTGCGGTCAGACTATAAAACTAGTTTTAAGTTTAAAAGATTAGCACAGCATTTTATTTCTAAGCTGTTGGATAGATCTAAAACATACTAACATGTTGTTTTCTTTTCTACTTCCTTGATACGAGCTACTTCGTATAAGGTTATGTCCGGGCCCCATATAATGAACTTGTCGTGATGCACGGGAGACCAAAGGACATCTAATTTGACTCCCGACATTATTTGTCGTGAATAAACTACACGTTAGGAATAATACGGTACAAAATTCACGATTACGAAATTCAAAACAAATTATTATTATTTTGATGACAAATTGACAGGACTCATTACTCTGTGGTAAAACTGTATAAAAAGTTACTTTACTCTGACTGACAGGCAGAAGTTGCGAATATGAACTTTTAATACTTTTTAATTGAGTGAGATTCTTCGGTTTAATTTGATTCACACTTTATTGTAGCAAATATGAACATAACAATAAGATTTAATGATTAAGAAGGAATTATTTAATTATTTTCAAAAGTATATTGTTTTCTAGTGCGAACGAACACTACAAAATAATGAAATTTTTGAACGAAGTTATAACTGTCATATCGAATTGAAAAGTATTGCCAGATGAAATATAAAAATACCCGTTATTTGTTGTTTACAAAGTAATTTTTCATTTCGCGCATTTCTAATAAAACATAAGAAAGAAATATAAGAAATTTAGCCCTGTCAACTTACTCCATTTCCTTGTGAATTTAATCAGATTAATTTAATCTTAATTGATCCAATTCCAATTTCTTGTTTATGGCTCCATCGAGTGATCACGACTATTTACCCGTTAATTACAATGACATATACTTGTCTTATTTGGCACCATGAATTCTATCTTTTTTCAATTAGGTTGTAAGAAAGAGAGAAGATGTGACTAATATTCGTTTAGTTTGCAAATAACAGAAGCGACACATTGAATTGAGCAAGCTATTCTATTAGTCGTATGTAGCTGACATGACCTTGAGCGTTTGGGTATTGATACAAATCTAGTTCCATTGTCATCTCCAATGACAATGGACACTCCACAGTCCACACTCATTAGTAATACATAGTATCTCTAGTCACATTAGTCTTTGGAAAATTAATTTCCCTAAAACTAGGGTATTTACATAAATTATTTTTAAAAATGTCCTAAAGAGGGCGCTGGCAGCCTTCGACATCGGCAGCAAGCGATCATCAACCCTTTTTTGACAGATTCGCGTAAAGTTCGTGACCGACCATTGACGAACTATAAAGTGAAATCAATTTGCATCGAAACAATAAAAATATCAAGGATACCTCGCCTCCACTGCTTTTGTTTCGGTAAGTTCTAGAATTGTTACAGTGTATTTGTGTCGTTCGGAAAGCCGTGCCGTGTGTTCATTTCGGGTACAATGACGTGATCGTGTTTACTACTAAGGCAACGCCTCACGTTTCTCCCACAGTTTCTCTTGTATTGTCTCGTTATTCTCACGTATTGGGAGTACCTTTCCCGACCCAGTCCAATGGGATGCTGCTGATGTGAGCATCTTTGATTGTAGCACAGTGTTCTACGAATACCCGTAGACGTCGGCGGCAATATTGCTCGTGACTCACTCGTTTGTGATTGATTTTTCATGATTTTTTCAATCGTTTACCGTTACTACTCGTGATTTTGGCGGAGACAGTAGAAAAATAGTGGTTTTAGTAGCGTATCACAGTGGTGTTGTATTATGGGACTGGCAGGGCTCTCGCTCGCGTCTCCAACGTGGAGACGGTGCTGACTGCTCGTCATGTTCTCTGCGATTGCGTATCAGCTCTCTACTAAGTTTTTAGAGGAAGAGAAGGTGAGGATTATCAGTTTTACATACTGCTATAAAAACGTGTAACTGGAAAATAATAGAAAGTAGATTACTTTGTTTTGTATTTTATTTATAAAAATATTTGTCACAAGTGGCATGAATATACACCTCTTTATAGTGTGCAATAGAGACCATTCTTGTTCAAACTACATTATATGTGACTGATAAATACAAAATAACATGGAGATTGTATTAAAATATAATTATGAATTCTGGTTTAAGTTACATGTTGTACATATACCTAAAACTTACCACTAGTAAGTTAACTTGATGAGTAATTTTCTACTTCCATGAGTAATATGTAAAAAGGTAGATTCATTTCATATTGAGTAATTCTCAGATAATTGTATATTGCTCACCATTACGCTGGCTGCATATAAAAATATACTATATACCTTATATACTTGTAATATATTTAAGATACTTGTAATATAAAAACCAGCCAAGTGCAAGTCGGACTCGCACACAAAGGGTTCCATTATCTATAAAAAAGGGGAAAAAACATGTCTGTTGTATGAGAGCCCCCTTAAATATTTGTTACTCTGTTTTTTTTGTAATTATTGTTATAGCAGCAACAGAAATACATCATCTGTGAAAATTTCAACTGTCTAACTATCACGGTTCTTGAGATACAAATTGGCGATAGGACTCTTAGTAATACCCTTTGGGTATGGAACCCTAAAAACAAAAGTAATATTTGAAGCCCTTCTCTACAGTAATTAACCTTGAATAATTTGTAACTATATTTGATAATTAAATTACAATGAATGCTCATAATTACACTGTTGCTGATTGCCCTGGAGCTATGTTACATTCTCATTTCTTAATACACTTGAGTGCAAATAAAATAGCCACCCCTATTTTTTCTGAAAAATATAAACAAAAATGAAAGTAAGACTGCTTTAAAACACATTCAGTTTTGTGATTCAACTTATGTTTTCAATACCAGTACTTACATCATAAAACTAACCAAATTTTAGTGATATCACATCTCTTTCTTACAAACATTGTTGAAGGAAATATTTAATACTGATGAATTGGTATGCCATTATATGCTATTATTATTTATGGTGACCAATAAAGATCTGCATAGACATACTAATTTGACAGGACTAAATTTCATATATACTTTTCCTAGGTTTTGAATGAATTAGACAGTAGTGTACTTAAATTAGTTTATTCCTGCACTTGAGAGCCAGTTCCTTTCTAGGCTTTGTGTGCTTAGAGATGCGGTGTGATTGTGGTCAAACACAGGCCTTAACATGATAAAAAAACAACAGATTCGGAACTATTGTTATTTATTTAATACCCACTCTGTAAATCCACTAGGTGAAGGCTAAAACTATAAATACCTAGCAATGTTAGTAAAGAAAGCAATTCAAACATTTACATGTCAAGGTCAATCAATTTAAATGCAATTAACTATTCAATACCTAACTATTTGTCCTACAGATAAAATCATCTATATTAAGGGGGAACTTCGGTTGGACCGTGAAATTCAAATTTTTTCACGTTTTTTGCAAATTGCAGCTCAGTAATAGGTCGTAAGCTATCAACATGTTATTTGCGAGAAGAATGGTAGTATATTTACTGATTAATAACAAAAGAAATCATCAACATATTCCTCCAAGGTATATTAGTAACATTTTCATGAAATAGTCGTATATGTCAGTAATATACCTTGGAGGAATATGTTGATGATTTCTTTTGTTATTAATCAGTAAATATACTACCATTCTTCTCGCAAATAACATGTTGATAACTTACGACCTATAACTGAGTTGCAATTAGCAAAAAACTTGATAAAATTTGAATTTCGCGCTCCTACCGAAGGTATACCCTTAATAAGAAAGCTGAAGAGTTTGTTTGTTTGTTAGAAGGTGCTAATCGGTGCTAAAAGGAAATAAAACAAATGTGAATTACTGGTCCGATTCGAAAAATTCCTTCACTAATAGAAAGTTACATTATCCCCGAAGGTTATATATAGGCTACTTTTTATACCGGGAACGCGAGTTAACCCACAGGGAACAGCTATGTCCAATAAAATCAATTGGAAAATTGTGTTTAGAATTTTGGCTTGGCTGGCGTGAAGATACGGAGTCACAGAATACATAATAGTACTAGGCAGATACGTCACAGGCTCACAGCCATCAGCTGGTGTACTCCCAAAATGCTATTTAATTTAAAAAGTCTCTTTTCCATATATTTCGGCGCCTAGTTAGTGGACTAAAAATGTATGTTGGATAAAAGTGCATGTTCTTTAAAAAAAGACAATACGAAATTTCTATTCTATTAGCACACGTATGCGAGTTGAATACTGATTTATTCAGCCGTTAACATTGTGCCACAGTATATCTAAAGAACAGCATTGCAACTTATATCTTAGAAACAACTGAGATGAAAAATTCACTGACAGTTCAAGCAGGAATCCACTACGGAAGGCGTTTTCAAAAATGATTCTCAGTTTATGTGTATAAGGAACCGGTGGTAGTCTATTGTAAAAAAAATAACTATTGACACCTTAGGGCCTAAACTGAATAAATGATTGTTGAGTTTGATTATGAAAGAGAAAGTGATATTGGGATAAATAATATATATTAATTCGTTTCTATTTTTACGTTTATTGTCTTTATTTCTAAATATGAATAAGTCCACTCGAGAAGTAAGTAATATTTACATGTAAGAGCTAATATTTTGTTGGTTGGTATAAAATTATATCAGTGTTGAATTACTGTACGAAAAATAACAAAAGTATCATACTGTGTCTCTGTCGAGTGCATTGTCACATCAGAATTTCTATTTCTTCACAAGTCAAGTAGAAATAATTGACGTTTTTCATGTCAGCATTACGCGCTAATTCTCTCCCAGTTTTTGTACTATTAACAGCTGATTCAGTTGCTAATTTAATGATTAAGTACACGGTTTTATGACAACTGCTTAATATCATATTTTTACGAAACTTTAACGAAAAATTATACAGTTTAGATCACTATAAATATCTAAACTAATACTCAAGAGTTTGTTTGTTTGAAAGCGCTAATCTCTGACGTTACTGGTCCGATATGAATAATTATTTCATAATTCTTTACTCCGAAGGCTACTTTTTATTGCATCAACGCGAGTGAAACCGGGAGGAACAGCTAGTATTAGTTTAAAACTGATTAAACCGATTTGGAAGGGAAGAATAGAATGACTTAATAGTTCACTTTTTATAAAAGCCTCGATAATCTGACTAAAAATAAATATATCTTATATTATGGTTACCGAATTTCAGGTCCAATTATGGATTAACGCAAGGCTTGCAGAGTTAATTAGGTCAAATTGAGGTTAGTTACGAGAATGCCGCGAATTGCAACCTACGACGGAAACGAACTGCCATTTTTGAACTACTGTTATTGTTATCAATTTATCTAGATACGCTCTGATGAGTTTACGACTGTGTGAGTTTATTTAATTAATTGTTTTGCTGAAGCCTATGTTAAAATAGTTAGGTATGCTGCATTGTGCAATAATTATCGATAATCAAAATCGCTTAAAATGTATTTTATAATTGATTCTACATCTTTATCGACCTCATTAATATCTTGAATTAATAATAACCGCTTACTATTCTTAGTCTCATATGTTTCGTTGTATACCTACTCACCTGCTATGAAAATTTGAAGAGTATTTGCCTATAATATGACTTGCAAATCGAGGACAGCTGAAATACCATGACAGATTAATTTAGGCACAAATAATCCGGCTCGAAGGACCAATTTATTTGCAGTAATGCTTGTAGCTTAGTATATCGTACGTAATGACGACAGCTCGATATAAAAGATGTTTATCTACATTGAGCGATCTCATCTACCATTTTTTAAGCGATCCAACGGCAAAACTACGTTCCCGTATGTGATGTGGTGCCCATAAACAAATTATATCGTCGATCTATTTTTAAACACTAAATAGACTTGTATTTAACCACAGTTCCACTATGATAAATAAAGTTGGCAGCGGTGGTAAGCATACAAAGCCTAGAAGGGAACTAGCCTTATTCTAGCTGCTGAAATCCACCAGTAGATGCTTGGACTGGCGGGTACTACCACAGTGCTAGTTTGCCATCACCAAAACCACAATCTCATTGTAGGATTCCAAGCCACGACCTTCGCTACGGCACACCATTTTTTTTAATACATATGTACCTACCTACAATCTCGCACAAAATCAAATATAAGTACCTCGAATGTTATTATTACCTCATGCGAGACCATTCTCACAGGTATTTTTTGTTTGTTTCACACCACGTACATTTGCAAAAACAAGTTCCATAGTAAACGACTTTACATAACTTTGAAATTTACCGAATCCACTTTCACTTGACATGTTTGTTGTGTAACTTTACTGTATTGGTTTTTGAACATCCTTAATGGTACCATATTTAAAAATCTATCAATTTATCTACTGCTAGTATTATAGTGTGACCGAATAACTGAGTCCGAAAACTGAGACGTTAGAAATGATCAAGTTTAATTTCACCATAGGCTGTTTCGTTAGAGAATAATCTACACCTTCCTAATTCCTAACTAGCTGTTCCCCCGGTTTCACTCGCGTTCCCGCGATAAAAAGTAGCCTATAACCTTCGGGTATAATGTAGCTTCCCATTAGTGAAATAATTTTTCGAATCGGACCAGTAACTCCAGATATTAGCGCGTTCAAACAAACAAATAAACTATTCAGCTTTATTATTAGTATAAATATAATTTTTTTTTCTCAAACTCCAAACTCATTTATTCAGTTTAGGCCCTGATAAGGCACTTATGAACGTCGACAGTTACAAACTGGAGGTAAATTCTTTGAGCGAAAGACTGCTATGCACTACTTCTCTTGAACAGAAAAGGCAGTCATAATGTCAGGATAAATTTTATCAGTTTATACATGCATGTAAATAATGCGTCACAGGTAATTCCAGACTAAATTATGGAAAACATAACTCTTAAATAATGCTTATTTATTCCTAATATAGCCTAATTCATTTCCTATTGTGATTTTGCCCTGAAAAGTCGCGTTTGCTCTATAAAAATATGTTGATCTATTGTAGTTTTTTCTATGAGTGTTGTGTGAAGTGATAAAAGAATAAATTACGTAGTGTGTAGTGATGTTTTGTGTAAGTATGCGTCATCTCGAAATGATTCAGATTAACCTCTGATAAAAGAGGTTGCAAGTGCGTTGGTATTACTAGTGTTTAACTCATTATCATTCGTTGTTTTGAGAGATCTGCAAAAGGTTTTCAGTTTTGTAAACTGTCTGTAGCGTTTCCAGCGGCTTCGTCTAGAAATATGAAGCTTAGGACCGGTTGCTCGTACATTTTAGTTAAAGTTATAGTCAAAGTTAACTTAACTATGACCATGCTTTGACCGTAGTAGTCACTTTGACGATGACCGATCTCCCTCGGTCGGTTATGGTTACGGTTAAAATTTTAGTGACACGAGCAACCCAGTTTGCTTTCTTTCGGCGGTTAAAGTTAACTATAAACGTACTATGACCGCGGTTTATGCAACCCTTACTGTAATTTTATTGTTCTTGCAAATAAACCATGTTTTGTCCAAATAACTTTTTGAGACATTTTATAATAAACAAATATGACATCTATCGGGTTAAAATAGATCATGTTTTCCATTGATAACCCTCCCAGGTAAATTATGCAAGTGTTATTAGGAATTCAAAGCAGCTTTTAGATGATTAAGGAAAATTTTAGCAATTATGTGAAAGGGCGCTTTGAAATATGATAAATATGCTTAATCACTGAAGGGAGGGATTCATATAGCCTGGTGATTACAAATCCTATAAATACTTGAAAGCTAGCATTATCTTGATGATTTGATAATTTTATTTTGATGAGATATAATCTTGCAATTACTGAACACACTTTGTTATTGGATTTCGAATTGATATGATCTATCAGATTAAGGTTTACGAAAGAGCAAGGTGGATGACTCCTTGGTATATAATATGCCGATGGCCAGCTAAACTTCGTTAGCGCGATGTAGGTTATTATGGCGCCATCTGTCCATCGGTGTTTGAACTATCTATGTCGCGTGATAGGTGTCGCTACAGGCATCTTTGCAAATTCACTGTCGAGCAATACCGTATAAACAATAGTACCTGGAGGGCTAACACGACCGCTCGAGCAATATTGCTAATTCAATTCATTTCTGGAATTTACAGCAGATCATGGTATAACTTGTCTAAATTGGAAACGAATTGACTAAAATGATTTACATTCTCACCAAAAAATATTTAAAAATCATTTGGCTCTGCTGTAAATTCGAGATATGAATTTTTTTGTAAATCGTAGTTTCTATAAATGAAACCTAGATTGAAAGCTAGATTGATTTATCGCCCCTGGAACCCCCTGCATACAAAATTTCATGAAAATCGTTGGACCCGTTTCCGAGATTCAGAAGAATTGCTTGTTTATAGGTATTGATGATACTTCTTTGCGTATATATCACAAACAAGTCATCTACATTGTTAGACTTATAAACTCGTATTATACCGTATACGGAAACAGCTGATGACTTAAGCATTCTAGTTGCGCGCCATACTAATTGATATTGACTTGAGGTCTCATTGAGCACCGTTTGATTTCTTGATGCGGACTCGTTACTTTGCCGGCATTCATTCCTACTCCATAAACATGACGGTGAGACAGTGTCACATCTTTGTTTGAAAACTTTTGGATCGATGTGTCCTTGAACAACTAAGGTTGTATGTAGCACATATATCAACTCGGAAAGGGATCGTCACCGTATCAACTCGAGCCGTGTAGTATTATTTGTATGAAACTCCTTACTGCAACTCACACTAATCAGCTCGCCTCGGGACAAGCTCACGAACGGCTTACATCTAGGCGTCGTATTACGGCTAGGCGTCAACCAGAGCGGTCGACGCGGCGTCACGTAGCTGCGTAGATGATCTGCTTTTGTATTGTGCTTACGTTAGGTTGACGCCTGGTTGACGGCGCGGACGAAAGGCGATACGGTGACGATCCCTTTCCGAGTTGATATGTCTGCTACGAACATTATGGGTACAGATTTCGTTTTACAGTCGCAATGGTACAAGTTATGGGTACCTAACTTCAAGTACTAGCACGTTTTGTTTTTGCTTGCGGGGTTTATCAATAACTAGCTGTTCGCCGCAGTTTCACTCGCGTTCCCGGGATAAAAGTAGCCTATAACCTTCAGGGATAATGTAGCTTCCTATTAGTGAAATATTTTTTCAAATCGGACCAGTAACTCTGGAGATTAGCGCGTTCAAACAAACAAACTCTTCAGCTTGCTTTATTATTAGTGTAGATATTGTAGACTACTGTAGTACTACTAGATGACCCCCGTGGTTTCTCTCGAGTTCCAAAGTAACCTATGTTCCTTCATGACAATAGGCATTGACAAATTGAGAATACCTAGTGTAATAATTTTAGCATTAACTTCTTGTTTGGAGAAAAAAAGACCGACAATTGACATTTGTCTAAATATTTTAACCATCAGTTCGATGAACTTGAAACTAACTTTATTGGAACAAACATAAAAGCATTGACGTCATCACAATATGATAACGACTTTGTCAGACATACAAGCAAAAATAGTCTGTAGTGTCAATACATGCAAATTACAGTCAACCGTAGGGTGGTAAAGGATTTTTTGGCGTACTGTACTATCTGTCTAGACCAGTTATATCTTCCACCTGTACAGTACAGCTCCTTTGTCTTAATTTCTATTTCTACCGGGGCTATTGATCGCTGAATATTTACTTAGCATACATATTGTGTATGTATGTATGTATACGCTATACTTATGATTCATCACTTTAGGGTAATTATAGCTTATATGAATAGCTTTGTGATAACATTGTTCTAAATGTGGATAGGCATGTTTTTGATCGATGGAAAAAAGTGTATTCTCTTTTTTTTTGTGTTTATATCAAACATTTTTGATGCTAGCAAAAAAGGGATATGGAACATAATAAGTTTTGCTTATTTATATAGTAGCTTATTTTTTTTTTCAGTGTTGAAATTACAATCGTCTCGTTCTTTCGCACACAGAAATGTTATAGGTATATTAGGGTGTTCCGTATTGTTATTTAGATTTTCAATATTTGTATGCTAGCACAAGTCTCAATTTGTAATCGTCTTTTTTTTCTTAAGTATCTGAATGTATCAGTCACAATTTCCGAACGCACCCTAGCAGCGCGAGTGCTGCCCTCTACAGTACTTACACACACATATAAAACGAAAAAATAACGAACCGCTGCTACTTAGCTGGCGCTCCGCGAGAAAAAATATAAAAATTAATAGGAATTTAACTACTTCTACGTGTGGACTGCCCAGTACAGGATCTGGATCTCCTTGTGCAATCAGCGATCTATCACCACCAGCCAGGGTACCCCAAGAAAGCGGATATTCAGGTGCAGGTGAGTGGCTGATACATTCCAGCATTTTATCCCTGTTCATTTCGCGTACATAAAGTTTGGTCCTTCGAACCCTATGTTCAAGGATTTTTAGGTTTTGTGCTGGCATTCTAGTATTCTATTTCCTTAACAAAACTGTTTTTCGACAGTTCTTTGTTCTCAATTGGCTGGACCTACCCCCAGTTTACGAACTTTAAATTGCGATTTACCTAGGCTTAGCGTATCTGTTTTTCGACAATACCATTGCGTACTGTTTTTTCGAACCGTACTTATTCATTTTACGAGTGAATTAATAGGTAACATCTCCAATTTAATATTATTACAAATTATTATTTTTATATTTTACTTGTGAGGGTATTTCGCGCCCATTTGCAATCGGGTCAAAGATTCTCACAAGCAAGTATCACATAAGGCACGCGCGCCACAGCAAAGCTAAGCGAACAGCTGCTATATTCATATGTACACTTACACTTTATTACATTAATATTATATTTAATTCTCAACATTGTATTTACGTATAGCGTACTAGAAACGCTTCTAGCATTACATGCTTATCGTTCCAGTATTTTCGTAATTTGGAACATTGTTAAATTGAGCATTACGTGTTAAATTTAACTATCTTACACTAGTTCATTGCTGTTAGTGTAACACTTACCTAACGACATATTTTTTTTGTACCCACCCACGAGTTTATAACTCGATTCATAATGGAATTGGAACAATTACAATTCGAACGTAATGTCTTTTTGAATAGTATCCAACGTATGGCTGATTGTTCTTCTAATGAAGCTGAATTCCGTGTCCGTGTTAAGGAGCTAAATAATGTTAAAAAACAATTTTTCCTCATTCAAGGTAAAATCGAAAAGCTCTTAGCTAAAAGTGGTGAGTTTAAACCCGAAGAACAATTAGAAATTCGTAATCAATTTGATAATCTATACTATAAAGTTCAAATTACGTCGGATAACATTAAAACAATTCAACGTAAACAGAGTTTGGCCAGCTTACAACCTACCGCTTGTTCTCACACTCATCCCACTCATTCAAAAATTAAGCTACCTACACTTTCTTTGCCAACCTTTCACGGTAATTTAACAGAATGGAATGCATTCTATGATTTGTTTTCGTCGTTAGTCCATAACAACGAACAAATAACCGACGTAGAACGTTTCCGATACCTACTTTTGTCCTTACGGGGCGAACCCTTTAATTTAATAAAGTCACTTCCCATTACAGGGGATAACTATAGTAACGCTTTGCAAATATTAATTAACCGTTATCAGAACGATCGACTAATCGCAACTAAACACTTAGAAAAAATCCTTGATGTCGAATCAGTCAATGACAAAAATGTCGAGCAAAGTTTGCGTAACATATTGAACGTTTATCACGAAAACTTAACCGCTTTAAAATCGTTCGAATTATCGGTTGAACAATGGAGTTTTATTCTTTTGAATATTTTGTTACGCAAAATTAGTCCAAACATTAGAAAACGGTTCGAATTATCATTGAAGTCACCGTGTGTGATCCCACATGTGAGTGAGTTACTCGAATTCTTGGATAAGGAGTTATCTGCATCTGAGGTGATGTCCTCTTGTACGTCGACCGCGAGCACGCGCGCTCACGGCCCCAGCACCACCGCCGCCTCGCGCTACTCGATCGCCGCAGCCGCGCGGCCGGCGATGTCCCGATCCCATTCCGACGCACACCACACCACGACCGCGACCGCGACCGCTCCGTTCACACGACCCTATTACTCATCCACTGGGCACGCCGCGCGCACGATGAGTGTTCATGCTACGACTTCCACGGACCTCTTTCGTTATACGAAATGTACCTATTGTAAAGATAATACACATCCATTGAATAAATGCGATAACTTTAATAAATTAACTATTTCGGAAAAGAAATCTTTCATAGAACAAAATAAAGTTTGCATTAATTGTTTATTTACCGGACACGATCTCAAGGATTGTAAATCTAAACATAACTGCCGGGTGTGTTCACAGCGTCATCACTCTTCAATACATGAAGATGTTGTATCTAACGTCACTTTAACGAGCGAATGTAACTTTTCCGCCCCTGAGCCCTCCTCAGTAGCGGAATTTTCAACTACACTCACCTCACTACGTGATCCTGGACACAGAGATAATTGTACGGTTCTACTTACCACCGCATTAGTTAACGTGCGTCCGATGGACTCCAATCAATACTTACCTCGCCCTGTACGTGCCCTAGTGGATCAAGGCTCGCAAGCCACTCTTATCACGGAGTCATGTGTCCAACGTCTTGGCCTACCACGTTATCATGCCAAAACTAGCATGACCGTCACTGGAATAGGTGATAAAAATGAACAACCGCGTGGATTTGTTTTGTGTGAGGTCACGCCTCACAGTAAACCAGAACCTAAATTATACATTGAAGCTCTTATCTTGCCAAAAATAACAAGTTATTTACCTAACATTCCAAGCTCTTTCGAGCAAATAGCTCATCTTCAGAATCTTCCCTTAGCGGACCCGGAATTACGTTCCACACGTCCCGTTGAACTTCTTTTAGGTTCAGATTACAGTAACAATATACTATTGCACGATAACATCAAAGGCCCACAGGGCACACCCGTGGCTATTAATAGCATATTTGGTTACTTACTTAATGGTAAAATTTCTCATTCATTGCCAGCACAAGTCTGCATGAATGTTAGCACATATAAATTAGATGTGCAGCTCCAAAAGTTTTGGGAGCTTGAATCAGTGCCTGATGACAAGCCCCTACTAACTAAAGAAGAAGTTCTCTGTGAGTCAATTTTCGTCAATACTCACAAAAGAGATTGCAGTGGCAAGTACATTGTATCTCTTCCGTTCAAAGAAAACGTGCCTCCTCTCGGTGTATCGCGCGAAATTGCACTTTCACGTTTTCTCAAACTTGAACAAAGGCTCTCACGAGACTCCGCTTTACAAGCAGAGTACGCCAAGTGTCTCCAAGAGTACGAGAACTTAGGACACATGGAACCTGTCACTGAGTCGACAGATAGTGATAAGATTCCATATTACATTCCTCACCATTGCGTGGTAAAAGCAACTTCAACAACTACTAAAGTTCGAGTAGTATTTGATGCTTCCTGCAAAACTACTAGCGGTCGTTCACTGAATGATAATTTATTAATTGGTCAAAAATTACACCAAGATATAAACGAAGTCCTTTTAAAGTTTCGTCTACACAAAATAGTCTTTACTGCTGACATCAAAATGATGTATCGTTTTATCGGAGTAAGACCCGAAGACCGTGACTTTCAACGAATTCTTTGGAGATACTCTCCCAACAATCCTATACAGGAGTACCGTTTATGTACGGTCACGTTCGGTGTTGCTTCAGCCCCCTTTTTAGCACTTCGCACACTTCATCAGTTAGCGATTGATGAAGCAGCTTCATTCCCACTTGCTTCGCAGGTGCTGCGCAATGAGGTGTTTGTCGATGATGTCGTGACAGGGGCTGACACTCTTGATGATGCTCTTGAAATGCAGCGTCAACTTACTGCCATTTGTCAAGCGGGTACCTTTGAACTCCGCAAATGGACAAGCAACTGCCCTGATTTCTTATCAGCTATTAGCAGTAACGTTTCTAATCCAGACGACTCTCTGATTCTTTCAGCTCTCGATACAGATACTTCAGTTAAGGTATTGGGCCTCAAATGGAATCCAAAGTCGGACACCTTTTCCTACCAGGTGGAAACTCGCCCTCAGAAATGCACGAAACGTATCATGCTTTCCGAAATTTCTAAAATTTATGATCCGTTAGGCTTTCTCAGCCCTATCATATTATTTGTGAAACATTTAATTCAGCTTTTATGGATTTCTGGGTCTGGGTGGGATGAAGCTCCTCCCAAGGGTGTTTGTGACCTCTGGTCAACTTTTATATCAGATCTTTCTTCACTTCAATCAATTACTTTGCCACGTCACGTGCTTCCTAATCACAATAATGAAATACAAATTCACGGGTTCTCTGACGCCTCCGAGAAAGCATACGCCGCATGCGTATACCTACGTGTCATTGATACTCAAGGCATGGTTCATGTTTATCTACTTTTTGCGAAGACAAAGGTTGCGCCTTTAAAACGCATAACACTCCCACGCTTAGAGCTGTGTGGGGCTCTTCTATTATCAAAATTGATACACAAAATCCTTTCTACTTATAATGGTATTCTATCCATCGACAATGTATATGCATGGAGTGACTCTGCAGTCACACTTGCATGGCTACGATCGTCTTCTCACGAATGGCGCACCTACGTGTCTAACCGTGTCACAGAAACGACGAGTCGCGTGGCCGCTGCACACTGGCGCCACGTGCGCTCCGAAGACAATCCCGCGGACCCTGCGTCTCGAGGTGTTCTCCCGTCTAACCTAGACAAGGAGCTTTGGTTTCATGGGCCTACATGGCTAAAACAGGCGCAATCTAACTGGCCTATTTCAAACATTGACTTACAAACTAATGAAGAACGACGTAAGCATGTTTTTATAGCAAAACAAGATACTCCTGACTTACAATTTCTCGAGCGATTCTCGTCATTACCGAAATTACTACGCGTTGTTTCAATAATATTCCGATTTTATCATAAATGTCGTAAGATTAAATCTTACTCGACTTCTTATATTACAGTCTCTGAAATTAAATTCGCTTTGCAACGAATTATCATTCTCGTCCAGCAAGATCAATTCACTGAAGACATTTCTCGTCTGAAGGATAACGATGTTTGTTCCAACAAGCTCCAAAAGTTAAAGCCGTTTTTAGATGGCACCGGACTTCTCAGGGTCGGCGGTAGGATACAACGCGCCCATGTTTCTTACGATGCTAAGCATCAGATAATTTTACCTAAAAAACACTTCTTGACGAGTTTATTAATAGACTATTTTCACAAACTTAATTTGCATGTCGGTCCGCAAACATTACAGTTTATTTTATCACAAACGTACTGGATTATTTCTGCCCGTGATGCAGTCCGCATGCGCACACGCCGCTGCGTGCGCTGTTTCCGCTCTCGGCCATCCGCTCCGCAGCCGCCCATGGCCCCGCTGCCCGCTGCAAGAGTGCGCGCCCTCAGACCGTTCCTACACGTAGGCGTGGACTTCGCTGGGCATTTTTATCTTAAATCGAGTCAATTTCGTAACGCAAAGATTTACAAGGCCTATGTATGTGTTTTTGTGTGTATGTCAACAAAGGCCATTCATCTGGAATTAGTACCGGACTTATCAACAGATTCATTTCTAAACGCTCTGAGGCGTTTTATTTCCCGACGTGGACTTTGTACCGATATCTATTCGGATTGCGGTCGTAACTTTGTAGGCTGCGATAATTATTTAAAAGATTTACAAGCTTTTTTGAAAAACGAAGCTAATCAAACGCACATCAATCAAAAATTAACCGACCTATCGATAACTTGGCATTTTAACCCACCTTATGCAAGCCATTTCGGTGGTATATTCGAAGCCGCTGTCAAAAGTATGAAAACTCATCTTTATAGAGTCGTAGGGAAGCTCACTTTAACACATGACGAATTTAACACACTTTTATGTCAAATAGAAGCCATACTCAACTCGAGACCACTTTGCACACAGAGTAATGATCCTACCGATCCATTACCTCTCACACCTGGACACTTTTTGATCGGGGAACCATTATCTTCATTACCTGAAATTGACTTATCAACAGACAACCCCAGTCGTCTTTTTCGTTGGCAAATCATTCAACAAGCCGTTCAACATTTTTGGAAACGCTGGAGTGTTGAATACCTTCATCAACTTCAGCAAAGAGGCAAATGGTTTCGCGGTACAACAAATACACCCCTCTCGGAGGGTTCCGTGGTCGTGCTGGTAGACAACACACTACCTCCGCTACAGTGGCGCCTGGCTCGCGTGCATCAGCTCCACCCGGGCGCGGACGGTGTTACTCGCGTTGTAACAGTACGCATTGGTAACACACTTACCAAAAGACCTGTTGTTAAGGTCTGTCCTCTACCTATTGAATAGGTATTCTTGTAACTTTTTTTTTTAGTCCTAAGTTAGTTTCAAATAATATTTTTTAAAATACCTAGGTTATTTTAAGGTCGGCGGCATGTTCCGTATTGTTATTTAGATTTTCAATATTTGTATGCTAGCACAAGTCTCAATTTGTAATCGTCTTTTTTTTCTTAAGTATCTGAATGTATCAGTCACAATTTCCGAACGCACCCTAGCAGCGCGAGTGCTGCCCTCTACAGTACTTACACACACATATAAAACGAAAAAATAACGAACCGCTGCTACTTAGCTGGCGCTCCGCGAGAAAAAATATAAAAATTAATAGGAATTTAACTACTTCTACGTGTGGACTGCCCAGTACAGGATCTGGATCTCCTTGTGCAATCAGCGATCTATCACCACCAGCCAGGGTACCCCAAGAAAGCGGATATTCAGGTGCAGGTGAGTGGCTGATACATTCCAGCATTTTATCCCTGTTCATTTCGCGTACATAGGGTATTGAGCATTGTACACACGGCCACAGATCAAGCTACACACTGCGGCACCTTATGCGGTTGTAATAGGCGCTATTTTGCAACAAAAATGTGTAGGTAAATTCTCACGTCTAGAAAAAGTACTTAAATGATTATCATCAATAACTGATAACATCATGATTAAAGACAATAAATGTATTGATAAGTATATCAAAGATAAGGTAAGTAATTTCTTTATAGTTATGTGGAGGTCGAGGTATTTTGGTTATCTTCACTGCACTTGCTGTTACACCTGTCATGAAATATTTTTACTAGCTTTCGCCCCGCGGTTTCACCCGCCTTCTTTTGTTTTCCCGGTATAAAAAGTAGCATATATGTTATTCCAGGGTATGATCTATCTATGCGCCAAGTTTCATCCAAATCCGTTCAGTAGTTTTTCCGTCAAAGAGTAACAAACATCCATCCATCCGTACTATTCCGTACATACAAACTATCGCACTTATGAATTGTCAGACTCTAATGCACGTTTTGGAAGGTAGCTTTTGCTGAGAAGAGCCGATATTTTACAAACTATAGATGCAGAGTCAGATAGACAGATGCAGAACAAAACATAAAAAAAAATAAAAAAATAAAAAATTTTTTTTTTCGGTAACTTATCACTAGTATACAACTGGTTTCGGAATCCCCCTTTAAGCAAGAGTATGCTTGTGATAGGAGATGCCGCTCTTCCATAGCCTTGTATTATTGATGTTTTGACATCTGGCTGTCGTGTTAATATAAAAGTTGTTTGTATATCCCCGTTCGTACGTGAGCTTCGGTCTAAATGAGATTTTAGCAATCTCATGAATGAATCAGCATTTCAGTTCCGTGACTTTCTCTAAACTGAAAAATGTGGACAAAGCCGAAACTCGTGTGGAGAGGGTTTCGTGTCATGACAACTGTTACGGAATACAATGACTAGTGAGGTAGAAGTATGTCACCCTCTGGTGTAAAATTTGACTCGACCAAATCGCACGAAGGTATGATATTTTTCAAACAACGTTTTTTTAGTCTATGTTACATTAATCTGGGTTACTCTGTGCTGCTTGCATTACCGCGATAAATATTATTTTGTTGGAAAAAACTTGATTATTGACTCGAACGCCTCCCCCCTCCCCCTAAATGCCTTACGTAATTAATGTACGCCCCCTAATGACTAACCATAAGATGAAATTAACATGTCAGAGTTGTAATAAAATAATGTAGCTAGCTAGAGAGATTGACGATGGCCGCTCGTGCCACCGTCTGCCTGATAAAATCGATACGCGCCTAGATACGACAAATATATCTTTACAGCGATAAACTGTATGTTCTTTACTATTATTCTCTAATTACTTACTGGAAAATAGATAATCTTTTTATTCTTATTAGCAAGTAATGCTTGATGTAAAGGTTATGAATATATGGAGTCTTTTGTAACTTGAGGATTATTGTTAAATGTATACAGTTTTTAAAGCCGACGTAAAAACGAAGGGGTGTTATAAGTTTGACGTGTCTGTCTGTTTGTGGCCGTAGCTCTTGAACGGATGGACTGATTTTGATTTAGTTTTTTTTGTTTGAAAGGTGATTTAATCCAGAGTGTTGTTAGCTATGAAATGAAATGAAATATAATTTAATTCAAATAGACCTTCACAGGCACTTATGAATAGTCAGACTCTAATGCACGGTTCGGAAGGTTCCTTTTGCTGAGAAGAGCCGGCAATAAACTCGGCAATTACTCTTTTCAAAATAAAGTTCATAATTTACATAAAATATATCCTGCAAAAGCGAGCGCTACACTCAAGCCTTTTTGTCATATTTTTAAAGAAAATCCGCTTAGCCGTTTGAAAATTATTACCAATTTTCTAGTGAGCTTCGGGGGTTTCTTTTAATTTTAGTTATCCAGTACATAGTTAGCACAGTAGACTGTATTTTATAGACTAAACATTTTGTTGACCTTTAGTCTGCTTTTTATCGACATGGAAACCACAAATACCTAAGTATAGCTTTTATTGTAGTTTAAAAACAATAAAGCAATAAAGCAAAAGTTTTATCAATTCTAACTCTCAAGGGCGAATCGAATGGGGCAATATTCAATCTGCCTCCGGAAAAGTGATCGTCTGTTATTTGTTATTGTTTTTCTTTCTTTTCTCTTATTGACTAGGGTGGAGTCTAATTGTCCCAGATGTTTGACGTAATTTTCGCTATCGTGAATCTTAACTTGGCAGGAAGTAAAAAATCTACTATATATGACAATACAATTATTTAAAAAAAATACGAAATAATTTTCTATAAATAACGATTTGAGATATTTTTTTATGTGTCGTCAAATTAAAGGTTAAATATATGCCATCAGCAAATTATTTTGTTATTTTATATTATTTGACGAATATTCCTCATTTTTAATATAATTGAGTATACTTTATATCAAGTAGTAATATCCCTTGTCAGATTTATTTACTACCTAATATTATAAAGGGAGAGTACCTACATTTTATTTATCGAGGGTATTCTCTGGATCTACCTAATTAAAAAAAAAATCACTAGTAATAAATTTATTGAAATGAGATGTAGATTAACATCTCTAAAGCCATGGTAATAAGATCGCGCCCACTCAATCCCATAAGTGATAAAACCTTGTAAATATATACGGTGTTGTTTGGGCGAACCACTCATGGCGTTAGTGCCGGGTGCAGAGGTCCATATTGCTGATCTCATAGTCTAAAGACTACCTTTTCACTCGCGATCCCCGATTTTACCCCCTTAGGGGTTGAATTTTCAAAAATCTTTTCTTAGCGGATGCCTACGTCGTAATATCTATCTGTATGCCAAATTTGAGCCCGATCCGTCCAGTGGTTTGAGCTGTGCGTTGATAGATCAGTCAGTCAGTCATGCATTCCTTTTATATATTCAGATAGGACAGAAGGCTCGGATGTATGAGGTTATCTCCGATATTACTGGTCCGATTCTAAAAAAAATTTCATTAATAAGAAGCTACATTATCCCCCAGTGCTATAGGTTACTTTTTATTCTAGGAACGCGAGTGAAACAGCTCGTATTAGATAAAGCAGCAAAAGTACGTTTTTGGTGATGGCGACGCAGTATTCGTGAAAATAAATGTACTGAAAGCCAGGAAAGCGCCTAAGTTTTATGATATCTCGTTATTATCTGCTGGCCATTAGTCATAGTTAAATGATGACCCTTATTAACCTGCTGACCGCTTTTTTTTGCCAGTAGCCGTGCCCCTAACGTCGGCCGGCTCAATAGTGTAACTTACTATGTTAGGATATAATGAAAAAATAAATAAGGTTACAAACGACATGGTCGAAATGGACATGTAAATATTTGTGTGACTGGGGCGCCCGGGCGGTCAGAAAAGGTTACCCCCCTGACGAAAAAGAGGGGTGTTATAAGTTTGCAATGTGTATCTGTGTGTCTGTGGCATCATTGCTCCTGATCAGATGAACCGATTTTGATTATGTTTTGTTTGAAAGGTGTGTTAGTGTTTTTAACTTTGTTTCACAAAAATCAGCTCAACCGTTTGAAAATTTAATGAATAAACGCTTGATCTACCTCTCTTAAAATGCTTTGTTTGTCCAGTGTCCCCTCCCCTCTCTTAAAATGTCTCCTTGCATTGTTTGTGCAGTGTCCCGTTCGTCGCTGCGCCACCGTCATGTCGAAGAAGCCGGCCGCGCAGCCGACGCTGCACAAGGTCATCATGGTGGGCTCGGGGGGTGTCGGGAAGTCCGCCCTCACGCTCCAGTTCATGTACGACGAGTTCGTAGAAGACTACGAGCCTACCAAAGCTGATAGCTATAGGAAAAAGGTAAGGGATCATAACGGACATATAAGGCAAATGAAACAAATTTGAGCTTTCGTTGAAGGAAAACTTCGTGAGGAAACCATAGCTTGATGGAAGGGTACTTAATAGTATTCGTCTAGCTTCCTACCACCCTCAAGTTGAAAATCTATCGCCAAGCACCTACCGGTGACAGCTGAGCGCCAGTTCCCTTCAAGGCTTTGTGTGCTTTCCCTTCGGCTACATCATCACTGACCACGGTGAGATTGATGTAGCCTATCCATATTTAAATAAATCGGACAAATGCGAGTTAAACTCGCGTGGAGAGGGTTCCGTACATGTTTAACTAAGTTCCATAATTATTTTTAAACCTGACCCAAATTTGTTGATGGTAACTATAAAAAGTTTTTTTTTTTTTGGAAATCGTCTTTTCTTAAAATTTAACCTAGCTACATCGATTTATCTCCCTCGAAACCCCCTGCATACCAAATTACATGAAAATCGTTGGAGCCGTTTCCGAGATTCAGATTATATATATATATATATATCCATGAATTGCAGGTTTAAAGGTATTAGATAGACTTCTCATAGGTTTTCCTGTAATCTTTAGATAAAGAACAGAACTATTATCTGATTTTTTTTCAAAATGTTTGGCCCAGTAGTTTCGGAAATAAGGGGGGGGGAATGGTCAATTTTCGCCAATTTTTCGCCTATTTTCTTAAATAACTTCAAAACTATTTATATTAAAATTAAAAAAAATATATATTTGACATCCTGATAAAAAGCCCTTTCATTTGATATGTTACACAATATTGACTGCAAAACTTTTTTTTTTAATTTTCTAATTTACCCCCCAAAATTATCCCCCATGTTTGAAATTCATTTATTTACGTAACACGTCCATGTTTGGGTCATCGACTTACATATGTGTACCAACTTTCAACTCAATCCAGTCCAATATTTTCGGACAGACAGACAGACAGACAGACGCACGAGTGATCCTATAAGGGTTCCGTTTTTTTTTTTTCGGAACCCTAAATAACAATCAGTTTGGTAAAAATAGTAAAAATAACCAAATTATTCAGCTTTATAATGGAACCTGTTCTGTTGGTGGATAATATTAGTTTAATTTTTAAACGACAGAGGGTCTACTCCGAAAAATGATACACGATAGTTCGATCATCGTGTATCGTTTTTCGGAGTAGGCCCTCAGAATCGGCACCAATATTAGTAGATTAGAGAAAGAATTAACACTTGAGTTCTTAGAAACTAATTGCGGTATACCACACTATATGTGTTAAATCTGCATGACTAATTGAGAAATACGTGTCAGTTTTATTGTTTGAACTCTGACATATCACGAGATGATCGATGAATCGATTTACGTTACGTTCGGTTGGAGCGTTAAATTCAAATTTTATCTCGTTTTTTGCTATAGATCATAAGTTATGAACATGTTATTTGCGACAAGAATGGTAGTATATTTACTGATTAATAACAAAAGAAATCATGAACATATTCCTCCAAGGTATATTAGTAACATTTTCATGAAGTAGTCGTATATGTCAGTAATATACCTTGGAGGAATATGTTGATAATTTCTTTTGTTATTAATCAGTAAATATACTACCATTCTTGTCGCAAATAACATGTTGATAACTTACGATCTATAACTGAGCTGCAATTTGCAAAAAACGTGATAAAATTTGAATTTAACGCCCCAACCGAAGCCTCCACCTTAAGAAATCGGAATCGTCTAGGCTCACAGGAATTTCCAAACCACCACGAACTGACAAGAGATTTTGACATCGATTTGCAAGTGTTTGCCGAACTAGCCATCTGTTTACACATTTTTTGCTGTAGCCCTTCAGCCCGCATATGATTAATAACGTCATAAAGAACTCCGTTCTAATAGAAACTAGTATTTAAAATGATTAGTAAAATATCTAAAAAATTTATAAACAAGAAAAGAAATACGTGCTAGCTTAAAACAACGGTCGATATTAACGTATTCGTCAGGTAGTCTTGGACGGCGAGGAGGTTCAGATCGACATCCTGGACACGGCGGGCCAGGAGGACTACGCGGCCATCCGCGACAACTACTTCCGCTCCGGCGAGGGGTTCCTCTGCGTCTTCTCCATCACGGAGCCGGACAGCTTCGAAGCCACTCAGGAGTTCAGGTCACTATCATTACCAAATTCAACATTATTTTATTCAAATAGACGGGCCGCCTGATGGTAAGTGGTTATCTGGTATTAGCCCCTGCAAGCAGCACCTCTTACAAATAAGAGACACCTAAAATGCCGAGTTTTCGAATACCATAACCAAGTTGTTTCTCTTCTCCAGAGAACAGATCCTACGCGTAAAGAACGACGAGAATATCCCATTCCTGCTGGTGGGTAACAAGTCGGATTTAGCCGAGAAGCGACGCGTACCGCTGGACGTCTGCCGCGACCGCGCGCAGCAGTGGCAGGTGCCTTATGTCGAGACATCAGCCAAGACACGGGATAACGTCGATAAGGTCAGCCTTTTCTCTTACCTTATAACGCCTTTGTCGGATGTTGGTGACATCGGGATTGTGGCATAATTATCAATAAACAATATAGGTTAGGTCTTCTTGTGCTTAAGATAAGTTTTGTCGGATTTTGATGACTGTATTCACTTGTCATCTAAATCCGACATTTGCAAGGTTTTAGGCAAGAAAGGATAAAGTTAAACAAGCATATTCTAAATAATATGACAGAAATCTACAATGTAAGATTCAGATTAAACTTATGCAATCTATAGAGGTGCTAACGTTAGGATACTGCGTACTTTTACGTTACGCTCCAGGAATTTAATGCGAAATAGCCCATTCTCGTGTGCCTTGAGGATGCTGAATTGCATGGTCAGAGAAAATATGGGGCTAGATACATTTCATTCATCTGTGACTGAAATCCGCAGATGTGCAGTGAAGTACTTAGAGCAGTCATAGAACTTAAGACCATTTTGTACGCATGTGCAATTTGTAGATAAGAAAATAAATAAATAATTACTTTATTTGCGAAGTAATAAGGTTCATTTTTATATCACTGACTACTGTCAGAGACATTCAAGCCTTTATGAGCTACAAATTAGATTTGGGATTTAAAATATGGGGAAGTCACTCGCATTAATATAGGCCAAGTTAGGTATAAAAATGCTTGATAATAATTTTATTTATATTCCCAACTTTCACTCGAGCCAAGCGTGGGCTTCGCACAATTTTGCTTTTTTTTTATTTTGATAGTAAAGCTTGTGCGCGGCTCTGCTTGGCTTGTCTTATAGAGTTGCCTTGCTCGCAGTACTGTGCTTTATATATTTTAAATACACACAAAAATCACAGTTCCGCGCATCGTAACTCAAAATATATCTTATTCTAGAGGAATTTAAAAACATCTCCTGGCTAGGTCTAAATAAACTGGTTTTCGAGTGCTGATTGTTGTAATTGTGTGTGTACGTCTGGTGTTGGCTGATCCCCCCTACTCCCGCAGGTGTTCTTTGACCTGATGCGGGAGATTCGCTCACGGAAGTCTGACGACAGTCGTGCGACCAACGGCGACGTAAAAGGGAAAAAACGCAGGAAAATCAAGTGCGCCATATTGTAGAGAGGCGATTTAAAGCGTTTCGGGACGATCACGCCCTGAAAATACGATGCGACACACTGTTTTGTAACTTGACTGAGATGTCGGAAGTATATGACACTGGAGACATACATTTTTTGTATTAATATGTACATGATTTGATGTCATTTTGTGAGATAAAAGCTGTTCAAACAAGTATAGACTGATTTGTACTGAAATAAAACTGTTTTTTTTTAAGTTGGGAGATTTGAAAGTTACAAAACAGTCGGCAGATGTCGCTAGTGGGATTCGGGACTGAGTGTCGTGACTAGTGTCCGGTGTACTGTGTCCGTGTGTCCGCTTCTCTGGACTTCGCTAGTGTTGTGTGCTGCTCAGTGATATATCACCGTTAATTTATAACACTGCTCAATATCTACGTCTCAAAAATAATATGAAACCATTCTGTCGGAAGCAATTGACAAAATTAACTTTTTATGATTTTTTTTAAGATATTTTCGTTCTAAATAGGCGTAAGCGTCGTGCGGCTATATAAGGCATTGCTTCGTTTGGCTGAATTTATGAAATTTTAAGAATAACGATTTAGGCAACCATTTCAGTGGTAACATTTCCAGAATTATGCATTTAAATAAAGTGTTAGTTGAGCTCAAGATAGGAAAAAATAAACGGATTTTAATTTTTCGGGTCTAATATCATATGAAATGTTATCAATTGCTTTTGATAGTTGTTAAGCAGTTCATTAATAAGTAGAATAGGAATTCCTGGATTTATATTCCTTTATTCGTAGGTCAAATTATCACTAAACAGCACACACACTGATATTTTTAGATATAAGCGGCAAAGGCTATGTAAAAAATACATATTACTATGTACTATATTCGCCCATCTTGGTGCTGGCATATTATCGAATACTGTTCTTAATGAATTAGTGTTATATAGTCCAAATTTGAATGGTGTCAAAACTGTATTGAGTCATTCAGAACAGAATTCTATAAATGATTAATTGTTATAATTTAAAGCTTTTTGCTTGCACGTTTTGTACTTTTCAATAATAAATTCTAAATTAGAATTCATGGATGCGAAATAGACAATAAACTTGATATTTTTGGAAGGTGCTGTTCGCACCTACCGCAAGATATGAAAATAAAATGTATTAAAAAGCATTCTGGCAGCTGTATCTAAAGCCAGCTCCCTTCCAGGCGATGAGCGTTCTGGACCCTTTGTCAAATGCAAATAAGTTCTAGTTTTGAATGTGAACAGCGCCTTAAACAAACACATAAGCACACTTGTACACGCATGGACGGCGTAGAGTAAGTTTTGTATTTATTTTTAAACGATAAGTGCTAAATGTGACGTGTATTGTTATTTGCTCGGAAGATTGTCTCTTTTGATGTGCTTACAGATGTTTCATATGACTATACTCCTTATTGTAACGCCTTAGGGGTTAAATTCGAAAATCCTACCTTAGGCATATCCTTTGTTATGTAAGGTTTTAGGGTAGATTTGGGTTGTAGCGACCCCTGTCAGCTACATAGTTCACACCGATGGATAGATGGCGCCACAATAGTATATATACAACCTACATCGCGCTGGTGAAGTTTACTCGCGCATTAGCATATATACCAGAATCCATGTGCACGATGACCCAGCCTGGCGGAAGATCTTCCCTTTTAAATGGAGGAATAATCCACCTTGTTCTTCCTTAGAAATATGTTTTGACGTGTAGGAATGTCAGGCCCGATGCAAACTATAGTTTTGAGTTGTACAATAAAAAGTTTTAGAACTAATCACTTGGTCAAAAACTTTCTTGCTCTTGACAGGATCTAGTAGATCAGAATCTCAAGCCTAATCTGTGGAAGGAGTCACAGATACAAAAGGAGCCGGATGGAGCCGTGAGCGAGTCATTTTGAGCTCAATGGCTCAAACCAGTGAGATCTGTCTCATTGAGCTGATTCAGAGCTGAGTAACACACTCCTAATGAAAAGCCACTCATATCTAAGTAATGCTTAAATCGTCATTAAGACGCTCTTAAATTTTAAATAGCGTTTCAGTATTTGGTCCTTAAGAATGTGGTTGATCCACACCCTAATTCTAGGAGTTAAGTGAGAATGCATCTGTAAGTACAGCACGTAGATTGTGAATGTATGCATCCCTAGATAAGGTGATTATTTGTTTACTCTATGGTATTGCTTCATAAGACACTGCTGTTTCATATTTTTACAAGTCATCACCGATTCTCGTCAATCAATCATTGATGCCGACCCTGTTATCTACTAAACTGATTTTATATCACTGTCTCATTCTTATAAAAAACATAAGAAAGGGATAAAATAAATTTAGTATTGTCAATTTCGCCATATTTATTGGTCACGACAAATTTTACAGCTTTGATTTTTTTCTATCCTTCTGAACTAATGTTTGTAAGAAAATGATGTGACGTGGTTAAAATTAGTTTAAGTTTTGTATTGTAGGTCAAATTGCAATGTGATCGATCGGTGAGCAAATTTTTTTTACAATTTCATCACAGTGTTGTATGTAGTTTTATATGCCATAAAAAATCCCCGATATATACCTAGTTATATGCAATTATTCCATATTATTAATACTATGAGAAACTTAAGACTTTGGATTTCAAAATATCGGTTTGTCTGTCTGTACAGCTATCCACATCAACAAAGTTTCTATTCAAAAGATGTAATTTACAAAAATCGCTAATTTATTTTATAAGTACATATACATAGAAATAAAAAAGTTGTATTATGTATTTATTTGTTTATACACAAATTGTATTTGTCCAATTTGTTTTGGAAATTTCGATTGAAAGGGGATTTGTTTGGTTGCGATATTATTAATGAATGTTAGAGAACAGCTAGTTTATATGTACGTGGTCGCATTTTCGTCTGTATGTACAACTGACAAACTTCAAGCAGGACCACTAAGGCTATGTACCCTACTTACATAATAGTTCGGTGCGGGTGAAAATAAGCCTTGTGTCCTTGCAATAAAGTTTATCTGTTTAATCTATGATTTAGTATATGTAGATTCAAATGAAGCTTATTGCAATGGCATAAGGTTCATTTTCAACAGGCTGCAAGCGAAAAGATTTCAAAACTTATCATGCTTTAAGCTCCTTGCTTGAAGTCAGTCAATGGTACTTGGATAATGCAATTTAATTCAACGAATTGTTGATATTAAGTTTGTACGTTAAAATTAATGCCATTATATAAAAAAAAAACAATAAAGTTTACTTATTTAATCTGTCCACACAATGCATACTGAAACATGCAATATATTAAAATACGGTATAATTTAGTTTAGCATAATAAATAATTGTATTGTCTATTTATTAGGGGGCCACGTGTTTAAGTGTATACTCAAAATGGCCGCCGAGTACTGCCAACTTTATTAAAAATATTAATATAATTTCTTTTGAGTTTCTAGTAATGAAACGGAGATGAGCAAATTCTGCTCTTAACCGCCTTCATTTAGAACCCTGAAGCTTTTTTTTGATATCCCAAAAATATATTTAATTTTTCTTTACTATCTGTGTTTTATACTCTATGGTCCCAGAGACCAAGGCATTCAAAAATCGATTTTCCTTATAATGGTAAAAAATTGTATTCGAAAAAGTAACCAAATCTGAAAATATTGAAATGATGTTAATGAGTTTTGATATCTTACTTTAAATGAATCTCCGGTTCATTACCCACTGGTTGGGTCTACTGATCACCCTCGTGGGTTCTCCTATAGGTTAGTTATGTTAGTTCACAAATGTACGGAGTATGTATGTATGTGTATCAGACACTCACCGGAAATTTATATATAAACATGAATATAATATAATATTACAAGCAAAATATATACATATTTGCAGAATATTGTGTATTATTTATTTCATAATTATAAAATTAGCAGTCTTATGTCAAAATAATATACAAACATACACTAACCATTGTATAAAACATCTAAAACACATGTTAACATTAAATATGTTGTAAAAATGCTTTAATGATAATATTAAATTACCCAGTAGAACTACTAAGAGTAGATCATTTGATGCTGTGAAACCATGACGTCATAATGCAGTGACACATAAGCATTTTTTTTAATCGTATTTCTTAACAAAATATGAAAATACCCTAAAATAGATGTCTATTTTGTCCGGTAAGGTTGTTGCAGCCGTCAGAGGATACCAACTTTAGTCCTTTAAAAAAAAATAGATTTCAAAAAGTGAAATTAAAATAGGCCTAGAAATACGGAAGATATAAACTACTAGATAATTAGACAGAGAGATCCGGTATGGTATGTGACGTCACACTACGGTCATAAAAATATAATCAGAGTTATTTTATTTTCTTATTTTAAAACACATAATATAAAGTGTTTTCCTAACCCCACGTCAGTTAGCAAACGCACTGTACCACTAATATCGCTTGCAGGCCTTCCTGATGCTAATCCGGCAGATGTCGCGACTGAAGAACGGCCTCGCCATGGAACAACCCTCACTCGAGAAGAAACAAACACGATGCACGCCGCCATGTTGCGTTCTATGCTAGGCTATTTGAGGAGCTGGGGAACAAAAGCGCACTATAGCAAAATAACTGAATTCGAATGTTACTGATTAGCGAAACCAGACTTTTTAAACGCTGTTTTTTATCAGTTTAAACTTTGGAAGCAAAATATTCTAAGAGTATTTATATAGATGTGGGCTTAACTTAAAAAAACGTTTAGGGGCCGCAAAAAGGCTGCACGAGCAATATTGCGATGCAATTCATATCTCGAATTTACAGCAGAGCAAAGGGAGAGAAGAATGTTTCTTAAGTATTTTTTGGTGAAAATGTAAATTAAATTTTCCATTTAGACAAATTACACCATAATCTGCAGTAAATTCCAGAAATTAATTGCATTAGCAATATTGCTCAGCGGCCGTTTTAGCCCCCCAGGGTAGACAAGTCCGCTTTTATTCGCCAGCTCCTCATTATAACTATAAACTATGAGTAATTATACCTAATTTATACTGCAGGGATATTGTAAGAATTGTAATAAAGTCAAGGGGTGGGATACTGACCCATTCTAAAGTTTTATAGCATGACCGGATTCTGTGACAGGAACCAGAGTGATACGAAAATGAGCCTTATCTCTGCAATAAAGTTCATCTGTTTAACCTATGATTAAGAATGTTAAATAAATGATTTGATTTGAATATGTAGTTTCAGATGAACCTCATTGCAATGTTATAAAGTTCATTTTCATATGACTCTGGCTACTGTCACAGGACTAATGCTATATTTAAACCCATAAGTACATCGAATTGAATATTCAATTTTTTGGCCAAACTTTTGAATACTGCGACTAATAAGTATAAAGCTTAAGCCTCACCGCGAGCGATCTCTGCAGAGCTATGTAAAGACCGCAGCTACAGTGAGCTAAGTTAATTTAGATTCACAGTTTATAGCAATAAGTATATATATTTGGAGGATTAGACGATGAAAGTAATTTCGAAAAGAGACAGAAAGATTTAAATATCGAGAAGCCTCTCGCTTCTTAGGGCCTATTAGAGAAAAGGACGGGGGATAAGAATAACGTTCTACTGTCGTAGAAATAAGGTCCTTTTCAGCTTATTCCCTTGCCTGTGACTGTGATAATTTACAGTTTTCTACAGTATTACTTTTGTACTTAAAATACGAAGTCGAATGAAGAACTGACATCTTTTAGTAATTCAGACAGTTTCTTAATATCTCGACACTCATTAATAATAAGTAAGAAATAAATACAATTGATAACAGATTAAATTGTTTTATTTAATAAAAAAACAACCTTGTTATAAAACATACCGATTCAGTCTATATATCTTTTATTTACATTTAATATAATTAATTTGAGTATAGATATATTATTATATAAAAATCTTATAAAACTTTAACTTATATCAAACTATACTTAACTTTAAAATAAAATACCGGGTGTATATGACATCATAAAGAAAATTTTAATCATGGCTTCAGTACGTTGTTTTATACCTCTTAGCGTTAATATTGGGTAGTTTAAAAAAAAAACGACGTCGCAGTTTTTTTAAATATACGCGATTTTTTGGAGTGGCATTTCCTGGCAGAGCCACCATCACAGATCTGAATTCCAAGTCTGTCGCTATTTTGTCCCTAATTTGTCCTCGAATATCAGATTTTGTCGCGTCCTGGTTCAAAAGTTATAAGGGTTTTTCATATCTCAAGAACACCTAGCGAAGATCTGTTTGCTTCCAGAATTTGTCCCTAATTTGTCAATTTTGTCCCCGAATCCCTGGTCAAAAAGTCGCGCCCTGGTTCAAAAAAACCTTATAACTCTTGAACCAAGACGCGACAAAATCTGATATTCGAGGACAAATTAGGGACAATAGAGCGACAGACTTGAAATTCAGATCCGTGATGGTGGCTCTGCCAGGAAGTGCCACACGATTTTTTGTCGTATTTTGTTTTCGAAAAACCGACATCAGACTAACGCAAATAGGTCCAAATTGGCGTACTGAATCCATGTTTTCAGTTTTCGTAACAGTGCCACTTACACCCGGTATACAAGTCCAGTGCTAATGTTCACCAACCATATTTCCTTCGATATAATTATGCTGTTTGGTAATTTAAAAAAAATGCTAATTATCTCTATACATGTCACCTTTGGTCAGCTTAAATCAGACCGGCAGTTTAGGTTCAAAAATATATCTAAGGACCTAACTAATAAGCTGGTTTTTACAGTGTCGCGTCCTAAAGTGCAATGAGATAAAAAGTGCGGTTTAGAGGCACGTTTTAGTATAGAAATAGGTTTTATTAGGGAGTGTATTCTATATGCTATCTTCCAAGTGTATAATGTTAAGGCTGCACCTTATTCTTTTATTAGCAAAGACTAGAATGCGACTAGGAACTAAAATATAATCAAATATTCATTTTTATCTCGAAGCCATATCACATAAATAATTCGAGATTTCCATTGAAAAAAACAAGGTGAAATTTGAAAACTGAATAGAAAAATAAAATCAACCATCATTGATCAAGCATGATTGGACTTAACTACATAGAAAATATCCCCTGTACTTATATATTATACGTATGATGCCACAGACAGACACACAGATACACACTACAAACATATTATAACACTCCTCTTTTTCGTCGGGGGTTAAAATCAGCAAGCTTTTGGTAGAAATGATCAAGAGAATAAAACCCTTCGACCAGCAAGCTGCCAGAGTTTCAGAGATGTTCCAGAATAGTCCCAGGGTATATATAGTGTTTCACCCGAGCTGGCAATGATGCCCACAGCCGGCCGGGCAAAGCTGATGCTGCTCCATCCACTTGCGCATGTGGTGCAAGTGTCCGCCGTGGGAACAACCCTGGCACCAAGCGTACAGCCCCCGAACCACCTGCACCAAATTATCAGTCAAATAAGAACCTGACTAACGCAATGACTAACGTTTACCAAGAAATATATTACAAGGAAAAATGGTTTCTTTGTACTAATGAGACAGACCAATGGACATATGCTAGGTGGTTAAAAAGAAGATCTCGATGGCACCCTTTGGGTACAGATATTTAAAACATGATTTATGTATTTCAGATATAATGCAAAGGTTAGTGTTGTCAATTACCGTAACCTAATTGGTATATTGTAGTATTTCTACGTCCCTAACTACACTAATCGTTGTGTTTGTGTGTGATGTGTCGTCACCTGATGGCACACTGCACACAGATCCGGCAGCGGGTCTCGGGGCGCGGTCGGCACGGCTGCGGCGGCGGCGGCGCAGCGGTCGCACGGCTGGTGCGGACGGGTGCGGCGCCCGCAGCGGCCGCAGCACGCCGCCACGCTGGTCGACTGCTGCGACAGCGACCACACAGAGTTCACCCACGCGCAGCGCACCACCTGAAACATAACGCATATTACTAACGCACTCACAATAAAACTAAAATTACAATTTCAGTTACAATGCTGTCGATTCTGTTGTTTACGAACTTAACTAATATTAGACAAGTCACCTCTCTTTCAAGTTAACCTTATTGAAAAAAGACAGAACATTTTTAATGCTGTCAGTTTAATCCATGCCGTCGTAATGTACGGGTAAATAGTCGTGACCAATATAGATCGCGCTTAAATTCACGTTGAAATATGTGATCGGATTAAACTGACAGGACTAAAATATCTTGCATCCCTTTCATATATTTACTATTAGAAAAAGATCTATAGTGAGATTAAATTTATTTAGTTCGTAAACAACAGAATCGGCACCAATAGCTCGCTAGTTCCAACAACCCAATTTCAATAGGATTTAAAAAAAGTACACAAATGTATGTGCAAGATTGGTCACCTCAGTAGCAACGTTCCATAACTTATGCCTCTGCAGCAGCTCGATGTAGCCGAGCAGCCAGTGCTCCTGCAGACCCTCGTCGATGTACGGGAACAGGTCACTCCTGGAAATTATGAGCACCTACAACTTCTATTGAAAGATTTACAGCTGTTAACTTTAAATTGTTTCGAAAACGGCAGTCAAATTAGAGTTAGAATATTCATAACGCCTATATAAGGCTTGTATTTTACGCACAATCTCACCGTGATCAGTGATGATGGTAAGCACACAAAGCCCAGAATGGAACTGGCTCTCAAGTGCAACTGTCGGAACACACTGGCGCACATGGCGCAAATTACACATTTCAATGTGTGTAACTGTGTACTCCCATCCTTACGAAACAGTAGCAGGCCGTCTTCAGTATCTCACTTATATCCAGATTTGTTGGTCAACTAATCGTAACTAGCCGACCGCGCAACACGACCGACGTGTCATTGTCATAGAGTACGTCAGCAGAACTATACTAATAATAATGAGATTATTAACGTCACTAGTCGAGCAACAAATCCTTAGATATGTTTGTTTGACGGTCGTATCAGCAGTCCTAGATTTGTCAATAGGCCGTAAATGCCGCAGCCTAGGGGCGGTAGCGTCCTATGGGCGGCAGATTTCAGAGGACGCCCACTTTTTTGGTTAAAGGGGCGGCTGGTACTACACGGGCCTAGGGCGAGACTGCAAATCCGCCACTTCGTATCAGTAGGCACACATGCGTTGTGAGTCTGTACATACTTTCACAAATACATATCAAATCAAAAATCATTTATTCAGTTTAGGCCCTAATAAGGCACTTATGAACGTCAACAGTTACAGTTTTACAATAGACTCTACTACCGGTTCGGAATACACTTGAACTGAGAAGACTCCGGCAAGAAACTCAGCAAGGCTTCTTTTTTTGGTGGATCTTTTTTTTTATTTATGTAATTACAGTTTTAAATATACATAAACTTCATACAATTATCACTTGTGGAGGGGGCTGCAAGGGCAGAGAGAAGCTACTACAACCATGTATTCTTGTCTTCTATGTAATGAGCCACCTTATAGTAGGCCTTGTCGATCAACTTATGTTTAACATACTCTTTGAATTTATTATAAGACATCTTAGTTACTTCATATGGGATTTTATTATAAAAGCGAATGCAATTCCCGAATTCCCATTTGAAACGTTTTGAATAGGCTAGATGACAGTGTCAAAAATAAATGACCAAACACTAACCAATGCATAAAACATCTGAAAACACGTGGAAACAACAAATATGTTGTACATTTAATGCTTTTTATGATTTTTAATTACCACTAAGAGTAGATAATTTGATGCTGTGAACCTATGACGTCATAGTGTAATATTTCATACAAAATTCTATATAAACTATCGTTTTGACATTTATTAAAAAGTAGATGATTTGATATGTCAGTCAAGTACGGTATTGGAAGGGCGCGCCATGTTATATAGTATCGTAGTTATAGTGATCTGTGTGTACCGATGTTCCTGCAGCACGATCATGACGGCAGCAGCAGTCTGCACGTCCCCCAGGTCGGCGTGGAGCACCAGCGCCGCGGCCAGCAGCGGCGCCACCTCCACCTCCACCTGGCTGCTGCGACCCTCGCCCACGCGCACCGACAGAGGACCACTCTCTCCTTCTTCTGCCTGTCACATCATACACTTGTCATCAGAAAAATCGAAACACCTATGCAAGTTTATGTTTTGTAAGGATTATCAGAAAAATGTGTATTTTTTTTTTATACTACGTATAGGCCTTGTTTGACCACAATCTCACCGTGGTCAGTGATGATGTGGCCGATGATGGTAAGCACACAAAGCCTAGAAAGGAACTGGCTCTGAAGTGCAGCAGTCGGAACACGCCGAAAGGTGCTTGGCGATAGATTTTCAACTTGAGGGTGGTAGCCAGCCAGGCGGGTACTACAAAGTACCCTACCACCGTGCTATGGTTTCCTCACAATGTTTTCCTTCATATTTAGGAATATATGACCAGAAAAACGGAAGCGTATCGAGTTTTCTAATGTTAAAGTAAACTCATTTATTCAGTTTAGTTAGGCCTTGATAAGGCACTTATGAATGTCAGAAGTTAAAATAGACTTGACCACCAGTTCGGAAATACACTGAAAACTTAGCAAGGCTTTTCAAATTTTTTCGGTCATAATCTAGTCTTGTTATGTTACTAAATACATTTAATACTATTATATCATTTTATTCGTTTATAAGAGTAAAAAAAGTTTGGTGTTCCACAAGGGTGTCATTTGGTACGCAATTTATTTCCGTCGCATACTTTGGAACTAAGATTGGAGCCTATTAGGTAGTCAATATACAGGGAAAATCTTCAAGTGGGCGCGGTAGAACAAATCAGGGAGTTAAATTATACCTAGGGAATAGCGAAAAATACTGAAAGAAATCTTGGGGTCGATTTTGAAAAAAAACTAAAACTGTATAGGTACTTGGATTTAAAAAAAAAAAAAATTTGCCTTGCCGGGAATCGAACTCATTGATTTAGAAAAAACAAACACCTGCATTATTACTCCATCTTATGTGTCGCTTATAAAAATCTATTTCTGGGAAAAAACATAGCAAAATAAAAAAAATGCTACTTTACTTTTGTTACTCATAAAAAAGTATGTAAAAGATCGTATAGGTATTGTATAGAGTAGGTATATGTTACATGTGTGAGGTTATAGGTGTGGTAGTGATGCAGCGCGGGCGGCGCGGTGGACGCGGAACCGCTTGACGCGCTGCTCGGGGACGAACTGCCGCCAGAACCTGCGCCTGCGCCTGAACCTGCCCCTGCCCCTGTACCTACACCTGGACAACCAATCACATGCTATAATAATAATCCTAATAATAGGGGTGATGACTAAAAAAACTAATTAGTCCGTCAGTTAGATAAACGAAATTAAGTTTCGAAAAAAAAAATTACGTAGATACAGTGCGTTAAAAATTCGCACAACGTCGCGTCTTAGTACACTCTTTACAGAGAGATGACGTCACAAGCCCCCACTCCTGAACGTAAATGAGACTTATCTTTGTAATTTTTTATTGATTTGATAAAATAAAAAATACGTATCCAGTACAAAAGAAATCATCAACATATTCCTCCAAGGTATATTACTGACATATACGACTATTTCATGAAAATGTTACTAATATACCTTGGAGGAATATGTTGATGATTTATTTTGTTATTAATCAGTAAATATACTACCATTCTTCTCGCAAATAACATGTTGATAACTTACGACCTATAACTGAGCTGCAATTTGCAAAAAACGTGATAAAATTTGAATTTCGCGCTCCAACCGAAGCCTCCACCTTAAGACTAATTGGGGAGCTTTACTGTTTAACAGAATAGCACGTACCTGGTAGATGATCTTTGTCGATGTTGTGGTTATTGTTGTTGGTGTTGGCGTTGTTGTTGGTGTTGGTGTTGGCGTGTGGCAGCGAGTGGTTGTGGGTGGCGGGGTCGGCGCGCAGCGGGAATGCCTCCTCGGGCAGCGTCCAGTCGGCCGCCTCCACGTCCACGTAGTGCGCCGACGCAGCCGATACCCAGCCCAATGTCTCTATACACATCACATCACCATCACCATCACCATCACATCCTATCATCATCATTTTTTTTTAATACTACTAAGGTAGCAAGCAAGCATACGGCCCACCTGATGGTATGTGGTTATCGTCGCCTATCGCCATTTGCAATACCAGAGATATTGCCAATATGTTGCTGTTCTCAAGTGCAATTGCCGGAACACACCAATTTTCACACAAATCAAATCATCACACATTATAGGGTGGAAATTTGAGACAGGTCAGTAAGGGCTACCTTAAGGGTTGAAGCCACGCGAATATGGTCTTAGAAGACCATCCCTTATTTTTTGAGTTAGAGCAGATTTTGAAGAAAATGAAGTCAGCGAGAAATTGGCGATTTTTTAAAATATTTTTTATTAGCCTTATCAATCCTGTCTCCGACAAGGATCAAAAGCCTATATGGGGCCAAATTAGGTTAGGTTATTAGAAATGTCACAAATCTGAAAAAACTTATCTCATACATTTTGTTAGGAAAATGAATTGTTAGATGATACAGTAAGTTCCTTATTTCGAGAAAATTCTGACTGCCAAGAATGAGCTCGGCAACAAAAAATAGTTTAGTCTGATCATTTAAAAATTTTGAATTATTGTTTTCCACTAAGGCTTGATCTGATGGCTTCTAGGAAAGATAAACACAGATCATACCTTTTTAAGTTACATTTTAAGAAACAACTATCTGGTTTAGGCTAGGTTGCTCATACATTTTAGTTAACCAGTCTGGCGTCGCTGTCCGTATTTGGCCCAACAATTTTGTTGGCATATGGCTTTTGTTTATAACAAGTAGTTTCCGTTACGCTTTTATTATTTTTAAATGTTATTTAAATTTCAACCTTGACAGGAAAATATAAGTATTATAATAATAACGTTTTTAAAGTCAATAAGGACAAGATATATACCGCCTGCAAAAGAGTTGCTTTTCACGACTTTCCTAGATTTTCATTTTCATTTTATTTGACAGCCACGGCAGACTGGTTAATGTTAACTTAACTATTACCATGCTTTGACCAGAGTCACTTTGGATGACCGATCTCCCTCAATCTGTTATAGTTACGCTTAAAATTTCAGTTAAAGTTGGTTGCTTGTCTCACTCTACGCATGGTAATAGTTAAGTTAACTTTAACTAAAATGTACGAGCAACCTACCATAAACCAGATAGTTGTTTCTTAAAATGTAACTTAAAAAGGAATTATCTATGTTTGTTTATCTTTCCTCGAAGCCATCGGCTCAAGCGTTGGGATATTCGGGTGTTAGTAATGGTGGGTGGGTAGTGGGTAGTGGGTAATGGTGGGTGGGTAGTGGGTAATGGTAGGTGGGTAGTGGGTAATGGTGGGTGGGTAGTGGGTAATGGTGGGTGGGTAGTGGGTAATGGTGGGTGGGTAGTGGGTAATGGTGGGTGGGTAGTGGGTAATGGTGGGTGGGTAGTGGGTAATGGTAGGTGGGTAGTGGGTAATGGTGGGTGGGTAGTAGGTAATGGTGGGTGAGTAGTGGGTAATGGTAGGTGGGTAGTGGGTAATGGTGGGTGGGTAGTGGGTAATGGTGGGTGGGTAGTGGGTAATGGTGGGTGGGTAGTGGGTAATGGTGGGTGGGTAGTGGGTAATGGTGGGTGGGTAGTGGGTAATGGTAGGTGGGTAGTGGGTAATGGTGGGTGGGTAGTGGGTAATGGTAGGTGGGTAGTGGGTAATGGTGGGTGGGTAATGGTTGGTGGGTAGTGGGTAATGGTAGGTGGGTAGTGGGTAATGGTGGGTGGGTAGTGGGTAATGGTAGGTGGGTAGTGGGTAATGGTGGGTGGGTAGTGGGTAATGGTAGGTGGGTAGTGGGTAATGGTGGGTGGGTAGTGGGTAATGGTAGGTGGGTAGTGGGTAATGGTGGGTGGGTAATGGTTGGTGGGTAGTGGGTAATGGTAGGTGGGTAGTGGGTAATGGTGGGTGGGTAGTGGGTAATGGTAGGTGGGTAGTGGGTAATGGTGGGTGGGTAGTGGGTAATGGTAGGTGGGTAGTGGGTAATGGTGGGTGGGTAATGGTTGGTGGGTAGTGGGTAGTGGGTAATGTTAGTTAGGTACCGTCTCGGTCGTGCGGCGCGTGCTTGTACTTGGCGGGCGGTATGTAGATGGTGAGCGTGGGCATCCCCAGCACGCCGCTGTTGTGGAACTGCGTCTCCGCCCACTCCTCCACCTCGTCCAGGGGCTGCTCCTCCACAGAGCTACAATACAATACAACACAACACAATACAATATATATAATATCCAGTCTGGCGGCGCTGACAAAAAAAAAAAAAAGGAACATCTAGGAAAGTCGTGAAAAGCAACTCTTTTGCAGGCGAATCTTGTCCTTATTGTCTTTAAAAACGTTATTATTATAATTCTTATGTTTTCCTGTCAAGGTTGAAATTTAAATAACATTTAAAAATAATAAAAGCGTAACGGAAACTATTTGTTATAAACAAAAGCCATATGAAAACAAAATTGTTGGGCCAAATACGGACAGCGACGCCAGACTGGTTAAACGGTGGTGTACATGACATGACAGTGAAAAGGCGTCACCATATACACGTCCGTTTTGTGTCTATAGAGCGTACTTAAACTTCGCTCAGACTTTACCGTACAAAGTCGGTATTTAAAATGAAATCTTCGAATCTCTCTGAGTGTTATTGAATGAATTCGATTCCCGGAAAGGCAAATATTTTTTTTGAAAATCCAAGTATACAGTTTTAGTTTTCATCAAAATCGGCCCCTAGACTCCTTTCAGCATTTTTCGCTATTCCTAATACTTTAGGATTTGGCCTACCACGCCCAATTAAAAAAATCATCCTGTATATCTCAGCCTAAAAATCAGAGCGAGGGTTGGTATTTTTAATCAATCTGAGCATTATGATGAGGACCTACTCCTGACATCATACAAAAATACATTATTGTTTGTCTGTTTTACTGTATTATAATATTTATAATTTAAAAAACATAATGTTGTGTGTTTTACAGGCAAAGCGGATCAATAGACGTTTCACATCAAAGAGTGCTCTCTGTAATCTACGGTAACTTATTTTATATAATAATCTGTACATACCTGTACGCAGGTAGTAGTGGTGGGGGATGCGGGTCGGTGAGCGCGTGGGGTGGCGTGTGGTCGGGGCGGGGCGGGGCGGGCGCAGGTGCGGTGGAGGGGCGGCCCCCCACCCCCGCACCGACACCGACCCTCCCCGAGCCCGCCCCCTGGCCCTGCCCCCGCCCGCTGTACACCGCCATCACCACCTCCCACACGTGACCCACCTACAACACGACACAATATTACTAGTTATTCCGAGTCGAATGCCAAGACGAAGGTCGGGGGTTCGAATCCAACAATGAGCTTGAGCTTGCGGTGAAGGAAAACATCGTAAGGAAACGCTTGAGAGCCAGTTCCATTCTAGGCTTTATGTGTTTACCATCATCAAAAGGAAGGGGAGAAACACCGCGGTAAGTTGGAATCGACCAATCGAATCGATCTTTTTAGGGTTTCTTCTGTACCTTAAAAGAAAAAAACCCTTATAGAATCACTTTGTTTAGTTGAATACCCGCATTAAGTTTAGAAGCATGCGGAACCCGAATGCAATTTATAAACCGAAAAAAATTAATAGAATCCGCCTACTACTAAACTTAGGCTGCCTATCCACTGAAGTGGAGCGGAGTGAAACTAGGAAAATCATCACCAATTCATATCACGTAATTTTTGTGTAATTGTATTGGTAATTTTTTTCGTGATTTCAGCGTTCATAATGATGAGTACAATTATCTGAAAATTTGGCTACTCATTGAAAAGTAACCCTTTATTATGAGTCAGTTGGGTAATGTTATTGACCATATGCCTGTTGCAGGTCCTGGCGACCCTCGCGTTGTGCTGGGCGAGGCGGTGCGGCGGCGCCCCCTGCAGCCGGTACTGCGTGGCGCACTGCAGCAGCGCCGCGGGCTGCACTGGCTGGCTGGGGTGGGTAGGGCTCCGGTACCGGTACCTAGTCAGCGCCGAGCCCGCGCCGCCCGGGAACAGCCGCTCCAGCGTCGCCTGCGCGCCCGGGGACAGCGACCCCGCCGTCGGCTGCTTGCGACTACACATACGGACACTCTCATTAATATAAATACTACTACAGCTACAGCTACAGCTACAGTATAGTTACCCCAGGCCAGGCACGTGTCGGTCGGGATGCGCCCTTGTCGCGGCAGTATGCAGCGCGGGCAGCGGGCACTCGGGGATGGCGTGCGCGACCTCCCCGCGCGCCGAGACACACACGCAGGCAGGGGACCGGTAGCCAGCTACAGCTACAGCTACAGCTACAGTATAGTTACCCCAGGCCAGGCACGTGTCGGTCGGGATGCGCCCTTGTCGCGGCAGTATGCAGCGCGGGCAGCGGGCACTCGGGGATGGCGTGCGCGACCTCCCCGCGCGCCGAGACACACACGCAGGCAGGGGACCGGTAGCCAGCTACAGCTACAGCTACAGCTACAGCTACAGTATAGTTACCCCAGGCCAGGCACGTGTCGGTCGGGATGCGCCCTTGTCGCGGCAGTATGCAGCGCGGGCAGCGGGCACTCGGGGATGGCGTGCGCGACCTCCCCGCGCGCCGAGACACACACGCAGGCAGGGGACCGGTAGCCAGCTACAGCTACAGCTACAGCTACAGCTACAGTATAGTTACCCCAGGCCAGGCACGTGTCGGTCGGGATGCGCCCTTGTCGCGGCAGTATGCAGCGCGGGCAGCGGGCACTCGGGGATGGCGTGCGCGACCTCCCCGCGCGCCGAGACACACACGCAGGCAGGGGACCGGTAGCCAGCTACAGCTACAGCTACAGCTACAGTATAGTTACCCCAGGCCAGGCACGTGTCGGTCGGGATGCGCCCTTGTCGCGGCAGTATGCAGCGCGGGCAGCGGGCACTCGGGGATGGCGTGCGCGACCTCCCCGCGCGCCGAGACACACACGCCCTGCGGGTTCGCCCACAGCACCGGGTGCGCCGCCTCGCAGAAACGATGACGATACAAGCTGCAGTCCTGGGTACCAGGTACCAGGTACCAGGTACCAGTACACATTTTAGGAGGCTCAATTACAATATATAACTAAAATTTAAAAAAAAATAAGAAATCCCCGAAACTCACTGGAAAATCCTACTATTATAAATGCGAAAGTTTGTGAGTATGTATGTATGTTTGTTACTCTTTCACGGAAAAACTACTGAACGGATTTGGATAAAACTTGGCATATACATAGATCATACCCTGGAATAACATATAGGCTACTTTTTATCCCGGGAAAACATAAAATACTACGGGAACGCGGGTGAAACCGCGGGGCGGAAGCTGAGCGGATTTTCTTGAAACATAGCTGAGAAGACTCTTGTTTAAGGGGGAACGTTCGGTTGGAGCGCGAAATTCAAATTTTATCACGTTTTTTGCAAATTGCAGCTCAGTTATAGGTCGTAAGATAACAACATGTTATTTGCGAGAAGAATGGTAGTGTATTTACTGGTTAATACAACATATTCCTCCAAGGTATATTAGTAACATTTTCATGAAATAGTCGTATAAGTCAGTAATATACCTTGGAGGATTATGTTGATGATTTGTTTTGTTATTAATTAGTATATTTCAAGAAAATCCGCTCAACCCCTCTTCTAGTGTGTTGGGTGTATCTTTAATTTAGCAATGATGTTGGTGTGGGTGATGTAGTGTAGTGTAGTGTAGTGTAGTGTAGTGTAGTGTAGTGTAGTGTAGTGTAGTGTAGTGTAGTGTAGTGTAGTGTAGTGTAGTGTAGTGTAGTGTAGTGTAGTGTAGTGTAGTGTAGGTTGGTGGCGGTGGTCACCCACCCTGCTGGTGGAGAGGAAGGTGTGCGGGTCGGGCTGCCAGGCGATGCCGGTGGTGACGTCCCGGTGCTCGGCGAAGGTGGCGAGCGGCACGTGCGGCCGCCGCACGTCCCACACGTGCACTGCGCAGTCCAGCACCAGCGCGCACGACGCCACCTGGTGCCTGCAACCGTGCAACCGTGTAACCCACAACCCACAACCCCGCTGATGGCGATGCTAGTGGCTAGCTCCGTGGTCGTGGGTTCCAATCCTACAATGAGCTTGAGCTTTCGGCGAAGCAAAACATCGTGAGGAAACCATACCAATGTGGTAGGGTACTTTGTAGTATCCGTCTGGATGGCTACCACCCTCAAGGTGAAAATTGTATGTTCCGGCAATTGCACTTGAGAGCCAATTGCCTTCTCGGTATTGTAACAGGTCAGCAACACATTGGCAATACCTCTGGTATTGCAATTGGCGATAGGCGACGGTAACCACTTACCATCAGGTGGTATGCTTGCTACCTTAGTAGCATTAAAAAAAAATACTCAAGAGGACTCAGACGCTTTAGGGAGGGCTTAAGCCCCTCTAGTTCCAGGCCTGTGGACTTAGATTCCGACTTTTAAGGCGTATTAACGAGTCAACATTCGTTCTTGGGTGAAACTCACGAACTCTCTCAACTGGCCTAAATGCTTTTTTCTCCAATAATACTTCATCAACATACAGAAAATATGAACAACATCTTTTGGAGTTCGCTTCCAGCTTATATCCTGACTCCTACAATCTAGGGACCTTCAACTCAAAGCCAGAGGGAATTTCGGCTTCATCATCATTGGCCAAAACTGTTCAGAATCTTAGATCTAAGAAAAACAGATGTTACATGCGAGAGTATGCGAGTCATCATCATATCAGCCGAGAGACGTCCACTGCTGGATTTGCCAAGGATCACCACGATGGCCGGTCTTGCGAGCGCGAAATTCAAATTTTATCACGTTTTTTGCAAATTGCATCTCATTTATATAATAACTTACGACCTATAACTCAGCTGCAATTTGCAAAAAACGTGATAAAACTTGAATTTCGCGCTCCAACCGAACGTTTACCCTTAAGATATGTCTATTGCAGATTTGGCATCTCCATAAATCGGCTACCAGCGACGCTATGACTGTATTGAACGTCCTTCTGATCACCAAACTAGATCCGCCCTTCTCTAACGGTTGTCTCCACATGAGCCATGTTTTCACCGAAACATAGATACACCGTAACATACATAAACAATGTAACAGAGAATATTTAAAATCTAGATTTTTGGGGGGAAAATATACCCTGGACCGCAAATAATGCGAGTCGGTTATAAAAAATGCGATAAATTTTAAAATATTCCCGCATTCCTTTTAAAATAAAAACTAAATTAAAGTTTATTTCATTACAAATATGGGAAGAAGTAAAGCCTTTTTATTTCTTTTTGGGTGATTGTATTAAAAAATATATGGCTTTTAGTTATTATATGATGCTTTTGTACCGACCCGCTTTTATTGTGACCCAGTAAATATTGATTTTTAAAATGAAACGTACTTTTTCTGCGGCCTCCATTTGACATGCCCCACAGACGCTATGGTGTATATCGTGTGCTCCAAATTGGGTTTCGCGTGAATGTCCCACACCTGTCGATCATAAATATTGAGCACTAGCTGTTACCTGCGGTTTCACCCGCGTTTCTAGCATAAAAAGCCCATGGGTTGAGTAGTAACTATGAGGGCGATCAAGTATTACGTCACGCAATTTGGGGAGATAGGGGGGGGGGGGGGGGTCTTGTAAAACATTTTGATTTTGATTGTTTCTTTCTTGTTTGAAAGGTGCCTTAATCGAGTGTTCTTAGCTCAGTGGTAGTGACGTCGGATGCCGAGACGAAGGTCCCGGGTTCGAATCCTACAATGAGCTTCAGCTTTTCAGTGAAGGAAAACATCGTGCAACAATCATAGCACGGTGGTAGGGTACTTTGTAGTACCCGCCTGGCTGGCTATCATCGGCCTACATCTAAGTTGTGTCATACTGTAATAGATTTGACTTTACCTAGTCAGGTGTTTTATTTTTTTACCTTAATAGTTTTGTCTCTGGAGGCCGTAGCGAGCCAGGGCATCTCCGGGTGCCAGTCGCAGGCGAACACCGGCCCGGAGTGCGCCGTGAACTGCTGCAGGCATCTCTCATGGCGTCTCACGTCCCACAGTTGGACGTTGCCGTTCTCCGAGACAGCGGCAAACGTGTTCGCTTGGTGCGGACTGAATTGTACGTCGCGTATTGATTCTGTGTTGCTAGATGTAAAAAAAAATGGTTTAAGCTTAAAGTGGATTCTGTAATATGGCTCTTATGTGATCCTTATGACCAATCTAAAAACAAATCTGATTAAAAAAATGATTGGAAAAGTTGCCCGAAAAAGTGGTATATATGGGAAAAACAAAAACAGGTTTTTCTACGAGCTTTAAATGACAGAACAAAATCCCTATATAATAGGCTAGATGACAGTGTCTAAAATAAATGACCAAACACTAACCAATGCATAAAACATCTGAAAACACGCGGATACATCAAATATGTTGTACATTTAATGCTTTCTATGATTTTTAATTACCAGTAGAACCACTAAGAGTAGATCATTTGATGCTGTGAAACGATGACGTCATAGCTTAGTATTTCATACAATACTCCATGTAACCGATCGTTTTGACATTTATTAAAGAGTAGCTGATTTGATAAGTCAGTCATCTACACTATTGTACACATAGGAAGCGTAATTTAATAACCTAGACATTTTTGAAATAATAAACATGACATTGAACTTTTAACTATTTGTTTATTGTAAATAAAACTACAGGAAAATATAACTAATAAAGGATCAATGAACTATAATGATAAAATTAATAACCCCAAATATTTAATCTAGATAAGGATAATCCAACATCATTTTGTTTAAGGGGGAACGTTCGGTTGGAGCGCGAAATTCAAATTTTATCACGTTTTTTGCTAATTGCAGCTCAGTTATAGGTCGTAAGTTATCAACATGTTATTTGCGACAAGAATGGTAGTATATTTACTGATTAATAACAAAATAAATCATCAACATATTCCTCCAAGGTATATTAGTAACATTTTCATGAAATAGTCGTATATGTCGTTTACCCTTAAGGAGATAATAGCTCAGTGGTGACGTCACCGCATGTTGTGACTTAGGTAAATAAGAAAGAAAATATTGTAAGGAAAGTATAGCATGGTGGTACGGTACTTTGTAGTATTCACCAGGCAGGCTACCAACCTCATATTGAAAACTATCTTCCGCCACGTGGTTTCACCCGCGTTCCTAGGTATCTATGTTTTCCCGGAATAAAAAGTAGCCTATATGTTAATCTAGGGCAGGGATGGCGAACCAATGGCACGCGACACAATATTTTGGGCACGTCACTGATCACAAAATTCATTACGCACTACTTACGAAAAAAGTGTGAAGTAGATATTATATGATGAGCGAACGCGAGTGATCCCTACGCCTCTTTATTTACTACAAAATGTTCCTATTTTTTGTAGTAAATAAAGAGTTTTGAGTTGATAGTATTTAATATTTTTATTTTCCCAATAATCACAAAGTCAACATTATTTGATGGCACGTCTATGACCTCATAATTATTTTTTTTAGAAAAATGGCACGTTGATACGTAAAGGTTCACCATCCCTGATCTAGAGTATGATCTAACTATGTGCCACGTTTCATCCAAATCCATTCAGTAGTTTTAACGTGATAGAGTAACAAACATTCATCCATACTCACAAACTTTCGCATTTATAATATTAAGTAGGATCTATCGCCAAGCACTTACTGGTGAATTCCGGCAGTTGCACCTGAAAGGCAGTTCCTTCTAGACTTAGTAAGGTACCTCGACCACATAATAGCTTACCATCATGGTGTCAATAAGTCTTTTCTCGGGAACTGCATTCGCTTTTATAATAAAATCCCATATGAAGTAACTAAGATGTCTTATAATAGATTCAAAGAGTATGTTAAACATAAGTTGATCGACAAGGCCTACTATAAGGTGGCTCATTACATAGAAGACAAGAATATATGGTTGTAGTAGCTTCCCTCTGCACTTGCAGCCCCCTGGCTAAGTGATAATTGTATGAAGTTTATGTATATTTAAAACAACAACTGTAATTACATAAATTCAAAAAAAAAGATCCACAAAAAAAGAAGCCTTGCTGAGTTTCTTGCCGGAGTCTTCTCAGTTCAAGTGTATTCCGAACCGGTAGTAGAGTCTAAAAATTGTAACTGTTGACATTCATAAGTGCCTTATTAGGGCCTAAACTGAATAAATGAGTTTTTGATTTTGATTTTGATTTTGGTGATATTGTGGCCTGTATGAAAAAGTAAAGTATATCAGTTTGTCACTCACCTGATGAATGTCCTTGCAACTTCTTTCATACGGAGATCGAAGCATTTCATCATGCCATCCTGGGAGCCAGATATGAGGAGTGCTGGCTCTGTTAGGTGGAAGCTTACCTATGGTTTGTAAAATATAACATGACTCCTGTGACAGTAGAATAAATAAGTTGTCAAGTCCATGAATTACTAAAATATCTGCTATTATAAATCGGAAAGTGTGTTGGTTGGTTTTATATACATAATAATATGACTGTTTACAAATCTTAATAACAAAGCAGAAGTTTATTTGAACTCGGTCGGATTCGAAAAATTATTTCACTAATAGCTTCCACCCCGCGGTTTCATCCCTAGGTATCTTATGTTTTCCTGCAAAAATAGCCTATATGTTATTCCAGGGCATCTACCTATGAAGCAAGTTCATCCAAATCCATTCAGTAGTTTTCAAAATTATAATATAGTTAAAGAAATGAGATTGAGATGAGCTTTAGATGAGATTGAGAATTTGAGATTGAGATTACATTACAATAAGATTCATTTATTTGTCTGTCCATGTACAGGAAGTGTGGAGTACATTATCAGTTAAGGATTACCTTATTAACAGTTCTCTTGTGGTCTGAGAACACATGCTCTTGTTTTGAGCGTCCCGACCGCCCCAAGTTCCACACCACAACCGCACCATTTGTTGCTGCTGTTGCTAATGTGTTCTCTGTAAATGTATACAGGATGTTTAATTACCTGTACTGCTACAACGTGGTGTAGTATTGATAACACTAGTTAACAATTTATTTTTTTGAGACACCTCAATCACTGCAATTTATTTCGGACGCTGAATCTAAATCCTGTAGGATGTCAGAATTTTAAGATATATGAATCTCAAATTGCTAAAATACCAGTTTTGGTGATATTTGAAGTATTGTCAAAAACCATATTTGTAGCAATTTCATACTCATTATGAGTCTACTAGCAGGCTTCTAAATTATGTGGGATTTCGATCGATCCAGTTGTGCAATGGCTTCTGTCATGAAGAATCAGGTTTTTGTAATGCCTTAGGTACAGCAGCTGAACTGGTATATGTGGCAGTTGAGAATGTATATGACTGATTTTGTTAAAAAATCTCATTTATTTATTAGAATCAAGTAGATTGGTTTAAAATAGTGTTGTTTACCTTCGATAGTGCTCCAAGCGACATCAATAGAAGAAAAGTTAAGGTTCAAGTTTTTTCCAACTCGTAAATTGCACACCTCCGAAAACTCATTTTCTCCAATCGAAAATACTTTGAACACTGCAAAAAAATTAAATTAAGATTTCTAGAAATTTGGCACAAAAAATTTATTGTTTATTTTTTTTTATATTACCATTTCGACCGGCAATAACTACTTGAGAACAATCCTTATTAAGGGCAAGAGCGTTTGCTGGACCCTCCTGGGATACGCAAATTGTATTAGATGGTATCATGATTACAATTGTACCTTTATTTGGGACTAATTACAAGTAAACAAAGCATAAAATATTGTCACAATTGTTATTTTATGTTACATTACTATAGCAGAAATTCTTAGTAAATGAAAGAACTACGTTTTTAATTTAGTAGGTAAGTGGTCAAATTAAGTTGATTATTTTTTTTCTGTTTGTGTTTAATTCTTTTGAGGTTAGGCGCTTGTTTGTTGTTGTAATGCCTGAATGACTGACTGAACCATAGAGACCTTTGTTTGATAGACTGAACTACACAGATAAAATACTTTCACTCTACAGACAGAGTAGCTACAGGCATAGAAAAAATAATATACTACGTACTACTACAGGTAAAGTCACTGAAGAGATAATAGTGGTGGGTACCGCGGCTGAGGGTAAGGTAATTCTTCACTGCCTTTTCAGCGAGGTAGATATTGAGGACTCTCTGAATAAAGCTTTGTGAGTTTATGAATTGTCTTAGCGTTGGAGTTGGAGCAGTTTCCGGTTTTTCTGCAACGATTCTGAACATGGCCCTGTCAACGTGTGATAGTCAAAGAAAACCATTTAACTGTAATAATCTGTGTACCTGTCTGAAAAAGTTAAACGTCAATGTCATGTCTTTTGTCAATTCAATGAACTGTCAAAACGAAAATTTATTGTCAGACTACTTTTTACGTAAAAAATAAAATCGCAAAGTTGTGTATCTTTTGTGTATGTATTTAACTGTGTGTGATATGTACTGAATTTAATTTTTTATTAGTATGTGAATTGAAGAGCTGTTTAATTCGGGTCCATTCATCACTTTGGGACAATGGATGGTGGAGACAGAATATTGGTAGCTGCGGGGCTGACGGCTGCAGTGGTGGTCGGTGCATTTGTACTGTGGGGTCCTGGGGGGGCTCCGAAGGTGCGGAAGCGGCGTGGTCAGATAGCGGGACTGCAGAACCTCGGCAGGACCTGTTTCCTGAACACACTCCTACAGGCGCTGGCCGCCTGCCCTACATTCATAGAATGGTTGAAAAAGTACGCAAAGGCCGACGCGCATAACAGCATGATCACTACATTATATACTGTTATAGAAGGTTTGAGGTTTTTCTATCATTCATATTTTAAGAAGTATTTCCATAAAAAATCCTGTTTTTGACTATGGTAAAAGACTGATGAAAGATACATTCTTCATTTGAATTATAAACACGCTATATTGTAGTCCTATAGCTAACTATAAATGGTACCTACATCATACCAGCATTACTTGATTCAAGGCAAGTTTTATAATTAGAAAGTGGTGTACAAAGTATGTTAAAGAAAGTTAGAGCTTTGCTTAGCTGAGTTTCATTGGATGGCTATCATAATGCAATAATATACTTTATGCTTATTTATAGTATGATTATAATAGATATTCACTGTCTTATCAAGTACCATATAGATAATATGGCTGAGAATATTTTAGGTAATCAAAATACTTTGTGAAATGTATGTCATGTTTATTTTTCTTCACAAAGATCAACTTGTAGTGTCTGAGACTCCTATCAATAAGTGGTAAGTGGTGTTGTGAGTTCTCCCTTTGAATATCACTTTTCTGGTATGTAGGCCTATTTCTTTAGATTTCAACAAAAAAGCCAGTTTCAAATATAATTTTAAAATTCAACAGGAATAGTTATACCTTTAAGACATGGCACATAAGTACCTAGATAATTGTTATGTTATTGCTTAGTTTTTTAATATAATTATTATGATTCTAAATACACTATGAAAATAAGTTAGTCATCACTTTAGTTCTAAAAGAAAAATGTTTTAGTTTGTATTGCCCTAAGCTTGACTAAAAGTAAAATCAGAATAATAATTTAAAATTAAAACTCATTGAATTTACTATATTTTAAGTATTATAGATTTTCTGAAGATCAAGAGCATTAGCTGCACAGATGAGAGAGTGGTGGTGATACTGTGACTGTCGCTGGTGAATTTGTATGTATCTATGCAGTGGTGGATTTGCAGTCTTAGCTGCCTTAGTACCAGCCGCCCCGTTAACAAATCGAGTGGGCGTCCTCTGAAATCTACCCCTACTCAAATTCAAAAGTGTCTTTATTAAATGAACTCATTGCAAGTACTTTTAATCGTGAAATATGTAAATATAAAAAATATGTATGTAAAAACTATAAAAAATAAAATAAAAAAATAACAATATGATAATAATAACAACAAAATTTATAATAATAATAAACAGCATGTGAAGCGAGCAACTCATAGAAATGAAATGCATTCTTGTCCTCTATAAAATCAGAAACTTTATAGTACCCTTTTTTGTACAACTTATCTTTAATTAGCTTTTTAAATTTTAACACGGACAATTCTTGAATTTCTTTGGGTACTTTGTTAAAGAAGCGTATACATTGCCCCTTAAAAGAATCCCTAACTTTGCTCAAACAAGTTAAAGGTATAGTAAGCTTATCCTTATTTCTTGCGTTTAAACTATGAGTGTCGCTATTTTTGGGAAAGTTATGAATGTTTTTCCTATAACGTAGCCGCCCCTAGGCCGCGGCCTATACGGCCTATTGACAAATCCAGGACTGTATCTCTGTGGCCCAGCACCATATTCATTGTGTTAACCTCTTAAAACTGGATGTGTTACTATAGGGTCACAAAACTCCATAATTTTGTTCTCCAGTTGTAAATGGCACACATGAGTCAGCCCGCGGCACCCCGGTGTGTCCCCTGGGTGTGCTGCATTCCCTCCGAGGGGCCGGCTGGGTGGTGCCGGCCGATCAGCAAGACGCACATGAGTTGCTGCATGTGCTACTATCTTGTATCGAGGAGGAGACTACTGCAATGGCTAGGAAGGTGAGTTGCCTAGATCCATGTGTCTTTATTAATTCAACTCCTTGCAAGTATTCGTTAAAAAATGTAAAATAAAAAATGTGAATAAAAAATAACAATATCTGTCTGTCCGAAAATATATTTGATAAGTCTATGGTATTTAAATTACCATAGGAAATTCCGGAACCCTCGGTGCGCGAGTCAGACTGGCCCTTGTCCGGTTTTTTTAAATGTTGACGCGTGACTTGTGAAATTGACTTATTTTTCTTATCAACATTAAAGGCTAGGGTCAAGTAGCACGGTCAGGTCAGATCTGTAGTGTAAGGTTATAGGAATTCCGTTCGGTGAATAGCCAGGCTGCCTGTCCGACGCGCTAGGGCTGGGCGGAGGTCGGGCGTGGTCTGCGCTGGCGTCCCCTGCGTCCCCGCCGGCCGCCCCCCTGCACGCCGCCCGCGGGGACTCCACCCCGCCCACCCCTTCCGCGCTCGCCACCCGCTCCGCCTCCGCCGCGCCTACTGACGAGCCCGACCTGGTGGACTCAGGTACACTATTCTCCTACGATATTTACAAATAGTAAGCGAGCCACTAAGGAAACGATAGGTTTCGATCGCTACCTCGAAGGCAGTGAACTGAAGTAGAAAGTAGTGAATCTCTCGATGAAAGAAAATAGCCAGAACTTTCATGTATAATAGGGTAGTTGACAGAGTCAAAAATAAATGACTAAACAAATCATAAAACATCTAAAAACACGTGGAAACATCAAATATGGTGTACGTATAATGCTGTTTATGATTTTTAATTACCAGTAGAACCACTAAGAGTGGATCATTTGATGCTGTGAAACTATGACGTCATAGTGTAATATTTCATACAAAATTCCATACAAAACGATCGTTTTGACATTTATTAAAAAGTAGCTGATTTGATATATCAGGAAACTACCCTATTCTAATGTCAAACTACTGATGTAATTCAGTATCCACTTTTTATGAGATGAGATTATTATGGTGATTTTGTATGTCGGGTGTTTGTTTATAACTGTACTGGATGGTACGCGCAGAGCCGGCGGAGGCGGAGATGCCACGTCTGCGCAAGGGCGTGTCGCGGTCATTCTGCCACCTGAGCTCGGTGGGGCGGCGCTGGGCCCCCGCGCGGGCCGCCCCTGCTCCCGCGCCGCCCTTCCGCGGCACCCTCGCCTCTCGGCTGCAGTGCACCGTCTGCTCCGCAAAGGTACACTACTCCACACCAGCTAGCTATATCAGTCAATTGATCTAGGATCTAGTGTGTTCTTCAAACCAAACTTAAGTATGAGTATGTTTTACTATACTTATTTTTATTATCGGTAAATATTCTATATTTATAATGTAGGTAGACAAACTAAAATGAGACAGACTCACCGTATAATTAATTATCTAATGTTCGTTCGGGCTGTGGTGACCACTTACCATCGAGTGGTCTGTCTGTCTGCTCGTCGACCTGAAGATCGTACCTGGAAAACGAGAAATAAGGCAGTTATTCAAAAACTAAAATTTGCTTGTAAATAAAGTATTATACATAATAGTAATGAATTCCAGAGTCCAATACGTTACGACAAGTTTGACAGTATATCGCTGTCGATGGCGAACGCGAGCGTGGGCCTCACCGGCACATTTAGTTTAGCAGGTTAGTACACATACATATCCTTCCTTATAGTATACTAGCTGTTCCCCGCGTCGCGTTCCCGGGATAAAAAGTAGCCTATAACCTTCGGGGATAATGTAGCTTCCTATTAGTGAAAGATTTTTTCAAATCGGACCAGTAACTCCGGAGATTAGCGCGTTCAAACAAATAAACAAACTCTTCATCTTTACATGGTAAAAAAAAAACTTTAGAAAGTACCGTCAAATCTGCACACTTGATTTTATGTTCTTAAATTTTACACTTTTGAATGTATATCGATAGGGTTACTCCGGGCGTTTACTGCGCCGGAAATGGTGAAGGGGGTTCGGTGTAACAAGTGCTGCCCCGAGCCGGACGTGACGTCACACCCCGTCCCGCCCCCCACTCCCTCCACCGCGTACACTAAGCACATACGCACCGTCAGCTTCGGAAAGGTAAGTGCCCATTGATCTTTGTACACAAAATGTTTAATATTTCTTAATTTCATGTATAAGATTCACTGCAAAGCCAAAATTATCACATTATATAAGCATAAATTATTACATATTGTACAGGGAGTAGGCATGTTAGGGGATTAACTGTTACATTTTATGCTTTGAACTTTGACTTTTTCATTTATTCACCTTAGGCCTTGATATGGCACTTACGAACGGTTATAACTGCATCTACCACTACATTACTTTTTGTTGTTTCTGTACGGAACCCTAATTGTGCAAGCCTAACATTCTCTTTCTTGATCAGGTTTTTTTCTACAAGGTTATGTCATTGATGTAAATAAGAAAAAGACAAGGTCCAAGAATGGAACCTTGTGGGACACCCATAGTTTTTGATGAATTAGTCAGGGCATACTTTACCATTAATTTGCTAAGTTCTATCACACAAGTAAGAATTCATAGGCTGAATGCAATATCTCTAATGCCATAGTGGTGTAATTTCCTGATCAGCAACATATGATGGATGAAGCCTTAGACAAGTCCCAAAAAACAATGGCACAAATGGCAACAAAATTTTGAATCCTACCTACCGATCTACATACGTACCTACCTAGATACCGACTTAACTACGTTTTTTTTATAAACCTTTCGAGTTTTAGCGAGACAAACAAACGGCGATTCATTTTTATATATATGGATTACACCCAGACTCGGGTCAAACAGACATCTTATGCACACACATATTTGTACTGGATGGGAATAGAATTCGTCGCGACGTGGGTTCTATTCTGTGGCGTAATAGGTGGTGGCTTAATCAAGTACGCCGTGAAAACATGTTTAAGGTGGAGGCTTCGGTTGGAGCGCGAAATTCAAATTTTATCACGTTTTTTGCAAATTGCAGCTCAGTTATAGGTCGTAAGTTATCAATATGTTGTTTGCGAGAAGAATGGTAGTATATTTACTGATTAATAACAAAAGAAATCTTCAACATATTCCTCCAAGGTATATTAGTAACATTTACTAATATACCTTGACTTCTTTTGTTATTAATCAGTAAATATACTACCATTCTTCTCGCAAACAACATATTGATAACTTACGACCTATAACTGAGCTGCAATTTGCAAAAAACGTGATAAAATTTGAATTTCGCGCTACAACCGAAGGTATACCCTTAAATGGCACCACGATAGTGATGTACTGTGGTCCAGCTGCCGTGGTGCCTGTGCCTGCACGTGGGCCGCGTCGAGTGGAGGGCGGGCGCGCTCACCAAGCGCTCCGAGTTCGTGTCCTTCCCGGAGACGCTCTCCATGCAGCCCTACGCCGCGCCCGCCGTCGCCCCGCTGCACCCCAAGGTATACATATCACACTTATCTAAATACCTTTAAACTACCAATTCTTGTATATATATACCGGGTGTAAAGGACAGCCGATGTAAAACTGATTCCATGAATTCAATACATGATTCTGGAGCCCCCAGACTTTGACTTTTTCGTCGATATTTTCATGAATTATACGATATTTTTTCAAAACTTTAGGAGTGATTATACTATAAAATCATTATACAAGTCTAACTAAAGCTGATTTAAAAATAAATAAACAGTGGTGCCGATTCTGTTGTTTACGAACTTAATAAATTTAATCTCACTATATCTCTATAATAGTAAATATAAGAAAGGGATGCAAGATATTTTAGTCCTGTCAGTTTACTCCGATCACACATTTCAACGTGAATTTAAGCGCGATCTTTATTGGTCACGACTATTTACCCGTACATTACGACGGTATGGATTAAACTGACAGCATTAAAAATGTTATATCTTTTTTCAATATGGTTAAACATGAAAGAGAGGCGACTTGTCTAATATTAGTTATGTTCGTAAACAACAGAATCGGCACCAGTAACTACTAATTTAGACATAAAACTGCAGTGTCAATCAAAATTCAAATCAATATGTTATGTTTAATATTTTAGTGTTGTTTTCCATTCTTATTTCTCTCTGTGATCTGAGTAAATAAAGCATAGTAAAATACCATTTCGGTGTACTATTACCTGTCACGAACAAAGAGATATGCAAATGAGCCTTATGTCTCTGCAATAAAGTTCATCTGTTTAATTTATGATTCAGTATAATGTAGATTCAGATGAACCTTACTGCAATGGTATATGGTTTATTTTCATATATCCCCGGCTACCGTTATCTACACCAAACTACAACGTAAATTTACGTTGTATTTACTATATTATTGTAGTGATATTTTGTTTCGCTTACGAACACGATGTAATTTTGTTTTAGGAAGAACTATTATCCCTAATGAGCGCAGGACGACTGAGGGCGGGCTTGTGCGCGCTGAACGCGGCCGAGAATGGTGCGGGTGTAGGGGCGGGGGCAGGGGCGGCTGTAGGGGCGGCAGCAGGGGCGGAGGGGGACCGCGCGCTGTATCGGCTCACGGCGGTGGTGGTGCACGTGGGGGGACCGCGCTCCGGACACTTCGCTACTTATAGAAGAGGGAATGGTTTCGAGGCTAAACGGTCAGTTTAAAATTTTATTAATTTGTATAAATAAACATAATGTCTGTTTGTAACCACATAACAGCTTTTCACTACGGTACTTTTTAAGTTTTTTGGCTGTCTGTTTGTTCCGGCTAATCTCCGAAACGGCTGAACCTTTTTTGACAGGACTTTCAAAAGTTATGGTATAAGGAGTAGCTTAGACTGCTTTTAGTTTAGAAAAAAACCCGGGAGCGCGGGTGAAACCGCGGAGAACAGCTAGAAATAAATAAATATTGTAGCGCCATTTATCCATCGCTGCGTGAACCACGTAGCCGACAGGTATCGTTAAATGATAAATAAATGATTGCAAGTACAGATGGTGGTATACATCAGACACGTTGGTGCACGAGGTGTCCCTCCAGGAGGTGCTCCGTTGCTCGGCATACCTGCTGTTCTACGAACGAGCCCGGGGCCCAGGTTCTGGCGTACCTGCTCTCTCCACCGCCGGTACCCAACATTTCTAGACATAATACATACGCTTCTGTTGAACGGACCTGGGGATTTTGCTGTGGTGGCTTTGAGGGGGGGGGGGGGAGGTGTGTCCTCGTACAGTTTTTTTTCGTTGCTATTGCTTCAGGTTGCGTATTTCTGGGCAAGCTACCACCGTGATGTAAATGCAAGTTTATTTTTTATGTGTTATGTTGTTAAATGGATAGTCCTTGTTAGGGGGGGGGGGGATCTCATACCTGATGTTTGTTACTCATTGTCAAATTATTTTCTCATTTGTACTACATGTTTGTTTATTGTATTGTATAATTTTATGATAGATTTTTGACAAGTTTCTGTCAAAATATTCATTTTTGGTACAAGCTTTTATTGCCGACTGTACATTTTTTGCACAGTCTTCAACTACTCGTTAAGACGATTCTAATGAGCACAAAATCGATGAGGTTGTGTCGTTTTATTGCGGAGTTCCTATGGCCACCTTCCAGCTCCAGCATCAGATCAGCTCCATGACATCATAATATTGCATTGTCACGCGATATACATGTGCATGTAAAATTTCAGCTCAATCGGAAACCGGTAAGTGGGTCAAATTGAACTTGCAAAATTCCAAATCCACAGACAAGTGAAAGTACATAAAAGCTTGTAAAAATATCGATATTCTGACTCTAATATGGGTTCGTGAAAGTAAAAGAAAAGAAAGAAAACATTTATTTCAACATACACACAAAATTACAGAGATTACAAAAAAAAGCTAAAAATACACACAATACAATGAACTAAAAACAATCCAATAAATAAAAGCTTGTAAAAATATCGATATTCTGACTCTTATATGGGTTCGGTAGGTTGCATTTCTTGATGTTATCTTTTTGTAATCATACTTGCCGAGCGGGAATTTAATACTCATTCAAAATACGAATTGCTCGTTATAAAATCTCTATCCTATCAGAAATTAGTTTCTGATATAAGTATATATATATAAATTGGCTGTGTCTCGAAATTACGAATAATGTATGGAATTACATTTTTGATGTACAATACAGTATATAAGTATTTTAATGTAATACTCGTTTTACGTAACTTTTAAATGAATCTCACGTTCGCACTAATCTGATTATGATTTATTAATTTAGTCTGCATTTTTATAACAAGTCTGAATCCATAAAAAAGTTATAAAAATAAGCCAAAAATTTACCAAAAATCTACAAATTCTTTCAATTAGATTCGTAATTAGACAGTTTCGGTCGGATCTCGGGACGATCACCACACACTTCTCTAAATTGGTGGCATATACATAAAATAAAGATGTATGTTACATGTAACCTAAAAACATAATTTTTTGGGCAGTCCAATAAATAACAAAATTATTTGAGGGAGCTGTATTATTTGCGTATCGCTTGCGTATCAATAGATCACAATAATAATACATTTTATTATTATTTCAGAAAAGAGACGGTCCATAGCGTTTTAGTATTACTAGGACTAGAACATTCTAGGACAACCGCCAACGCTCAAACAGCTTTTACCAAGGACTGACAGCTCTAGGCATTATTAAGTTATAATATTAATCAAAGATTGGTGCGAACTAAAGGCTAATATAATATAGACAGTATTATTTAGTGTCGAAAATAATAATGTGCACGTATTATTATTGATACGCGCGTACCAAATTTACTGGTCTGAATAAACAAATATAATGGCCCCGATTCTGTTTACAAAGTAAACTTATTAATCTCCCTATATCTCTTTCTAACAAATAACATAAGAGAGGGATAAAAGACATTTTGTCCGATTGCTTGTATAAATGTTCTATCTTTTTATTAATAATGTTTGCAAGAGAGGTGACGTCACTAATATAGTTTAGATTGTAAACAGGAGAATCGATACCATTATCCAAGTATGGTAACCTTATGTAATGCTTTATATCCCATTACTATTGCAATTAAATGTTTTTAATGATGCATTGTTTAAAAGAAAACATAAAAAACGTCTTGAAAGTGAACTTTCCATAATGTAAAACACATTATATAAATCTCCTGAATAATGTTATCTATTGCATTTATATAAACGCTACATATCTAAACGCACTTACTATCTATACATATATACATTCGTAGGGAATAATAATTTCAAATTCCTTATATTTCGGTATTTTTTTATAATTTTTTCAATCGTGTTTTTATAGATGTCCCATGAAATAAACATTTGTAGCTTATATTATAGCCTGAGGTCAGAATATGAACAAGAATATATCTCTAGCATCTGAATTTCATAATACGCTGCGTATCAATTTCATAATACGCTGCGTATTATTGAAATAATGAAGTCTTATTTTTGGTAAGACGTATCTGACCTTCCCGAAATCGAGCTTTCAAATAATAAGAAATACTTTTAATAAACAACGTTGTGCTAGAATTAATAAAACAATATTTTTCCTCAAGTATTTCTACGTACTTACATTGTGCATTTTTTATATATAAATCTGACCTGTCCAATATGTACATAAGTCTTAGGAAAATATAAAAAAATACATCTTATTGTTACGTACTTACGAAAATTAAATTTTCTGAATTTCGAGTCTATAATAAAATCTTGGCCATGTATTTAGTGGTAAAATTGGTGCCTAAATGTAGGCTATTTTCTTATACTGTTGCCATTTAGTTTTGGAATCGACGCGATAGTGTGGTCGATGTGTATAGATTTTGGATGTTATTTTTAATCTGTTAGTTTGTAAATTAGTTTGGCTCAAATCAATTCTATAACACTATTTTTTGTATTCATTAACATAGCTTATATAAGTATGCATAAGCTCTCATTTTGAATGGATATAAGGAGATCCTTATAAAGTTTTCGAGGGAATAATTAATGAGGTTTCTACCTTGATCGACTTCAGACGGCCATAATGTATTTTAGTGTTACACCACAATTAGAAATACTGCCATAGTATGCACTAGAATCTATACTCCTACCTACTCTTAGTATTGGAGAGTGGTAAATGTGGATAATTCCATGTTTTAATTATAATATTTGTATTGTAGCCCACCATAATAGCATCTATTGCTTTTTATAGGATTGTTTTGAGCCTACACCCATATTTATTAATGTTGATTGCTTATTTCAAGTATAGTAAGTATGTATTTTATCTGTCAATCAATCAATGTTTGTATGATCGTCAAACGCAACGTGAAATCTGCATTTATGCTGACAATGTACGGGTATTTCAGTAGGCAGCAGTTTATATGTATTTTAATTTTATTTATAAACATGTCAGCGACATAGTTCAGACACCAATGGATAGATGGCGCTGAACAAAATACAATACAAATATAATAAAATACAAAAAAAAAATACAATTTGTAAATTATATTATTGTGCAATATCAATAGATATGGGTGTCCTTAGGTGTTAGTGAAATAATTATGTAATAAAAATCTTATTTCAATCATTGACATAATATTGTTGTGTTAACAATTTATTTGTTGTGAATTTGTTCCTAATTGTAGATGAGATGGTGATGACTGTACTTCCAGAGAAACACATGTGGCAATTGTAGATAGGATGGTATGTTTGTTGGTAACAAAATGTTTATAATAAAGTGTATTATAAGTACCGTGTATATTATTTCTCAATTCTGATGAAGCTGTATATTAATAACTAGCTGTATAGCTCGCATTTGCGGGATAAACAGTAGTCTATAACTTTAGGGGATAATATAGCTTCCTATTAGTGAAAGAATTTTTCGAATCGGACCAGTAACTCTAGAGATTAGCGCGTTCAAACAAACATGTAAAGGTTATTGCAACATAAAAAAGATTGGGTACTTCTGCTACCTATATACAATTAGTAAATATTAAACTAGTAACAAAAAATCTTTGATTTTTTTGTTTGAAGTTCAAGTTAGAGGGTAAGCTGTTGTCTTATAAACATTTATGAGTACTGAAATGAAACATTGTAGTTAGTATATTTATTGTTTATTAACTTTTTTTCTTATTTATATAAAACAAGGTCAAGACTCATTGGTAGTTATGCAATCTGTTCAACAGATATTCATCATCTCTGTCAGCACAGAACTTATCAAACAAAATATCACAACAAGATCCTTCTACCATTGCAGGCTAACATTATGACATGCTGTCGATGAGAGAAGCACGCATGGTTGATGTGATTGCAGTGGGTTTAGCATCATTCAATTTGAATACACTTTCAATGACCGATATCTCTGTTGAGGTGGTGTCCATGCCACAAAATGCACACCAATCATTGACTACCATCCCAGCTGCAATAACCTCACTGCCCCTGTTCACTGTGCCAGCCACCAGTGGCACCTGGAGAAGGGAAGAAAGTTCGTCCTGATCTTGTATAGTTGTTTTGGGGTGCACCAGCCCTCCGCGGTTGCTCAACGCCGCGTAAGAGCCGACCAACACGTTCCCTGCTACCGTTTGCCTGAACACTTCGACATCTAATGTGTCAGCCAGTATTTCCTCAGTGTCGCGGTCCAGGTCGGGGTGCACGAGCGCCACATAATCGTTACAAGCGATCACATTACCCAGCGCGCTGAGTCGTTCCTCCACGCGCTGGACTTTAACGACGTCCGGCAAACTGTTTCTAATGTGTTGCAATTCTGTGTCTGTGGTCGACGACGGCACTAAAAGCCCATTTTTGTTGGCTACGGTCATCCTCCCGATGATTCTACACCCACCGACGCTGGCGTGCACCACTGGGATGGTCTCCGCTAGCTCTGCCTCGAACACGCTGTAGAAATTTTCTGATCCACCGATCGCGACCAGACAATAAGAATTTGTCATTTTACTGAACACTCCCACTTCATTATTATTTTCAAATTGGACACGAACCGCCATGATTTTGTTTATAAACTGTTACTCGTAATTTCAATGGATTTCACAATACAAATTGCTTCACGTGGGGCGAAAAAACACAAGTTTCTGGATTACTTCGATTGTCTTATAACGTCACTTTGACAACTGATCGGCCTTTTATTTTGTTATCGTGTTCCGTTACAGGTGTAAAAATACATTGGAAGTTTGAATTTTTTTTTAAATCATATCGAAAACTTCCACAGAATACTTTAATAGTAGTAAAGTGCGATAATACGTTCATATTTTATATAAAAAGACAGTGAAGGTTTCTTTCTTCCTAGTATTGAGCTCATCAAAATGTGCACATTTACAATTTACGCTTGTATTGTAATCACAACATATTTTCTACTAGAATCTGTGTAATGTTGTGATGGGTGCATTTCGAGACACGCAATAATCACTCATATCGTTTACATCAATAAATAATACCGAACAAAAACTCAAAACTTCTAGTAGGTTTTCCTGTAATCTATAGGTAAATAACTATTTTTCTTGTATTTTGTCAAAATTGGATAATATTTAATATTCTAATCGGCCCCCTAAAAGTGGCCCCCATGTTTAAAAATAAATTTACGTTACACGTCCGTGTTTGGATCACCGATTCACATTATGTTTAAAAAGATCCAATCCGTCTAGTAGTTTCGGAGCAAAATGGTTGTGACAGACGGACGCACAGACAGACACACGAGTTATCCTATATAAAGGTTCTGTTTTTTTCCTTTTGAGGTACGGAACCCTAATAAAATAGTACCTACGCCTCATGGGATCATGAGACTTAAACCTAACCTTAGGTAGACTAGATATTCTTTTTTAGAAGATGACAGTGTAGGTACGTCAATAATCTCATCAGTCAAACATTGTCAAACATCGTGAATTCAAACAATATGTAAAATTATAATTTTATTTGTAAACGATAAAAATAGCTTAAAATATGCAAAAATATGACATGTTCCTTGGACTACGATAAAAAATGCGTAAATTTGTAACGTTGAATTGTTTGGTTGACTCCAATGAGACCGAACCCTTCCCGAGCAATGCTATACAAAACCTGCGGCGAGTTGTGCTTGTTCCCTGTATTTACAAGCCGAGCATTCTGCGAGCGTTGAATACAATAAATTTTAAATTCCATCGTACTTGCAGTTACGCTAATATAATACGGGTAAGGTAATAACTTTGGCAGTATTATGTATTTTGACACGAAATATTCCTTAAAAATTCAAACTAGGTACTTACGTACCATCCACCTTAACTTCTGGACTCAAAATTTACATGCTTTAAAATATGCAAGTTTCCTATTTTATAAAACATATTGTATTTCCTATTTTGATTTAATATATTAAATATTTGTTAGGACTGTAATGTTGGAGAAGGCGAGACTCTGTTGATGTTCTGGGGCTGCGAGCGCTCGGAAAGCAAGGTTACTATGAGCATGTCAGCCTCAAGCTGTTCTTCGGTACACATACCTGTTAGTACTTACATGCTACCTAACTACTCACTATAGTTTAACTAAACCACAGACTAAATTAATAAATAACTGTAATAGTTGCAATACGCTGATTTATAATAACACTAGCTTTTGCCCGCGGCTTCGCTCGCGTTAAATTCGGGGTAACACGGTTCCCTTTTCCTGATTTAGAACACAGAAGAGAACTTTATTTGAATACGCTACTGTAGACGATATTATATGTCTTTCCATTTGGGGATAGAATGAAAAGATTCTGGGCATTGGATACACGCGAACATGCTACATACAATTGTCCATGGGAGAAGCACGGCTTATCTAAATTCACCCCAGTCACCTTTAATGTTTGTCCTTGGGCTTTTTAATGTTATAATATTGTTTTAGTAAATTATTATTCGTTTGTATCATAAAACCTGTACTAATTTTGCGGAGAGTCTCACACAAATTTCCATCCCCTATTTTAGGGGCTGTGGGAACATTTCCAAAACATAATAATTTTTCGTTGGTAACATTTTAGCTTCCTACCTTGAAAACTGCGAAAGATGGGACCTTTCGCAGTTTTCAAGGTAAAATAAAATTTCACCCCCTCTTTTAAGGAGTTGGGGGCAGATTTCCAAAAAAAGAATGATGCACAATTTTTTTGTTAGTCATAAATAGTTCGCATACCACATTTTTAGCTTTCTACCTTGAAAATTGCGTGCTTCATACAAACTTCCACCCCCCATTTGAGGGAAGTGGGGGGGGTTAGAAAGAGACAAAAAGTAGCCTATGTCACTCTCCATCCCTTCATCTATCTCCACTTAAAAAATCACGTCAATGGATACATAAATAATGCATACATTACTAGAGCAAACATTTTGATTTAAGCGTTTATGTAGGCGCTTATAAACATCGGAATATCGTCAAATTGTTTAAATCCTTGATTTTGGTTGGGGGCAGAAATCTGAATTACAATTGCGACACGCCGAGTGAATGCGAAGGGATCATTAACACAAACGGCAAATCTGAGGGGCAATCACGTAACCTTGTTGTTTATCAAAATATGTTTTTGGCCGGCATTAGACGTATCGTATTCATCGTAAAACAATCTCCGCCATGACAGGTGTGTGTGTTTGTTGCAGCCAAATAACCAGAACGCCCAGCGCGAGCGAGACCTGCGCTCCACCGCCCAGCAGACCGACATCAGCTGCAGGCAATCTCCAGGTGCGGCTACTCCAAGTAGGGAACCTTTCATTCAGTTTTTGATATTGACTTATTAACTATTATAAAGAGAGAATAGATTTAGTAGTATATAATAATCGCTTTCTTGAATTTGTCGAAACTCAATAGTCATAAACATGAGAAACGTTATTTCTTGTATTTTAATAAATACCTATCAGAGTTAGGATTATTTTAACATGTACCTACCACTATTTGTGACATACCGAACTCCCGCTTTTTTAAAATAAATTAAATTCTTGGGTAGTTTTGAAAAAGACTATTAATGTTGTCATAAATATCAACTACCTACAGTCAACTTTCAAGTGTAAACTGACAGATCATACTTGAAAACCTATTTTAATTCTTGTGAAGTAAATCTATCCGACGCGGAGGAGCAGCGTCTGATGCGGGAGCGCATCGCGGACTCGCTGACGTACCCCTCCCCCGCCTCCTCGCTGCTGCAACCCGGCGGACGATCCATGTCTATACTAGGGTCGGTCTGCGCTTTGCTGCTCAACAAGCAGGCTAGTTTTTTTTTATTATCGTAGTTTTTAGGTCTTACCACCGTCGGGAACATTATCACTTACACGTTGAAGGTTTGGGCAAACTGATAGATTACTACGAGATACTCTAGGCTTTTGCGGTTCTCTTCTAAAAGAAGATACTCACGTATAGCATTAGGACGTGACGCCCATGGGTCAGCTCCTGAGACGCCCAGGGGCGTCGCGACGCACAGTTTGGGAACCCCTAGAGTGTAGGTGTACATAATATAAATAGCAGGGCCCGGCAGCTCCGAAGGCGGTAGCGAGTTTCACAGGCAGCGTGCGGTCGGAGAACATATGCCGAATATGCTTCGGCGGCGAGTCGGCGGAGCGGCTGGTGCGGCCGTGCTCGTGCCGCGGCACCATCGCCGCCGTGCACCGCTCGTGCCTCGAGCGCTGGCTGCTGCAGGCCGCCACCTCCTACTGCGAGCTGTGCCGCCACCACTACGTCGTCACCAGGAGTCACAAGTACATACCATTATGTCTATTGTTAGTCGTCGCGTCGGGACCATTTGCTGGCTCAATATTGAGACTCGTTTTAGAAAGACCAATTTAGGTTATAGGTAATAGCATGATACCAAAGGATTTACTCAGATTATAACGATTTTTACTATGAAACTGAACTGGATATTCTGAATTGTTATTTTCATATATACAAGAAAAAGCTATCTATATCAATTAAATTTAAAAGTAAAATCTGCCCCCAAAGTCACTGTTAGAAATGTTTTAAAACCAGCCACCCGGGGGGTAATCTAGATTTGAAATAAACCAAACCATTTGGATGGGAGTGGAATGTGGACTATATTTTGTAGGTTGATTCTAAATTGTATGCTATTTCTAATTGATTCAAGCCAACCAAAACAATCTCATACATAACATAAGAGGTAGGTATAATGTAACAGACTCGCAAACTTCCGCATTTATTATAAAAAAGTTATTACTAGAATAAATTATACTATTTGTGGTAAATAATGTAAACCTTGGCAAACCATTAAATAAATAAACACTGGAATATATAGATAATTACACCCAGACTCAGGACAAACAGATGTGTGCAAAAACATGTGTTTATGCACACAAATGTTTGTCCTGGATGGGAATCGAACCCACGACCAGCGTCGCGATAGGTGGCGTCTTAACCAACTGCGCCAACTGGCTTGTCTGACATATTGACTATTTCATGAAAATGTTACTAATATACCTTGGAGGAATATGTTAATGATTTCTTTTGTTATTAATCAGTAAATATACTACCATTCTTGTCGCAAATAACATGTTGATAACTTACGACCTGTAACTGAGCTGCAATTTGCAAAAAACGTGATAAAATTTGAATTTCGCGCTCCAACCGAAGGTTTACCCTTAAGGTGGAGGAAGTTAAGTAAGTTTAGGAGCTGATGTCGGTTCGGATTCGGTGGCACAGGTGGTGTGTTTGTGTCGTGTAGTGTAATGTATCAGATGGTCGTGGATGGTGTCGATGGCGGCGTGGGCGTGGTCGGGCCACGGGCGCGCGCTGGCGGCCGACGTGTGGCGCGGCGCCGCGCTGGGGGCGGCCTCGGTGCTGGGCACGGCCCGCGCGCTGCACGCCTGCGACGCCGTGCTGCAGGCCGGCGCGCGCACCGGCGGGGGCGCCGCCCTCGCCGCCAACGTCTTCTCCTCGCTACTCATCGGTATCATCGGTCAGTCGTTGCACTCACTACACTTGTGTCTGTCGCTACCTTACGCTCCAACTATTTAGCTTATAGAATCCACATCGGGGAGAATTCTGGACCCTAGATCTTTTTCCACTTTTAAAAGCCCACTTCCACTTTGTCGACAACCGTATTACAACTTTTTCAAATTTGCAAACTTTTCAAACGGCTTGTCAGACGATGCTGTCAAAAATTTTGTTTCTGTGAATTTATTTTGAAACTTTTAGGTGAAAAACAAGGCTAGCCTTATTAGTGGCTTCCTACTTTTTAATTTAGGTGCGACGCGAATCGGAAATCCGCGATCGACGGGTCGACGACGAAAACTAAACTAGACTTCTAAAACTCAGTTACCTACATGAGTTTGATGCTAGAAGCCCATGTTCTACGATTTCTTTTATTTGCAAAACAAAGGGCCAATCTATCAAAGTCTTCTTAGTTCAAGTGTATTCGGAACCGATGGTAGAGTCTATTGTAACTTTCGACGTTGGTAAGTGCTTAACGGAGCCTAAACTGAATAAATGATTTTGGAGTTTGAATCAGGCGCACTAAACGGTCTCCTGACGACCTGGATGCTGCTGAAGATCCAGGAGCACCAGCTGTCGTGGCAGGCGTGGCGCGACAGCACGCTGCACGTGCACGTGACGCTGGCGGACGAGGAGCCGGCCCTCACGCCGCGCCCCTCCGACACCACCGTCGTCGGGGACCGGGATGGAAACGCTACCATGGACCGGAGCACCAATGTCGCCGACCCTTTTATGGTCGCGCTACCCTACAGACTGCCTGAACCCTAAGGTCAGTTTGCCATTGGGTTTAAATTCTGTCAAAAGTTAAAATGAAGGTTGCGATCTCACAACCGATCACGCTGCGGTCCTCGACGGCGAGGACCGCCGCGACGTACTACTCAGTCTTGTCCCGTTCAAGCGGCCCGAGCTGCCATTAGTAATCCGACCGCCCCCAATTAGTAGTAACTCGTACAAAGTCCTCCCCTTCCCCCGGTAACGCCCTGAGCCGAGGTTCGTAACCCATTCTGGGGTGCCCTCAGGCGTTGTTACCTAAATATTACCAGGCTGAGAAAAATAAGGTTAGGTGCGATATCGAATCCAACTAGCTTGAGCTTTCGGTGAAGGAAAACGTCGTGAGGAAACCATAGCACGGTGGTTTGTTTGTAGTATCCGCCTGGCTGGCTACCATCCTCAAGTTGAAAATCTATCTGCTAATCTATCTAATCTAATCTGCACTTAGGAACCAGTTTCCTTCTAGGCTTTTGTGCTCACGACCATCAGCCCCTCCATCACTGACCACGGTGAGATTGTGGTCAAACACAGGCCTATACTTAGAATGTATGTACTTATGAGCTTATGCACTTGCTTTATTTTATAGAATTATCGTTTTGGCGTCGTTCCCAACCGCGCGTTCATCACGTGACGCCTCCACAGGTACATTTAAAGTACACTTCGTATCTGACGACGACGGGTCGTTAGCGGAATATATATACTTAGATAGATTACAACAATGACTTTTGCGGTTGTTTGTTTCGGCTTCACAAGCGTCGCTTGCTTTCTTATCTTATTCTATGTGAATGTGTGGGCATTCAGAAACTCTGATATTAGGACTTGAAATTTGAAATGTGGATATAATTTTGATTCTTTGTATTTATGCTTCGATCAACAATATCATAGATATTGGGACAAGTACATGAAGTACAAATTCCAAGCTAAATGCTGTCCGCGTGAATACATACTTTTACAACTGCATTTGTTTACTAACAAACTGAGAGAAATGTTTTAAAACAGTTTTAAAGTCAACCTAATTACAACTATAGCACCTAGAAATTAAGTCACATATTTTCAAAATATTATCTAATACTTACGATCATTCGAACTAAACAAAATAAGAGCTCACTTCTCTAGTGAGCTGTTATTTACCGAGACGGATTTTTTGCGCCGACCCAAATTTTATGATATTGTTGATCGAAGTATTTATGAATGTAAATTTGAATATAACATTTTGAAAATCGATACTCAAGTGATTTTATACAAAGATATTTTGTATTTTTCTATAAATTAAAATGTAGTAGGTAGAATTTTAGTTGCGAAATAATACACCAATTTGTTAATCAATATTTATTTCATTGTCAATATAAATTAACATTTCATAATAATATAATAATTTCTTTTACAATCAGTAGGCGAATACATTAAGCCGCTGTTATTAATAATGTCAAGTTATAAAAATAATGTTAAATAATAATCTTAATAATGTTCAGCGCGGCGCGTGTCACAAGGGATTCCACTTTCTTATGTGAAGTAATAAGTAGAAGCGATCCGATGTCGCGCGGCGCGTTCGGACGCAGAGTAAACAAACGTACCTACAGACTATAAACAGACCTAAGATAAACGTATCGCTCGTATTACATGTTAGTCAAACTTATACACTAGTAATCATTATATAAAAAGAATCACATACATCTTGAGATTAAAAATAAATAGGAGGCCAGTTACGAGACGGCGCTTGGAGAACAACGAACCGGGCGGACGCTGGACATTATAAACATTTAAACAAACAAACAAATCAAAATCAACAACATACTCTCTTTGGATTTCAGATATATACTCATCGAATAACATACAATAATATTTTGTGACTTAAACGTTCGACTACAGCCGACCTGACGCCCGGAACACTACACTATATAACCCTCGGATACTCCCACTAAAGGGTACCTACCTACATTGCTCGAAATAATTATATTTACAGATCGTAAAGGGTCGAGTGCTCGTGTGCTAAAAAGCCAGCAAAATTAAAAAAATTATAGGTTTTTTTTAAAATTGCAGCTCAGTAATAGGTCATTTATTTGTCAAAATGTGATTCGCGACACTGAGATATGGCTATAGATCTATCTATGTATTTATTTTGCATTCAAAATATTATAGAACTGTACATTGGTTCCTGCGCGTTATTTATCGAAAAGGAACCAATGTATAGATTTAAATAGTTTAAAAAGCATAATGTATACATACAGTAATCAATTGGCATATTTCTGAGGCGCAAAACACATTTTGACAAATATACGACCTATTACTGAGCTGCAATTTGAATTTCGCGGGCTTTTCGGCCGATTCACCTTAATGCGTGAGTATTCTCAGTTATATGTTGCGAGTGTGAGACGCGTCGGACACTTGGCTAGTGGCGATGGCGACGGCGACGGCGGGTTGTTAGTTGTGGTCCTTGAACCGGCGGTGTATGGACTGCACGTACGTGAACACGCACTTCCAGTCCGGCTTGCGCATCGTCACCATGTCGTCCACGTCCAGCAGGGGGTAGATGCCCGCCTTCTCACTAGAATATACACAAAACAATGGCTTTACTGGAAGAAGCCTGAACAACTATTTGAAGTAGAAGGTGATCATCATATCAGCCGAAAGACGTCTACTGCTGGACAAAGGCCACGATGGCCGGTCTTGCGCTACCCGCATCCAGCGGTTTCCCGCTACCCTCACAAGATCGACGGTCAACTTCAGTGCAGGCAATTCTTTGGGCCATGTCGGTTACTTTGGTTCGCCTGCGAATCTCATCATTTCTGATTTTATCTCGCAGGGAAATACCGAGCATAGCCCTCTCCATTGCTCTTTGGGTGACCTTGAGCCATCTTATGAGGCCCAATCACAATCTACTTAATTGAAATCTTCAAGAATTCAAAATCTACATTTAAATTTGCTGACCCGAGCCAGCATATAGTTTTTTGATTCACTTGTAAATTTCAACAAACCTATTTCATAATTCATGTACCTGATGCTGTAGGTACAATTGTTACTGTTATAAATTAGGGCGTTATAAAGTATGGACTTAGTCAATGAAAAGTTTATTTTTCTGCTGTCTTTGTTATAAATTAGGGCGTTATAAAGTATGGACTTAGTCAATGAAAAGTTTATTTTTCTGCTGTCTTTATTTACATGACATAGTCACAATAATAGGGGTTCTAACTCTCCGACATACACTGGTCCCCGGGGCATTTGGATATCCTATAAATTAAAAGAAGGGGTACTTACTCGGCAATTTGGAAGGCGAGCGTGAAGTTGTGTCGACGCTTGTCGGGCGAGAGCTTGGAGTAGTCGAACGCGTCCGGCAGGAAGTGGTGCAGCAGCGCGCAGAACGCCAGCCCGTCCGCCCAGCTCGTCGAGAAGTTCTCCAGTTTCACATTCTGACAAAACACAACACCACTATGTCACCAACCACTTCACAGTCTTCTGATGTTTACAGCATCGATGCTGCGTTACAAATTTGGAGAAAACCATGTCGAAAATACAAAAATTGCCGTTTATTCCCATTTGTTCCTTTGACTTCAAAATTATTAAAGGAACTAATGGGAAGAAAAAGTCTCATTTGTCCCATTAAAGGAACTGTCAAAGGAACAAATGGGAATAAACGAAAATTGGGCCTCTGTTTCACATTTGCTCGAACTAAATAACATCGTGAGAAAACCACAGCACTCTGTAGCACCTGCATATCCCGGCAGAGTATTACCCTCTAGAGTCTAGAACATAAATTATGTCACACGACACCGTACTGCAATAGCACGGCAAGCGTAGACTACAGAAGACTTGAGTCTTCGACCAACAATAAGCGCGGATTAAAGATTTCATTACGTTATACATATTTGATTTCATTGGCCAAAGATTTGAGTCTTCTCTAGTTTAGCTTGTCATGCTAGGGCTGGTGTGTTAAGGTGTTGAGTCAGTTTCCTTATAGACTTCGTGTACTTTATTCTCTCAATTTTCTAATCTCTATAAATTGTATTTGTTCGATATTCAAGGGCGTCATAACATGGTCTGTTTTTTTCATCTTGCTATAACGTCTTTGAGATTTAACCAAATTCCAGGTAAAAATGAATTTTGCTGCATAGTTGAAGACGAACTCATTTACCACATTCATTTTAAGGGAAATTCTGCTGAAAATAATGTATTAATTGATATAAAATAACAAGGTGTTGAAATATTTACATTGTAGTGGTTTTGGGTATCCAAGTAAGTTCGAGTACTACTAACCCTGGATATTCTACAAGTGTCTATTTAAATGCATATGTGTGGGGCACATTCAGTACATAATAATTTATTTACATAATTTTATAAACTACCCTCCATTTTTAAACATTTTTTAAAGTTCACACACACAAAAATCATGCAATATTCAAAATATTATTTCAAATCTTTTTCACACATTTAAACATCTTCTAGGATTTAAAACAATTAGAACATGCTCTTGTATATTTGTAGAAGTAGGTACCTTTTATGAATTTATTAGTAATTTTTAATACTATTGGGTCACGACACACTTCATCATGTAAAACAAATTCACTAATAGTAGGCAAACATGTTTTTAAATATTATATTTCAAGTAATATTCGATAAGAAAATTATTATAATGATTTTTGTGATGCGTTATGAGATGAAACGAAACCAAAGTAATACAATTTGGTCTTAGTAATGGAAATTAACGTAATAGTAATAAAATATAATATATACAGGAAATATAGCAGCCAAAATAAAGCGTCAAGAGAAGCGTGGAATAAGAGTCGGTGTAAACGACGTGTATGTTAATACTGAGTGCGTGTGGCTCACGATCTCTCTCAACATGCCAACGACAACGCGGTTTAGTCCGTTACATCCGTACGCCCAGCTTCAAAGACTGATGCATCACTTTATCAACTCCAAGACTTTATGTCAGGCTTCCACAAAGTTCCATAGTGTACAATAAACGAGGAAAAATATGCATCAACCTTATTGAAACGCACTGCCAACCTCCCCAATACGCTTATTTACAATAATTACATCTTAATAAATAAATATAACATATATTTTGGAAGCCAGATTCGATGTATAGCTTTATACAGTGATTTGTGTATCTGGACGATATGCCAGTTGCGTCGCATTGGGGAGTGGTGCACGGGGAAGGTGCGGTTGGCGGTTGGGGGGCGGCGGTTGGCGGGCGGCGTGACGCGTGAGTACCTCGTAGTCCCGGGTCTTGTCGCGACACCACTGCAGCAACCGCTCTTTAATAGTGAGGGCGCTGGCTTGCAGCGCGGGGTCGGTGAACTTGAAGTAAGGCTGCGACGGAGAGCCCGGGCTCTGCGGAGTCTTGGGCGAGCTACAACCGGGGGCTAATGTTAGTGTTGCCTCGCGTCTCTCCGACTATCTACGCGGCTTCGTCGGTTAGTCTCGCGGCTTTCAGACTCTCGATTAGTTGAGTGCTCTATCACAATCGAGTGCTTCTTAGACGCGTAGTGCTAGTTATATCTCGCTGTTATTTACAAGAAATAAATTCGCGTGCGATTTCATGTCAAAATGTTATGTGACTATATCAGCCGAGCTTCGTCGAATGAACGATAGTACTGAATGTTTAATGAAATGTTAAGTACACACGTGCGATTCAATTCGTTCGTTCGCTCCGTATGTACTTATTTAAGCGATGGTTCATCTGAATGAGTATAATAAAATAATTGTATAAATGAAGCGGCTAATATACATATTAAATGCATATTATGAACTTGTATATTTACTTGTATCTATCGCTAGTCGTATCCACAGATATGGCTGCCGAAAAAAATAAATAAAATAATATTGCATTACTTATCAAGCGAAAAGATTCATACATAATATAAATAAGAGAATTTTCTAAATCTTTCGTTTATAAATCGATCGTATCATGTATTGTCAATAATCGTATAGTGTTCATTTGTTTGATGATGTAAATATGTAACGTAACGAATATGAATGAGTGAATGAATGGTACTCACTTAGGACTATTTGTAGAGTTTTGTTTTTCGAGCTGACGGAATTTGGCGAACGGCGACACAGGTTTGGGCGCCGGCCGGGTCATGCTCTCTATCACTGTCGGTACACACACACATTTACTATTATGAATAGGATCTTTTCTCTAGTCTGAATTTTAGGTATCACCTATTTTTGAATCTTACTAAAACTAGCGTAATGAAAACAATGACAATATACCTTTAGAAGTTTTAGTGGTTGTGCTACTGCTAACAGTTTTCTCCGACGAGTTCCTCCTCACGCTAGATGTCACCGTTACTTCCTCTTCTTCTGCAAAGGAAACGCACACGTGAGTACGGGACGCGACACGCGACCACACAACTCTAACACTAACACTAACTCGGAACACTTGGAACACAACCAGCAACACATCACAACTATACTTATAAGCTATTAGTCAAAATAACACGGTTACAGGGCGCGGTGATATGGTACACGGATGTTACGTTACGTTACATTATATTACAGTAGACTAGGTAGGTATATACAACGACACGTGAGTGATCCGGGGTGGGGCATGGTGGGGCATGGTGGGGCATGGTGGGGCACGGGGCATGGGGCATGGGGCATGGGGCATGCGGGCACGGCGCGACACAAGCGATAGGCAGCCCACACACACACGACTCACGCGCGTCTCGCTCGTCTCCCGCTCCTAACTAGTGGAATGTGCGTTACGCGAGCGCCGACACCAGGTCCTCGAACGCGTCGTCAGCGTTGCTCTCGTCGAGGAACTGCAGCTCCGACACCGTGGGCATGGTGCGGCTGCGGCCCAGCGAGTAGCCCTGCTGCTGCTGCTGCTGCTGCGGCCGCGCCCGCCCCGCGAGCCGCTGCTGGCGCTGCTGCTGCTGCCCGGCGAAGTACGCCTCCACGGAGCGCCGCTTCTCGTGCACCTCCTCGCGCGCTATTCCCCCCTCGAACATCTTCGGCACGGCCAGCAGGTGCATGGACTTGGTGCGCGCGACCACCCGCCGCGGGGACGCGTCCCCGGCCCGCGCCACCTGGTGCCACGAGCCGGACCGGCTGAGCGGGCTGCCGGGGCTGCCGCTCGGGCTCGAGGGCAGAGACTCGCGGGACGCGCGCAGGGGCGGGGGGGCAAGCGGGGGGGAGCCGACCTGCGGCCGTACCTGGTGGGGGACACGGGCCACCTCGCGCTTCTTTCTCTCGAGCACGCCGCGCAGGCTGTCCCGGGCGGGGTCGGGCGCGGGGTCGGCGCGGGTGCGCACGCCGGCGGTGATGGTGGCCGCCCCGCGCACGGGCCCGCGCATCACGCGCGTCACCACGCTGTCGTGCTCGGTGGCGGCCCCCGACTCCGAGGTGCCGTTACTGTACACCGCGTCGCCGTTGTGGAGCGCGGCCCGAGGCCCGGGCCCGCGCGGGCTCCGGCGCCGGTCTGTATCGTTGGTCACCACGTCCGGCAGGTAGTCCACCTTGTGCGCGCGCGCCTTCTCGATGTCGGGGGTCCGCTGCAGGGGCACGAACGTGGAAACGCCGCTCGGGGGGGTGTAGTCCGTCACGGTGTAAGCGGGGGGTGCGGGGGATTCCCGGTGCCCGTTCACGAGGGGCTCGCGCCGGTTCTTCTCCCTGATCTGCTTCTCGTAGAATTCTATCTGCAGCCGCTGCGCGTCCACCTTCGGCGGGTACGAGTCGGGGAGCGAGCCGATGTCGTCCATCTGCCGCACGAGCTCCGGGGCCGCGAGGTCGTTCGGGCTCGGGATGGCCTTCGCAGGGTAGTTTACGGGTGGAGGCGCGTAAGTCGGCGGCGTGGGCGGGGCCGGGATTCCCCCGTAGGGAGTGGGCTCGAACTTGGAAGCCTTCAGGCCGACCGTGCCCCGCGGTTTGGCCCCCTCGGCCGAGGTCCAGGGTACGCCCGTCGCCTGCGGGCTCGTAGTGGTATTTTTAAGGTTGGCGGGGAAAGTCGACCGGTCGTCGACCGCCGGGAACGCGGGCGGGTACTCGACGGAGGGGGAAGTGGCGGTGCTCAGGGACGGGGGGCTCCAGACGTACGCGGGGGCGCTCGTCGGGGATGCTATCTTCGACGGGGGCTTAAACGCGGACATCGGCGCGTGAGAGAATTGGTTCACGGGGATCGGCCTCGCGACGAACGGCTTGACGACTACGGGCCCGGTCGGGGAGGGCGGCACGAGGGGCTGAGCGGAAACGGGAGGGGGAAGCACGAGGGGCGGGAGGGCTACCGGGACGGGCGGGAGGGCTACCGGGACGGTCGGGAGGGCTACCGGGACGGGCGGGGGGGCCCGAGGGGCGGGGGCCGTCCGTCGCACTCTAGTCGGCTCCCGCCGCTCCGTCACCCACGGGGGCTTGACGACGTCGACGTCCGGCTCCCCGGCAAACCTGCCGGGACCGGCCGGCCGCCCCCGCTCGTCGGGGCCTAACGGGAGGCGGCGCGACGAGGATGCGCTCGAGGAGCGGCCGCCCCCGTCACGCTCGCGGCTCTCGAACGCGTTCTTTATGTTTCCGAACCGGCTGCTCCAGTTGCTCGGGCCGACCTCCCTCTCGGGACCCTCGGTCCTCCTCATGAACGCCACGAACTTTCGGTCGTTGTCGGTCTGCGGCCGGAACTCCGGCACCGCGGGCCCGCGAGAGGGGCTCCCGTCGTCGGCGTCCGCGTGCCGCGCGTACCCGCCCAGCGGCCGCCCGATGTCGATCGTGTTGGCGCGCTTCATGCGCAGCTTCCGGGCTTGGCGGCCGGCCGGGGTCGGCTCCTCCGCCGGCGAGGGCGGCGCTGCGAAGTTGTACGTCGGCGGCGGCGGCACGTAGCACGGCGGCCTCCGCTCCTCCAACGAGTCCCGGCGCTCGGGGGCCTCGAGCGGCGCCCGCGAGGGGATCGACTGCCGCTCCTGCACCTCGAACTTATTCGCTATCGTGGCTATACTACTCCTCGGGTCCGACGGCCGACGGTCCAGGCGAGCCTGCGGGGGGTAAACGGGGCGGGTCGGCGGCCCCTGCGCATTGCGCGTCGGCTGCGGCTGCGGTGGAGGTCGGGGTTGAGGTTGCGGCTGAGTTAGCGGCTGCGGCTGCGCCTGCGACTGGGGCTGCCGACGACCGGCGTCGCCCACCGAGTGGCGGTAAAAGTCGGGCTTCCTGGGCGCCGGCGCCCGACGCTCGACCTCCACCCTCTCGACGGGCGTGACGTCGTAGCCGAGGGAGGGTCGGACGGGCGCAGGCTCGTCGGCGACGGAGGCGGTGGAGGCGGTGGAGGAGGAGGGCGGTGAGGGGCAGTCGGCGTCGAGCAGGCGGCGCGCCTCGCGCAGGTCGTGGTGGGTGACGGCGACGGTGTGGCGGGCGGCGTGACCGCGGCGGCGCGCGCGGCGGGGCACGCCGTCGAGGCGGTCGGCGGCGGCGGTCCGCAGCGCGTCCTCGAGCCGGTCGGCGAGCGCAAGCAGCGCGGCGGCCTGCGGGTGGGCGGCGGGCGGGGCGAGGGCGGCCCGCAGCCGGGCCAGCGCACGCCGCACCTCGGCCACCACGTCGGCGGGCGCGCCCCCCAGCCCGCCGAGCCCCCCGCCCGGCGCGCTCAGCAGCCCCTGCAGCAGCGGGAGAAGGAGAGACTCACCGCGAGCCGAGGTCCCGTCCGCGGCGCCCAGTCCCGTCGTCTCGCCGGCGGCCGCCAGCGCCTCCGTCACTGCGCTCGCGCACGCTGCGAACGATACATAGTGTACTGTAGGTATACGGCCTAGCACTGTGGGTAGGGTGAGGTCGAGAGCTAGAGTCGGAGGGGGCCTCACCTTCCTGTTCCGCCATGAGGGTGCGTAGTCGTGTGCGTAGCCGACGACGCTGCTCGTAGTCGCTGCACTCGTCCAGCTGCAACGTGAGGGAATCGTCGTTAACTTAGACTGGCTTTGGCTTGAGTATTTGTCGATATACAGCACGTACAGTAGCTTGTTTGTTTGATCTTTCTTAGAGATAAAAAGTTAAATTTTCTAACACATCAAACAAATTCTATAAATACCCGCACGGCCATCCCAAAAACTACAATCCCAATAAGTAAACGCATATTATTTAATTGCAGCACTCGAGATATATTTTAATGTTATTACATATTTATTTAATTAAATAAATGATTAAACATTAAACTGAATAACACCTAACAAACATCATTTGCTTTAAAATCAACGAAAATTCCAAACTTATTTTAACTTCTTTAAAAAAGCAGGTAGTTATCAATTCGGTTGTATTTTTTTTATGTTTGCTCACGCATAACTATTTTGCTTATGAACCGATTTCAATAATACTTTTAGCGTTGGGTTGTGTATAGCTCCAAGATGGTCCCATATTAATTTTATTGTCTTTGAAGGAGATTTTATACATAAACAATAACTACGTGTATAAATTAAATTCAAAATTTTATGAAACCCCCGAAACTCAGTAGTACAGATTTTCAAGAAACATGACTAAGAACACTCGGGATAAAATTAACTACGACACAAAAAAAAAAACGAAAATCAGTTCATCCGTTTGGGAGCTACGATACCACAGACAGATACACAGACAGGCACGTTAAACTTATAACACCCCACTTTTACGTCGGGGGTTAAAAACTCACACACAAACTCTGAAATCCACTTAACATTGTTGACAGTTGACAGAAGGTCTGCGTAACTATTTGCTTATGAGTCGCACGCAACTCACACGAGCGCGGCGTGCTATTAGTACGAGAGCCGGCGGTATTGTGCACATCACGGCTAGCACGGCTTCTGTTAACACCAGGTACATAATGAATCGACTGCATGCGACTTTCATATCAACTTGCAAACGAGTTCAATTTATAATAAAGATACGATGGTTGTTAACACACGCAGTGTCGCAAATGTATTTTATTGGGTATTTATTTTTAATGCCGTAAATAAATTGATCTTCGTATGTAAATAAAATAATTATGAAAATGCAAATGAAACGACTGTTTGTTTCAGAATAAAGTGAACACTGTTGATCATGTTGATTCTGTTCTCACAATAATAGTTGAACGACAGAGAAAATAATATACTGAACTAACGATGCTTTTGCTCGATCGTGGATAAGGAGGAGATGGCGATTATTAGTTATTCGTAGCGTTGGTGTTTTTAGGGTTCCGTACCAAAAAAGTAAAACGGGATCCTATTACTAAAACTCCGCTGTCTGTCCGTCTGTCACCAGGCTTTATCTCATGAACCGTGATAGTTAAACAGTTGAAATTTTCACAGATCATGTATTTCTGTTGCTGCTATATCAACAAATACTAAAAAACAGAATAAAATAAATATTTAATGGGGCTCCCGGTACGGAACCCTTCGTGCGCGAGTCCGACTCGCACTTGGCCAGTTTTTTTTACAATTCCGCTTCAAGACTTTGCGTTCTTACTACCGTAACATATTATTCATCACGCGACATTCTGATCAAACATAAAAGTGACATATGTAAAAATACATATATTAAATTGTTTTTTATTCGTGAGCTCCCAGCTTAATATTATGCAAAGAACAATCAATGTTGTCCATCAGTAAAGTTTGCATTGTGTGTCGTGCCGCATGCCGCAGCGGCGTAGTCCGCACACATTGTCCCGCTGCGGCAGCCCCGGGTGCGGGTGCGGGTGCAGGGGCGGGGGCGGGGGCGGGTCGCACGCAGCGGAAGCCGGAAGTGACGCTGTCCTCAATCACACATTACTGCTTTTTGTTGTCTAGCTCTACTAGTGCATGCCCATTATTTGTCATTACAATGATTGACATGTTCCAATTTTGATTAACCGTTTTTTTTTTTGGTTGTAATAAGTGTCACTCAGCTACGTATCATTTTACACTCCAGCTTTTTTTTGTTTGTCGGACAGTTTGTTTGACAATGTGGTGGGTATTATCAAGTATAGAGTACCTATGTTAAACATGAGATCGACAAGGCCTAGTATAAGGTGGCTCATTGCATAGAAGACATAAGTGCCTTAACAGGGCCTTATAATATTCAAACTTTAGTATAGATTCCTCACATTGTTTCCGTTCACCGAAAGCTCAATGTCGCTGTAGGATTTGAACCCACTACCTATGTCACGGCATTCGACGGCCTTAAATAGTTAAACATGTGTTCCTATAACCTAAATTTAAAGAAACCCCCGAAAGTCACTAGAAAATTGGTGATAATTTTCAATAGGCTGAGCGGATTTTCTTTAATTAGTTGACATGGATTTATACTGCATACAAAACATGTACCCAATTCCTAAAAAGCTACCTATCTACCCTATTCCTTTCGATAAAAAACACACACAACTTGAAGCATTTTCACTCCCAGTGTTGGGCTGTGTTGTGTGTGTTCAACAAGCGAACATAATTTCGAGCGGATGGCCGCTACTGTACCTACTGTGGACGTTCCCACGCTGTCATTACGAGATTATCTTTGATATGGCACAAGCTACAAGTAACGAGCGACGAGTCATCTTTGCATAGTATAAAACAAAGTCGCTTCCGCTGTCTGTTCGCTTAGATCTTTTAAACTACGCAACGGATTTTAATGCAGTTTACAGCAATAGATAGAGTGATTCAAGAGAAAGGTTTATACGTATAATACATGTATATTACAGTACAGAAAAGTGCGAAGCCGGGGCGGTTCGCTAGTGAATTTATAAATTATTACTAATAATAAAGCGGAAGAGTTTGCTTTTTTGGACGCGCTAATCTCCGGAGATACTTGTCCGATTTGAAAAATTCTTTCAATAATAAGAAGCTACATTATCCCCGAAGGTTATAGGCTACTTTTTATTCCGGGAAGTAAAACCGCGGGAAACAGCTAGATATGAATAAAATTAACGCTATGTACATTACGCTTATAACTTGGCCCATACAACAATGCGGTAAGTAAAGCTGCGCGCACGCATTTGGCTCGTTCAGCGAGACACGTTCCACGCGACGACATGACGCATCACTTCATGAGAGCCTGTCGCCTTTCCATATCTCACTTTCCATTCAGAGCTACCTTAGCTTAGTATCTAATTATGCAATTTCTTTTTACATACATTAATTCATGATTTGAAAAGCGTATTCAGAGTTTTTAGAGATAAAGCGTACTACATCTTGTACTATTTGTTTACTGTCTCATCATCATCATGTCAGCCGAAACTATCTACTAATTTGGTTTGTCTTCGACTAAGCCAATTTTTACTTTTATACAGCAACTAGCGACCCACCCCGGCTTCGCACGGCTTTTCTGTACTATAATATGCATGTATAATAGATATAAACCTTCCTCTTGAATCACTATCTATTGCTGAAAACTGCATTAAAATCCGTTGAGTAGTTTCAAAGATCTAAGCAAACAGACAGCGGAAGCGACTTCATTCATTTTATACTATGTAGAGAAGCCTGAAAACAAGCATAGGGCCACCTGATGGTAAGCGGTTACTGTAGCCTAGTGATACCTGGGGCACTCTGCTACTATAATAAACAAATTGAAATTGAATTTGCAGGCATATAAAATGGATAGGCAAATCGACATGTAATACGGCAATTCACGGTGAGCGCGGCAAATCGCATCGATTTCGCAGACGTGGTCAATGTCTCTGTTGTCGATGACTCGGCTGATTCGGTCCAGTTTCACCTTCGCAACACCACCAGTTTGATACTCCGTCGAAAGTGAGAGTTACAACGTCCCGTGCTGTGTCTAAGTGCGCGCTTACACGCATGTACCGTGCGTTTATCCGGCTTTCTTTGACGCCGATTACTATGACGATGTAAGTGTCTATCGTAAATAATAGTTTAATATCTATGGTTATTAAATAATTATCTAATCTACAGTAATCTATACCATCAATTTTAATCACAGATTTGAATCTAGATCAATCGGCTAAGGCGATGATAGCTCCGTTGTAGTGACGTCGAATGCCGAGACGAAGGTCGCGGGTTCGAATCGTACAATGATCTTGAGCTTTCGGTGAAGGAAAATATCGTGAGGAAACCATATAGCTCTGTGGTAGGGTACTTAATTTGTAATACAAGCCTGACTGGCTAATAATTCCAAGTTGAAAATCGTCAAGCACCGATCGGTGTGTTCCGACAGCTGCATTTGAGAGACAGTTCCCTTCTAGGCTTTGTACACTTACCATCATCGGCCACATCATCACTGACCACGGTGAGATTGTGGTCACATATAGTAAAAAAACCTAAATGGAATCCTAAAAGATTGCACGATTAATCAAATGGTTATACTGTAATGTGTAGGTACTCACGAGCTTCCTTAACACTCGTTCGTCCCAGCACTGCTCGAGGTCGAACTCTTCCACGGTGTGGGAGCTGGTCACCTTGCCTCCGCCGCTGTGGACCGTCTCCTGTTAACAAATACAATAACACTTTATAAAACAATCCTGAGGAGTAATTTAAATGAGATATCAATTACTCTAAACGTAAATCTAATCTATACTAATAATAAAGCTGAAGATTGTTTGAACGCGCTAATCTTTAGATCTACCTGTCGGATTCGAATAATTCTTTCACTAATAGGAAGCTACATTATCTCTGAGTGTTATAGGCTACTGTATGTCCCGGGAACGTGGGTGAAACTGCGGGGGACAGCTAGTATTACATAGGAAGAACAAATTCAAATGTTAAGAGAGTGATGAATATGAAGACGAAGAAGTATAGAAATAGACTTGTGGATTAGATGGGCAAAACTTTATTGTACACTATGATAAATGAACAACATTTAAAAAAGAAAAGCTTAATACTAATGTTTGTTATCTCTTCCAGACAACCTTTAAATGGAGAGAAATTAAGGTAATGTGAGTAGGAATAGTGTAAATGCTAAAATTGTGAATAGAACAGATAAATTTGAAGAAACATTAATTGTACTGATGACAGATGCCAAATAATTTGAAACACTACAAGAAGATGATATTTAGAAATTATAAACAAAGTTTCGAAATACATCGTAAAAAACTGAAAGAAACCGTAGTGGAAAAGACCTTGCATATCCATAAATGTGAAGGCCGCCCTTTTGACAGGTCTATTTTTATTGTGACGCTCGCTTCAGAACTGTAGAGCACATGTTAAACGTTGAGGAGTGAATCATAGAGTGACATAATGAACTGCTGTGAGTTCTTGGTTAACGGGAATTGGGTCAACCACGTTCTGATCTTTATAAGATGACTAATGAACAAGAATAGTTGAATATCTAAATATATAAAAGGAGACTGACTGACTGTCTGTCAACGCACAGCTCAAACCACTGGACAGAGAGCTATCATGATGTAGGCATCCGCTATAAAAGGATTTTTGACGGTTCAACCCCTAAGGGAGTAGAATAGGGAATCGTAAAACCGCGGGGCGAAAATCTATTTTATCAATATTTCAATGAAAAAGTACCTAAATAATTTCAGTAGGTATAGAAATTCCAGAGTTCTAAATAACTGTTCTAATAACTCTACCGTCTGTCTGAATACATGTCTTCATGCGTCCATAAATGAGCTTTTTACAATGTATAGACCTGTGTTTGACCACAATCTCACCGCGGTCAGTGACGATGTGGCCGATGGTGGTAAGCACACAAAGCCTAGAAGGGAACTGGCTCTCAAGTGCAGCTGTCGGAACACACCTGTACCTTACGATAGTTTCCTCACGATGTTTTCCTTCACCGAAAGCATTCGACGTCTGAGCTATCATCACCTTAAAACTTTCAACTGAAACCTTTGGTCTTGAATTTGTCTGTTGGATTTCTAAGTCTATATAAAGTATGGTTATATGTATACAAGTGTCATAAGATGTTTTATCCTTTAAAAATCTCATTCTTTACAACTTTCTAGACATAACAAACACATTGAGAAAACTACGTTGAAATTATAAATAACCAATGGTCATTGAGTTTCAAACTTTCAACAATATATCACAAGTGGTAACAGCTGAAGAAAACAGTTATAGGCGTAATAGAAAAAAGTGTGACAAGTACTGTAGGCGTGGAGTGGAATGGTCCAAACACGCAATGTATTACAGCATCGTTCGCTTGGCCTTGACTCAAATATCTACTACATCCTAGTTGTAACATTTTATTACAAACGCGATTAAACACTTCGCTGCTGGATCGGCGTCTATTTTCGCTGATTACGTGCCAATCTTTATTTACGCATCAAGATTATAAAGTAGTATTAAAAAAAAAGATTCAAATATTTGAACGAGCGACTCGTCTGACCGATGCTCCTAGCTAAACTACCATATTAAAAATATTCAATTTAAGTTAAGCACTCTGTAGTACCCAGCTCAAAATCTAATATTGATGATATTCTCTGCATTCTTTAATCCAAGAGATATGTCAACAATATATACTAAACTAGAGAATACATGCAGAGGAATTGTTTCGAAAATTCCATTTAAGATTGAAAAAGAATTTTTACTCGTATTTTATTCATCCAAATAACTTGAAAACTTTAAAATACATTCTAAGATTTAACTATTTTATAATACTTTAAAAAAGGTCGTCAGTACGGGACGGTTCATTTGCGTAAATCATCCTTTTAAACACTATTTTCAGATTCTACATTTTATTTACATCATGAAACGTAAATGCAGCGGAACGTTAGCTCGCCAGCGCCTCGCCAGCGCCTCGCCAGCGCCTCGCCAGCGCCTCGCCAGCGCCACGCCAGCTAGCGGCTACCTACATCTGTTCCCCATATATCAACCAACAGAAACAAACACAGTGTAATCGATGCGCTTTTTCTTTTCTCGTTTATTTATAACGCAATGCAGGAAGATTACGCTACGATAACAAATATAGACACAATGTTATATCATATAGCTTCTTAAATAAGAGCATTTAACTTAATTGGTAAACCTAATCCCACCAAAAACATTTTCATAAAATTTTGCCAAGACCATGGCTCGCACAGTCAAAAAATTATCAGATCTCATGTAGAGCCAAGCTTCTAACTCTACGAGCCCTAACTTCACACTCTACACCTTAGTCAAAATATACCTATAGCTGACCGAGAACCAGTATTAAGTTTCGGTGAAGGAAAACATCGTGACGAAACCCTCAAGTTGAAAATCTATCGCCAAGCACCTTCCGGTGTGTTCCGACAGCTACACTTGAGAGCCAGTTCCCTTCTAGATGATGTGGCCGATGGTGGTAAGCACACGAAGCCTAAGTAATCTAGTATTTTCGTATACATAAATGTTGGAACATCCTTAAAATTTCTTCTGTGAACTATTTGGTACGATATACAATTGATATTATGGTAATAAATATCAATTACGTTTATTGGAATATTCTATTTGACTATCTGTTTAACAGGGTGTTGTTATTATTGTGACGCCGAGATATATGTTCATTGTTCATTGGTACCGCATACCAATGGGGTACCAATGAACACCGAAGCTCAATTGATCGCTCAGTGATTTCATTTTGACATTAAGTAGTTTGTTGACCCAATATAACGTTTTTTAAAACACAATAGAATAAAAGGCTCTCTCTGAAAGAGCATAAAATGCTGATGCCACATGATGTGGGAATTATTTCAAAATATATCATTGAAAATGACCTAGAAATATTTACTATACTTAAACTTTTTCCTCATAAGCCTAATCGTGAATAAAATAACGAAATAGCCGTGGAGGTTATCATCACTTGCATTGCATCCAGTGGAAAACGGTTCCGGCTTGGAACCGCGCCCGCGCTCACTCGGTTCACAGTCACGCGGATTAATGACACTCTGTATAAACAACGTGTTGCACTATAAATTATAGTGTAGCAACATTCAACTATATTTTATAAGATGTAAATAATGTTTCGGGGGGCACAAGGTAGAGCTTAGTGTGAAGAATCTCTTCACAAAATGATTTATTCATATTTACTTCTTAAATGTAAAGAATTTTTTAATTTTCTTTTTACTATGTATAGGCCTGTGTTTGACCACCATCTCACTGTGGTCAGTGATGATGTGGCCGATGATGGTAAGCACATAAAGCCTGGAACTGGCTCTCAAGAACACACCGAAAGGTGCTTGGCGACAGATTTTCATTTTGAGTGTGGTAGCCAGCCAGGCGGGTACTACAAAGTACCCTACCACCGTGCTATGGTTTCCTCGCGATGTTTTCCTTTACCGAAAGCTCAAGCTCATTGTAGGATTCGAACCCGGGACCTTCGTCTCGGCATCCGACGTCACTACCACTGAGCTATCATCGCCTTAAAATGCTTAACTAAAGAATCTGATTCCAACAACCTAGGTAATTTAATATCAAAGATTTTTCTGGCTTATTCTGGGACGTAGGTACTCCATATTCGGATACGTAAAAAAAAAGTTGTATAAAACGCAGAGAAAGAACATGAGTCACAAAGGATTCAGGTTCGAATTCCCGGATGGGTTTTATTGCATTCTCCATTAGGAATGTTTCTAATTCCGACCCGTCTGGTGTCCTTGTTGCAAAAATGCAATGCGACCAGCAGGACTGGTCGTCTCATTACAAAGTTCACTCTCTGGAAGAAATCATGATATTTGTAAAATGTGGACCAATGTTTTATGAGATTCAAAAAGATTATAATGCAAATAAGTCTCGCTCGATGGTGACGTTTACTTTTTTGTTGTTTTAAGATTGGTTCTGTTAGCAGATGTAATTGAGCGTAACATGGTTGAGAGGGCTCTCCAATGACAATTATGAAAGGTAGAAAGTAAAACTGATTTTTTTACAAGTCATCGGGATTTGCTTATATATTTCTCCCCATCTTTATGTTTTTCTTTACCGATATTATTATTGTAGGCAATAAAGAGTTTGTATTTGCGAAAAATCATAGAGCCTAAGCCGCTGGAGCTACAAACTTGAAATTTGGAGTGTATGTTCCTTGGCATCCATTAAGGATTTTAAAAAATCTGCTCCCAAGGCCCCATAAGCTAGTAACTACCATGCAATATTTAATATAGTTACAATTTAAACCTAGAGTATCGGATGTTATTTAAGTCAGTGCTGTAATTAGAACTGCCAATGTGCCAAGCGTACATTTTTCTTGTACTAAACGTAAATATATTGAATTCTGATCAATGCATCACAGTACGTATTTATCTGGACGACAGCCCGTGTCCGTCAGTCTGTCTGTCGCCACAACTCCAATGCACTCGAGTTTACCGATGACGATCCTTTGATGTGTCAATGTACAGATGTTCAAATTATTACGTTCGTTTATATTTGTTCACTACACTGTTTGTATTTATGTTTCCTCAACATATTTGCAAAGCATTTATAAAAGTTTTAACAGTAATTCTCACTTTAAAATCAAAATCAAAACTCATTTATTCAGTTTAAGGCCCTAATAAGGCACCTATGAATGTCAACGGTTACAGTTTTACAATAGACTCTACTACCGGTTCGGACCGGTTCCGTAGGTCAGGAAGTGTCCCTCAGTAAGCTTCCAGTGAACCCACATCCGGAATCCGTGCACCGACTACCGGCATATATTGTAATAATAGCCGTGACTACTTCCCAGGCGTGAGAAGATCACTGGGTTAGATTTTTGGCAGGTCGCACGGCAGCGCCATCGACCGGCGGCATTATTAAAAATAAATTCGGCACAATGCGTTCGCGCACCCGACGTTTAGATTTGAAAGCTCTTTGATGCAAATGCGTTTTGATCGTTAATATTGAAAATAATGCAGATTTGCAATCGTAAACAACATCTGGTACCCTTACTGCGTCTGTTTCCTCTAACAACCTCCAGGGTTTAAAGAAAGAGTGTTTTATAGGACACTGAGAGGTCAAAACTAAAATGACTCGTACTAAATGTAGGTAGGTACCAGTGGCGAAGGGTCCATACAAGCCGATTCCCATCGGCTTACCTTTTAGAAATCCCAGTCCCACAGATTCATCATTTCAAAACTACTTTTATAATGCTTAAAATACACTGTAATAGGGTAGATGACTGACTTATCAAATCAGCTACTCTTTAATAAATGTCAAAACGATCGGTTACATGGAATATTGTATGAAATACTAAGCTATGACGTCATCGTTTCACAGCATCAAATGATCTACTCTTAGTGGTTCTACTGGTAATTAAAAATCATAGAAAGCATTAAATGTACAACATATTTGATGTTTCAGCGTGTTTTCAGATGTTTTATGCATTGGTTAGTGTTTGGTCATTTATTTTTGACACTGTCATCTAGCCTATTATAAAATTATCGGTGTTTTTTGAACGGTTTACACTCGCCATAATTTCACCCCTCGCCACTGGTAGGTACTGATGCATTTTTTAAACAGCTACTTAGTTTCTCTATCTGCAGTAGCTAAGAATATACCTTGTTTACTATCAACTACTACCCACCGACATTAGCACCGGTAACACTATTAGATGAATATCACGGACAATACATTTAGATATCAAAATAGATAATGTCCCGTGTCCGACAGTGGCACGCTTAGAAAGCAACATGGACAAGTCCGCTGGGCTATTATACTTATTGTATAAATTGTCGACAGTTATAACGATATTAGTCTGTATTTATTGCAGGATTAAGATAATCAACATATGTTTGCATCTGACATTTATGGCAATAACTGCTGGATAAATATATTCAATGCTATAATTTTTTAGATAAATGTCAGAGCCAAGAATTGCTTCAAGTCTTTCTAGGCTTTGTGTGATAATATCAAATACGTCACTACTTTCCACTATTAACTTTAAGAGTAAACAAAAAACTAGAACTTCCAGGCTCATCTGTTGATATGATTAAATCTGGAATGCAAATAGAGTCTACAGAAAGATCACTATCATCATCACTGGAACTGGCTAAAATGCAGGTATCGGAACACACAAGGTGCTTGGCGATAGATTTTCAACTTGCGGGTGGTAGCCAGCCAAGCGGGTACTACAATGTACCCTACCACCGTGCAATGGTTTCCTCACGATGTTTTCCTTCACCGAAAGCTCAAGCTCATTGTAGGATTCGAACCCGCGACATTCGTCTCGGCATTCATCATCGCCTTGGATCATTCTATCTATCATTTGGCCTATCTTAAGCTACACTTTCTTGTCCTCCACTTTCCTCATCCACACCTATTACTGAGCTAGCAACATTACCACCTCAAATATTTCTTTCAGGTTGCAATACTCACATGAGAATTAAAATAGGGTAATACGAAGTGTTTTATGCGACCTAACGGTATACCGAATGCCGGCACGCGAGCTGATGCACCGCCTGCATTATTGTGCTAAGTGTTCTGCGTATCAGCTCTATGTATTATTGAGCACATAATGCGCAAGAGATCATATTTAGCACGTGCTTGTACATGTCATTATAACGGCTCGTGTACACATTACCATTTTGCGTTTAGAGATGCTGCGACATTTATGATGAGACTGGTGGATTAGATTTGAATTGAGAAAATAATTGCAATTGTCGATATTAGAGAATAGACGTAGGATAACTTCAATATAGCTAGCATGTAACTATGGTGAGTAGAAGTAAACTTTGAAAAATTATGCAGCACTTTATGATATAGGTTCCCGTCTGTTTTCAGACTCATTGAACCTGGAGATCCTTCAAATCGTAACCTTCAGATTGGAATTTGCGAAAACACTCTATATCATAAATTCTTTTCGAGTGGGACTTTGTCTAACGTAAACAGCAAAAGAAACTCAAAGTTGTTCCAGGAATTACCCAAAACATACGCAACAAGATCAGAAATCAAGACAACAAAAGAAAAAAAACATACGAACGGATTAAAAAAAAGCCCAGGAGCCAGTGTCATTACAAAGAAAATAAACAAAAACAGGCAACCTCACGCCGTTAGCCGATGCAAAAAGTAAACAGGCTAATATTGAAATAAGTGGCTACGAGTGAAAGCTGACAAATAAGCGGAAAATGTGAAACAAACCGACGCAAGGCGGTAGACGGTAGGTGGTCGCTATTATTATGACGGTATTAGCATTAGTTAGGCTCGTGCCGGCAGACCATGACTTTCTTTGATTTAAGAACCTAATAAGATACGAGAGCCTAAATTCAAATGCGAGCCTAATGCTACCAGTAGATTTATCGAGTGCTCATGGTTCTCCAACAGAAAAACTATGCTTACTCTTTGCTTTGTTTCGGTTATCGACTCACAAAACACCACAACGTGGGTAGAACTAAACGAAAGCAAAAAAAGAAAAGTAGAAAGCATAAAAGTATCCTATCATAAAATTAAAATTAATGATATTTATCGACAAGGTACTGAAAGTGTGGTTGCAAGAACAACCACAGATAATAAAGATAATAATCATATAATGATCGTATTGCATATTTACTGCCGGTCGTTCAATCTCGGTACCGCGTAAAACCATCACCCAGTTTCTGCCATATGCTGGTCGTAACTGATGTAAGAGAGATTTCCGATAAGCCAGCTATTGTAAATATTTTAATCATTATATTAACAGAAATTATGATTTGAGTTTTAAAGTACCACTTGCTAGGGAAATTGCTTTTGAACAGGGTTTTAACTTGATGGTTCTATACTCGTCATCATAGCTTTATGGTTTTAGCGAGACGGCGAACATTATGGTAGTAGTTATTGTTGTCAATTTATTTTAGCCTTTAAGTGTAAGCGCAAATGTTTCATAATCGAAAAGAGCTTTACTCGACATAAGGAACGAAACATTGAACATGATGATTGAATTTAATTGTCATAATTAAATGCCAGTTTTCTCCATTATAAAACAAGAAGCAGCCATCAAAATGTTAATGACAGACATGTAAAAAACTAGACGTTTTATTAAAAAAGTCTTAATTACATGAAACAATAAAATACAAGAGAGAATACCAGTACACAAAGTTGGAAACCGTGAAGACGCTGAGCAGAAGCCAGTAGCATAGAAAATTGTATATAAGTAATGTTTTTATAATTAAAAAATTGAGATATCTCGTCAGTTGTCAACGATTGTCTGTCTATTGCTGTGAATATCCTTGACTTTTGTATTTCAATTTGATTGGATGATATAATTATTAACTTGTATAAAATCATCATTGCATTAGTGCGAGTATTTTAATTTGTTGCAGCGTAAGACGGACCAACAAAAATTCCAGACAACGAAGACATCCAATTAACGCGCACGAAATAACATCAATTAACCCAATTTTTAAAGAACGGCATTTTAAATTATGCTCAGCAAAGAGCCCAGCAAAAACTCCAATAACAATTCAACAGTACGGAATAATTTACAAGCACATAAAATTGATTTTCATTTCACGCATCTTTTCTCCTGCAACCGGAGAAAATTGACTGAAAACATACAATAATGACTCATGATACCATGTGAAATGGTACATAATAGATGGATTGTCGTAATATGTCTGTGCTAAATGACCAATGTTTTCTTGGTACTGATTGACAGCGTAAATGGGCGTTACCTACATGATGTTCTACAAACGATATGAATCGAAACGGGATTCTTGCACCCGTATTGGTAGACATTTGTAATTGAAGCCAATTACGAGGTTTAGCAAGCGATTGAACTGCCATTGCTTTGAAATCAACAACTTTGAGTCCATGTGATTGTCCTGGTGGAAAAGCTTTCAGCATTTGCGTTACATTACTAATTTTGATTTGGCTCTTGATATGATTGTAATTACAAGCTAAGTTTATAAATGTCCCTTCAGTGTTTGGCAATCGTACTGAAGGAGTGAACTTCCTTATATGGACGTATTCAACGCCAAGCTTTTTTGGCACGTCACCAATCATGCATAATGTTTATTGTCCTTTGACAGTCAAAGAAACAGAGGAATTAAAAAGATGCACAATGAAGTACAAAACAAATACTTTGTTGTTACACTGTTCTTTCTTAAATATCATTTATTTACTTCCAAGAAACAACTGCGCAATAAATTATTTCTTGTAAGGAAATAAAGTGAAATTATGATATGATATCCGACATGATATTGTTATGTCTGACAATAGAAGAAACAGGGAAACCTTGGCCCTTTTTTCTTGGAAAGCACAACGTTCAGTGCCAAATGTGGAGATGTAGGAAGCGTGCGAACAAACATAGCCGTAAGGTCGTTAGCTTCTGTAGATGCGCAAATTGGCACGAGATCAACTCTGAGCCAAGTCCCAGCGGTCCCAGCATGGCCCACACGTGGTGTACAGTGACTAGGAGTTCTCGAGATGACGTCAAATCGTATATTTCCGTCGACGCCAGGTTGATTTGTCGAAACAAAGAATGGCAGTGAAATGGCTTCGTTGCGTCAGGCGGGTGTTTTGTAAATAGAGTGCTCCGATCGGCCTTATTGACTGTTTCATGCATGGAAGAGTTACTGGAGGCTATTTTTATTTGGGTTTGGATGTTATTAGGTTAAGATAGAATGGTGTCAGAGGAATCAGGTTAAGCTGTTGATTCATACAGTGAGTGTGTTTATCTATCTAGGATTTGTCTTTAATTCCTTGCAACAATTTTGGAAGATCCAATATTACTGCAACAAGCAATTTCAAAATTTAGGCTGTTATGATTTAATAGGTGGTCTGTTTCATGTAAATTGAGAGCTAAAATACTTGTGGCTACTCGCAGAGAAGCGCTGCTCGTTCAGTTGTTTACAAGAGCACAACAAAAGCACTTATCGGCCCTCGAGCGGTATCGGGCATCGTTCACAATCGACCTACATATCGGGTATATTTGGCGGTAGTATCGGGGTATAATTAGAACGGTGTGTGAACGCCCTGCGGCTGCGACTGCGCTCGGGTTACGCGTCGCGTTCTTTATTGACCCGCTCCGCTATGTCATGGATTAAGGATATGGTCATTAGCGCTCAATAAACCTGCCGATATAAAAAAAAAAGATCCTATTTTTGAATCAAGTTACAAGATTATTTTACGGATGATTTTTTAATTATAAATGGGCTTGCGATAGCTGATACGAAGACCAAGATGGTCATTATATCAGCTCGTCGTCGTCATCGTACCTGGATGATTTTTAAAGTCTTGCAAGATCCTGAATTGTAAGAGTTACAAAACAAAGGAAGATCAAATCAATTCCTTTCTACGACCCTTGTCCTATTCATTCAGCTTAGATTTCTGTTTTCATCGGCAGTAGTTAGATAATATCTTCCAATCACAACCAGTTGCTTATATTGCTCAAGCTTAGTTGCTCAAAGGATTTTTTTTAAATACACAGATGAAAATTATCAACAAAAATTAAAGACGCTTCTCGCGCTCGCTTGTAAGTTTTCACTATAACCACTGCCGTATATTCATTTGGCATCTGTGACAAACTGATCCGATTCATTCAATAGTTTCAATACAATGACTTCATCTATTTTTGTAGCCAATCATCGTAATTTATTGCCAAATTGCTTTTTAATTACTCATTAATTTATTGTTGTATAGTCTGTCAGTGCTCCGACAATGTCTATCTACTTTAAAATAAAGACAGATACATTAAAAACATGAATGGCCATAATTTATGATAAGTAATCTATGCACTGGAGATGAGGTGCTGGCGGCGGCTACTGAGGATCCCGTGGACAGCGCACCGCACCAATGTGTCGATTTTGGATGAGCTCAGGATAAGGGAAAGACTGTCATCAACTGTACAGATACGAATCCTGAAGTTCATTGGTCATGTTACCCGCAAAGAGGACTCAATCGAACGTTTGGTAGTTCAAGGCAGAATGAATGGCAAAAGAGCACGTGGTCGGTCCCCGACTAGATGGTCGGATCTTATAGTGTCTACCACACACTCCACCATGACCGAGTGTTCCCGCAATGCTTGCCGAATGGAGACGGATTGCAAAAGCCGCCACTCATACCCACGACCACTCTGGCAAGAGTGTCCAACTAGGAAGAGAATCTATATATACTAATAATAAAGCTGAAGAGTTTGTTTGTTTGTTTGAATGCGCTAATCTCCAGAGTTAATACAGGTAGCGAATAAACTACAACCTATAGGGTACTTCCGGTTGACCTAGAATCATGTTTGGCAAGAAGAAAGGTCTTACAGCACAAGAAAAGGAATTCTTTGTTTCTTTCTATTTATCCCTAAGGTCTTTAAGGTGAAACCTTCGGTTGGAGCGCGAAATTCAAATTTTATCACGTTTTTTGCAAATTGCAGCTCAGTCATAGGTCGTAAGTTATCAACATGTTATTTGCGAGAAGAATGGTAGTATATTTACTGATTAATAAGAAAATAAATCATCAACATATTAGTAACATTTTCATGAAATAGTCGTAACTAACTAACAAATGTTTGTCTCATAAAAAATTAGTTTTCGCGACTATGACGTAAATGATCGGACATAAAACGAATATTCGTGTACGAGCAGCAATAAACATACAGAATGTTAAAAAATTAAGGAATACATACCACAGTCGACATATTAACGTCAAAACACTTGTACTTGTCCCCGACAGTGAAGCTGTTGACATTTGTCACATTTTGTTGATTTGAGGAAGAAATATGGATCTTGTGTCATACATACTTTAGTAGTCTAGTCTTTTTAGGGTTCCGGAACTCAAAAGAAAATAAACTCATCACTCGTGCGTCTGTCCGTACGTCTGTCTGTCTGTCCGAAAATATTGGACGGGATTGAGTTGAAACTTGGTACACCTATGTAATGTAAGTCAGTGACCCAAACATGTTACGTAAATAAATGAATTTCAAACATGGGGGCAATTTTAAGATAAATCGTTTTAAAGTTTTTGAAGAAAATATGCGAAATTTGACCCATTCCTTATCTCCGAAAATACTTGGCCAAAAATTTTGAAAAAAATACAGATGATAGTTCTTTACCTATAGATTACAGGAAAACCTATTAAAAGTCTATGGTATTTAAAGTACCATAGGAAATTCCGGAACCCTCGCGTCAGACTCGCCCTTGTCCGCTTTTATTTTAAACTATAATTTGTTAGTGTAAAAGCCCTAACATAGACAATAAGTAGAAATCGTTACACACATCAATAATGTAGAATTGACAACGTGTAGAAAGGTACTCATTACACGGTGGTACGCGTAAATAATAGCTCGCAGTCGTGACCGCTTGCCGCAAGCCCATAACTACATAACATACAATTATCTATGCAACTGACCACTTCATTATGTTTCTTTATATTATCTGTATTTCGATGTATGGAGATCGTTAAAGTTGTCTATAGAAAATGATGCTATCGTACGACGCCTGTAAAATACTCATATGTTTTTTTGTGAGAAGGTAGCTAGAGCAAAAGTTTTGTTAAAGATACGAGATGGTCGAGCACAAATCAGGGTATAAAATTATAGATGGATGACAGGCCTATGATTTAAATATACGTCAATATTTACGTATATTTATTAATTCCTTTTCAAATGATATGTTTATAGTCTACCTAAAAGGACAACACCACAAGGTGGACTGACGACGATCTTGTGGGAGTCGCGTGAAACCGCTGGAGGCGAGTAGCGCAAGACCGGCCATCGTGGAGATCCTTGGGGGAGGCTGATATGATGATATGAACCTAAAGCCTTCGAACAACAACAAACGCCGGCAGCTAAAAACAATTGACAATGACGAATCTCTCCACTTAAAAAAAATGTGAAAAATATTTGTTGTATTATTTCAGCGGCAGTGTGTCGCAACGTAACTATACACCGAGCGGCCTCGTAAGCAATGCTCGGCGATGTTAGACGCGCTCGCTGACAGATGCAATGTCAGCCGTGACAGCCGCCACGGCCGTGTGTAGGTCGCGTTTCATGTTAGCGGTTTTTACTATCCCTCGAGTGTAAAGTTTAGTTAGATGTACTATAACAATGCTTTAAACACATTATTTAACAACAGGTACGAGAGGGAAAACGAGGAAAAGGTAGACAAGTGAGACATCGGGAAGACGACCTTCCCAAAGGCTGGAGAAGAATGGCTAACGACCGTTATACATGGAGTCTCGAGGAGGCCTATGTCAAAGGACAACCTAACGAGACCCAAGAGAAATAACGTAGATTAAATTGTAAGTAATCTATACTTCTATACTAATATTATAAAGAGGAAAGATTTGATTGTATGTTTCTTTGTGTGTTTGTATTGAATAGGCTCCGAAAATACTGAACCGATTTGAAAAATTCTTTCACTAATAGGAAGCTACATTATTCCTGAAGGTTTATAGGCTACTTTTTATCCCGGGAACGCAACTTTGTCAAAGATGGCGCCGTTGATAAGAATGAATATATTTTTGATTGATTGTAACAAGTCAGGATGATGAAGACGATACAGGAAAGAAAAAGTATCAACGCGTTGAATTTACCTGATTTAAAACTGTTATACCTTCTCGCAGGTGAGACTAAGTTCAAGTTTACTAAGTGCATTTGTTTGTTTGACGAAAGTCACTTACGTATGTAGCCCGCGGAGAGATATAGTACCTACTACTTACACTTACTTGCTTTTGTAATTATTCATTATTTGGTAGTTATTAAAATATCTTCATATTCATAAAAAAATGGTTAATGACAATTAATGTTAATATTTAAGCAGCAATATTATTAAAATACGAAGAGTGTTTTGAGAAGACGCCGAAAATAAATTAAAAAATCTGCGCGATCAAAGATAGATCAAAAAATAATAAATGCTTACCACAAAATTTTACGACTGAAAGATCCGCAAACGCAATCCTGAAAATGTGAGTTCACTTATGCGCCGGCGCAATCGATAGTCGACTACACTCGGCCGGTACAACACTATCAATAAAATGACTAAACTAATTTAAACAATTTATACCATAATAAGTACATATGGTTATTAATTAAATTATTTTATTTCATATTTTTGATGCGCACCGGACTGCGCGGGAGTTTCGAACCGACTGCGCGCGCGGCGATCTCTGACGTCACATAACCAAATATAGCTGCGTATACGTTGCAAGCAACTGTAAACTCGAGTTCTATTTATGAAATAGTATTTAGGGTTACAATTGGTTTGCATAGAATCGTCGGTTAGGTCGTTAAGGGAGTGTTGTTTGGTGAAATGTCGGTCCGGGCGTGTTATTTTTGCCGCGGATTTTCGTCGCTTTCCACCGCGATATTGGCGTTGCTTAAAACGGCAATAAGCCCAACGGAGCTTCTTCTGCGTACCGCCTTTTGTTTACTAAGAGAACACTTTGGCGGTGATCGAGCTAGGTAAATGGGTATGTGGGATATGCTCTGACCTACTTATTAAAACAAAGGTATTAAGTAATGAGTAAAAGTTGTTTAATATTTCGCGAGTGGGTCTTTATAGAATTGTTTATTTATTGTGTCTAGTAGCTAGCACGTGTCGAGTCGAGGAGGAATGCGTCTCCGCGTTTTCAGTTGTTTTATATTACGTTCCTAGCATACAATCTGAATATAACATTAGTATACAATTTCAGACTTTAATCTGGCTTTACTTTTGCAATAGATAGACATAATATTTCTTTATAGTTTACTTTGTACCTAATTAAATCAATAAGAAGTATGCAGCGTCCAGAGAGCCCTCAGCTATTTTCTCAGAAATGCTCACTGGTCCTTCGAGGCGGATATGAGTGTGATTGACAGTTATGAATTACAAAATATTTTAGCTATAGGGTAATATCATTTTCTTAGCAAAGCTTTTTTTCTTTCATAAAAAAGCAGCATTTTGGGAAAATCATAATATTACCAGCGGGATATGAGTTTTTACGTAGTCCGTACGATAGTGTTTTTTTACAAATATTCTGTAATAGTTTCTTCAGACCACGCATAGAGCGACAATATGCGAACAATTAATTTGGAGTTACGAATCTGATAATCTATAATCTATTTCTATTCATTAGCAGGTGATGAGCGACTGATAAATGCTTGTAATACCCGATCGATAGCATCACGCGCGTTGTACCGACACGCGCCGCACTCCCTGCGTATACGCCGCACTTTATTTACTTGTAACGCAAATACATATATTTTTATGTGCGTTGTTCATCCATCAAACTCGAGGTGAAGTATGAGCTCGTGGCAAGGTTGAGAGTATATTCAATCCTGTTTTTTTTGGAACAAAGAATTGGTTTATTTGAGCACTTGAATGTATCATTGTGCGAATTTCAGATATTTAATTTAGTCTTCTATCTGTATTCAGAAATCTGTCTGTCGACTGGTGCCTCCAAATTATAGGCGCCAGACCTCATCAGGGACGGGGGAAGGGTGTTGCAAGCGTCCATAAACTCCGATAACCCATTGCCACCAGAATATTAAAAGAACGATCACAATATGTCAATTTTGTAATGACATAAGAAAAACATTTTAGTTCTTTTTTTAACCGACTTCTAAAAGGAGGAGGTTATCAATTCGGTTCTATGTTTTATTTGGTTTGTTGTTTAATAATTATTTTTGCATTGGCTCCAAGGTGGTCCCATTTTAATTTTATTGTCTTTGAACGAGGTTTTACTATTTTTGTTAAAAGTCGATTATTGCAACAGCGGTCGAGGTTTTTCTTTTTTTTTTCTATTCTGATAGTTCCCAAGAATTACAAAAGAACCGGGACGAACTATAACCCCAGTTCCATAATCTACGCTAGATCCAAAGATAACTCAAGACATAATAAATCTCATAAGGTCACTAAGTTATTTAAGTCCTGTGTAAAAGAATAAGACTTATGCATGATACTTAGTTGCAGATTCATATATGAAATGTAAATAAAGTCCTTATATGGATGTAGTATAGACATATATTGCACCAGCAATAAATGGAACAGTGGCGAGTGATCTAATCCGTCATAAACATAGACTTGGCTGTGATAAACAAACATTGGCGGCCACAGTCTGCCGGTAACAACCAACATGTCAGTTGCACAAGAAACACTTGTTCATTACACCTCATATTTGCGTTACGAGTATGTATGACTGAATGCTTATTATCGATCGAAAAATATACGTTAACTTCTATGAATAAAGTTGAATGTGTGTGTGTCTTTGTCTGTGCCCTCATAGCTCCTGAACGGATGGACCGATAATGATTTTGTTTTTTTGTTTGAATGGTGACTTAATCGAGAGTGTTCTTATCTATGTTTCAAGAAAATTCGCTCAGCCATTTGAAAGTTATCACCAATTTTCTAGTGAGTTTCGGGGGCTTCTTTAAATTAATATTTTAGTTTTAGCTCAATCGGAAGCTTGCTACCTATAAGTGAAATGAGAGACATACAAAACCAAGGAAGCATTAAGTGGACCGACCTGTTTGACGGTCACCTTCCCGGTGGGTTTCTCGGTGACGTACCCCTGCATGCCGGCCATCAGCACGGTGGCGCCGAGGAACTTGTTCAGCAACGCGCGCGCCTCCGACTCCTCAGACGTATCGCCCTCCTGGATCACTGCACAACCAAACAACATCCCATCAAAACTGTCGCCATCATTTAAACCTTATCCTATACGACATAAGGTACTTATGAACTTAACAAGTAACTACTGATAGGATTTGTGTTTAAACAAGCGTCGAGCACACCATCACTAACTTCTGCATCATCAAAGCTTTGTCATTAAACTTTGTAGTCAAAGAAAAGATGAAGGGAAAATCTTCATGCTCAAAGTTGAATTAAAATCTAACAGCATAAGGAAGCCTTAACAAAGTCACATTTTCATAAAGGTAAGGTTTCCTCCAAAAGCGGTGCCGTCTTTAAACGAACGCATATGAAGGCCGCAAAAAGACGGCCGTAGGCACGTGGAATGTTCGAGAGTTCGACGGCCATCTTTCACACACCATTCGACACCGTCGAGACGGCCGTCATGCAGATGGCGGCACCGCTTTTTGACGTTACGGTGTCATTACCGTTCTTTAGGAAAACGCGCCATTTGGTTAACATAGACAACGTTCTACTGACGTCATTCACCGCTGATTACGGTCGCTACATGATGGCACCACTTTTGGAGGAAACCTTACCTTTAGCGATAAAGAAATTAGATAAATCAAAATGTATGGAATTGTCATAAGCATCCGACATGTCACGTGATCAATCGTTTTCAATCGCTAAGTTCTCAACTAAATATAAACGTCATCGATTTTCGAAATCGAATCGACACGGTGCTACATGTCTAGACCCTAAGAAGTCCTTAAAATTCTTCTGTGCGATATATGTTGTAAAGATATTTATTTGCACAAAGTATGGTCCAGGCGAATCCGCTGGATGCGGTTAGCGCAAGACCGGCCATCGTGGAGATCCTTAGGGGGGGGGCCTTTGTCCAGCAGTGGACGTCTTTCGGCTGACATGATGATGATGGTCTTGGCATACCACTAATACGATTTTTTTTTTTACATATTTTCTTTTTTTTCTGGTTTGTCGACCTCAGTTAATTAGGAAAAGGGCAGGCAGATGATGATTTGAGAACGAGGAAAATGAGGTATTCACTTACCGATATCAGCATTCTTCATCCTGGTCAGTATATCTTGAACTCCGGTGACTTTAGTGGTACTGTCGAGGAATGATTTCTCCTGTCCACGCACTTGTCCGTGTGTGGTATGTCCACCGTGACCGTGACCGTGTCCGTGTCGAGTGGTAGTGGTAGTGGTGGTGGTGGTGGTGCGGTGGCCGGTTCCCTCGCCGACCTCCTGCGTTGTGGTCACCGTGGTGGAGTCGTCCACAGAGCAGAGACTGTGCTCGCTGTCCGTACGCCCTAGACCTGCGAGGGGGAGATAAGCTCAGTAATTCTGTAAGCCGATGTGTTTTGAAGGATGGATGGATGTTTGTTACTCTTTCACGCAAAAACTACTGAACGAATTTGGATGAAATTTGGAACACAGATAGTTTATAACCTGGATTACACATAGGATACTTTTTATCCCGGGAAAACATAAGATCCCTCGGGAAAGCGGGTGAAACCGCGGGACGGAAGCTAGTAGATGATATGATGTAGATGATGTGCGTAGTGCAGTTACCGGCGTGTGCGGAGGAGTCGCTGGAGACGCTGTCCTTCATGGTGGCGGTGCGCAGGATCAGGCCGGCGCGCGGGTACGCACTGCGCTCGCTCTTGTTTGACTCACCTAAGTTACAAAAACCCGATTATACCTATTTCAACGGTAGTGATTATGAGCTTTCGGTGATGGAAAATCATTTGGAGGAAACCATAGTACGGTGGTAGGGCACTATACGAAAATGCAGACTGCAGGTGCAAATGGGGGGGGGGGGGGGGATGGGTGCACGGTGCACTTGGCCCCTGCGTTACGACCAATTCATAAAATTACTGAACATTTTATATTTTTTGCAAGATTTTGAGCTAGGGTTGCCTAAACCAGATCCTGGATCCGCGCCTGTTCCACTGTGTTCGATCAAGTTCGATTTAGTTAATGACACCCGGAATGACATAAGGACCACACTACTAAAACAACAAATTATGATGAAAAAAAAAACGGACATACATACATTCCCTAAAAACACTATTTTTCCGGACAAACAAATTGACTTCAAACGAAAGTAAAAACCTCAAAAATAAGTACAAAACAACTGACTCACACTTGTATATCCTCATTTTGTTAAATATTCAATAACTGTTTAAATGATTCATTAAGCCGAGAGCGCCGCTGCGGGCTGAGTGACGACTGAAAACTTTAGCATAGCAAGTGCATTTTAAGCGGAAGAAAGTCATTGCGTAACACTATGTAAAATTGTACGTTAACACGCTTACTTAACACGTGCGTTTACGTATATGTTACATTGCGATTTGGTATAGGTACCCACTCAGATTACGTGATAGACATGTCACTATGATATGACTTGTCTTTTATGTCAACGAATCTAGATTATCAATGATATGTCTAAAAATTTAAAAGGAAATTAGTAATGAACTTAGTGTTCGGTAGCCTGTATAGTGCAAAAATATTATCAATGACTAATGATAATTTAGGGAAATGGTTCTTTCGGGTAGTGAACGATTTGAGATGAGATTTTGTTGGAAAATTGTTGATTTCAGTTTAGGCCTCGATAACGCACTTATGAACGTCGAAAGTTACAATAGACTCTAACCACTGCAATTTCAGTTACTTATTTATCTATTCTGTGTGCCAATTATTGATCAAAGAAAAGAAAAGTCTGTAATCAAAGATATTGTCGTACGTCTACGATATATTTATGAGGATTTTTTCTTGAAAGAGAGAGAGAAAATTTCTTGTTTAATAAAAGACTAGAAGGAATAATATTTTCAAGAGCAAACAAGAGCGCTACTCCCTCTGACTCATCATTGCTCTTTTCTATGTTTAGTCTTTGGCTATATAAATCCGTAAAATACATAATGTTCCAACTGAAATAATTTACTTACTTGCACTTTTTATGTATTTCTCAGTGAGCGACTTGACCGAGCTCTGCCTGACCATGTTCTTATCCTCACGCTTCTCCATCCTCTCCCGTCTCTCCTCCACCCTCTGCCCTCTCTTGGTGTCGAGTTTCTCCTCTCTCCTCACACTCCTGCTGTCAGTCCTCTGTGTATCTCCCACTCGCTCTTCACGTCTGTACTCTATGGGTATCAGATTCTCTTCGAAAACTTCTGTGACGTCGAGATTCTTGTTGTCTAGAATATTCTCAATCTTGGTGTCAATGACGCGTCGGTCGCTGTGTGTGAACTGATCGAGGCTGGCACGCTCTTCCTTCTGTCAGAAAGATTGAATTAGTTATATTATATAAGTACTAGCTGAGGCCCCCGAGGCTTCAACCACGTTCCGGAATAAAAAGCCTATAATCTTCGGAGATAATGTAGCTTCCTGTTGGTACAAGAATTTTTAAGAATCGGAGCAGTTATTCCAGATTTACCCGGGATAAAAAGTAGCATAATACAATCCCTTTAATTGATATAGGCCGTCCTTGAGGCATCACGAGAGAAACTCACACTCGTATTAGTAACATAAAGTTTATCAATAGATATGCTTTCTTCAAATTCAAATTCAAAAGTGTCTTTATTAAATGAACTCATTGCAAGTATTTTTAATCGTCAAAAACAACGTCTTCTAAAAACAAATTACACTACTTATTATACACTTGCTCACCAAAGCGAAATAATAAAATTACTAAATTCTGTGCATTGTAAAAGTATCTATAAAATATGCGACCTTGTCTACTAAACATTACACATTGCACAAAAAAGACGTTTTTTGTTCATATATTTTTGCTCGCAAGTCAGTAATAAACATCCTTCCCTAACTATACGAGCAAAGGAGAACTATGAAAACGTTGCTATTAAGTGTGAATGAGACGTTTACTTGGTTGTAGCATCGCCCATATTCTGAGCTGGGATATTACAGATTCACCACTAACTGAAGAATCGTAAGAAACCTATAAGCTTGAGTAATCAAATACGAAGGTAAGTTACTGGGCCAGAGTGGTAGAGCATTGGGCCATTCCTACCTTAACACGATTATTGGTGGTCTAAAAAACTACTAGAGAAATATTGTTGAATAGAATTAATTTCTTAAAATCCAATATTTTTTGCTACAATAGTCACTCATTCGTATTTTATGTTTGTTTCGTATTTGATGGGGTGCGCAGGATTTTCTTTTAATTTGAGCAGTATTGCACGAGGCCTTTTGTATTGTGGAGATGGTGATGAGGTAAAGAACAGTTAGTATCGGATTCAGGATTTTGGTTTGGATAGGGCTTGATTCCGCTGAGGGTAATAATAAATAGCTTTTGGGGGGGGGGGGGGGGGAGCCCCTAAACCCTCTCTCTGGATCTGCTACAGTACTTACAGTGCAGACGTCAGTGATTTTGGCGCCGGTGTCTCCGCCGAATTTCTTAGTGGTGGTGATGGCAGAGAGTCCGTGTAGCCGCGAGGGGGGCGCCCCCCCCTGCCCGCGCAGGAGCCGCTCCAGCTCCTCCGGCTCGGTGGAGTACGCGGTCACTGACACTGAGCCTTCGGGCTCGCCGCCGTTGCGCGAGTGGAACTCTTGACGGATCACCGTACCTTTCACTGGGAATAACAACAAATACTTCAACGCCTAGGAACTTTTTTTTAAATTAAAATTCTTTTATTCTAATAGACTTCCCATAATCACTAGATTCAATTCAAAATATTTTTATTCTAATCTCACTGATGACAATTTTGTGCCCCGGGGAAGAACTACAGGCCAAGAGCTAACCGCAGAGAGAAATAAACTCACAATACGTTTGAAAGGTTTCGACTGTCGCGCCCTCGAATTACAACTGACAATCTAAATATCAGTTTAAATGTCAGTGATAAAATTCATTATGTTAAGATGTCGCTTTCAGCAGACCTTGTATAGTCAATTATTATTGATCGATAGCTGTTTTTTTTTTTAAATAAACTCAATAAATCAAACAGCCGCGTGAATAGACTATCGACAAATAAATAGAATCACGATAATTTCGGCTATAGATAAAAACTATTGTTTATTTTATTTGATTGTTCTGTTATGCACGAATCACGCCAAAAAAACCTATTCATAAAGTCTCAAGATTTTTTTTCTTCTTTAAACAACAGCTTCCTTACACAATCAGCAATTCAGACGTCGGTCGTTCCGTTTATAAAACAATTGGACGCGTAAGAATAATAAACACGGATTTAGTAATCGAGAGTCATCGATTGCACTCGACGAACGCGCGACTCGATGGAGATTAACAAGTGAACGCGTAATCTCGACCATCTCACTGAAGACCGACTTTCAGCTGTGCTAATATGTAAACTATGAATAATGTACCACTCATGATGAATCATTCCTAAGACTCTACACTCAAATAAATACTGTATTTATCATGTTGTACGAGACTCGGCAAATATGGTGATGTTTTATTTACAAACGCGGTTGGAATGTACACACGGCCACAGATAAAGCTACACATTTTTGTTGCAAAATAGCGCCTATTACAACGCATAAGGTGCCGCAGAGTGTACCATGATCTGTGGCCGTGTGTACTCGTATATCGGTGATAATATGTATCTCTTTTGATAGGTATTTTCGAATATTTAACAATAGCACAGATAGTTTGTTATCAAGGCACGCATCTGATGTGTCATTTGGGTATATATATTAGTTAGGTTTGAGCTGATAAAAAAATCATAGATAAAGACGACGGGGAATTTTCTATGACACGCATTCCCAGATGGTAGCGATTAGCCATATTGAGGGATCAATGCTATGACAGAGGTTCTATTAGAGAAAAAAAAGATACATTCACGATCGAAGTTAAAAATATTGTATTCTCAATAAAATAGTCGATTTGCAAAGCAATAAAAAATGGGTTTGATATTTGGAATCTAATCAAGAAATTACACTTTCCCTCCTTTTGTAAGTAGTACTTATATAACACAATCCAGGATACCTTGGGTTTAGATATATTAAAAACAATTATAAATACCTTGATAGTTAGTAGCGCCGTTCCTCAATGCCTTGATGCCGAAGAGTGGTTTCCCATCGGCATCCCTTGGACCCGGCCCGTAGCTGGATGTGATTACATCAATCGGCTTCGAGATCATCTTCGACGGACTAGGAGCCCGGTACTTCGGCTTTTCCTCCATCTTTTTCGTGCTGAACGTTCGCGACTCGGACGTGATCTTTTTTAGGTTCCTGTTGGTCACCCAGGATGGCTTCTCTTCCTGTACAGGCTTCGGGAGGATTTTTTTCTCGATATCATAAACGGTTTTTATGATGGTCTCCTTTTTGCTCGAGTCTGATTTCTGCCGTTTGAAGTCTGGTGTCGGCGTTCTTTGCTGCAGCCTTTCAGGACTTTGGGCTTTACGTACAGGACTCTGTGCTTTTCGCTCAGGACTGTGTGACTTACGTTCAGGGCTGTTGGCTTTCCGTTCGGGACTATAAGCCCTACGTTCTGGGCTGTACGCTTTACGCTCCGGGCTCTGTGCCTTACGCTCAGGACTCTGTCTCTTGTCCGGCGAAGGCGACCTCTTGCCATTCACTTGAACGATCTCAATCACGTCCTTTGACGACGTCCTTTCTGTAAAAATCTTCGAAGATGACGTCGAATGTTTCTCCACAGTGATATGCTCAACGTGCTTTGAGGTCTGGTGATCATCGGTTGCGGCCTTCCTCGTCTTAGTCTCCGAGAACTTAACCTTATCCGCCTCTTTCAGTCCCACTCGCTTCATGTAAGCCGACGCGTACTCGCTAAAGCGGTTGGATTTAGGTTTAGGCGTTGTTTTGTTGGGAGATTGTGTGCGAGTCTTCTTGTCGGGACTCGGTTGTCGGACCGGACTGGTTTTAGAAGCGGACTTCGGAGCAGCTTTCTCGGGACTATGTGGACGTCGCTTGTCGGTCACAGTTTTAGATGGTTCTTTCGCATGACCATTTAGGACGGGTTCAATAATATATTCCCTCGGCTGACTGTGTTCTTTAGGCTGAGTACGCTCCGGTAAAGCTTTCTGTACAGGTTTCGATTGGTGATCGGGCGATAGAGTTCTCTGAGGGGTAGACTTCGGAGCGCGCTCGGGAGATATTTGTTTCCTACGTTCCGGAGACCGATTCTTCGGCACACTCTCAGTGATTTTCTTAGTCGTTCTCGTGTGAGTGCTCGTTACCTGGCGGTCCTCCACCTTCTTCCTAGCGACTCGTATTTGAGCTCTTATACGCCGCCTCTGCTCGTAACCCACGACCTTTTCCAACTGAAAATGAAGAGTCAGTAAAATAGCAGGATCTTTAGGGACACATAAATGATAACAATGAGCATGCAAGTACATATAGTGTATTGACTGACCATTTGTTCCAGGAGGTCGAGGTCGAAGATGTCTTCGATGCAGGGCTGGTGGGGGTCGGGAGTGGGGGCGGCAGGTCGGTCGAGGCTGGCGCGACGCAGCTCCACACCGAACTTGCCGCTGCCGCGCCGGGTGCTCACCTCACTCTCCTCCACTATTCTCGGCTCCTCCTTAATCTGACTCGTCTTCGTCGGCCGCAAGTATCCAGGAACTTTATCTGGCTTGTCTTCGAGTCGATGCCGCGGAGATTCCGGTCTTTCTGCCGGGTATCTCGATAGAACCGTTTTAGTCGTAGTAGTCTCTACGGTGTGGCGTAGTGGTGATTTGGATCTTGGCACTTCGGGTGATTGTGTGGCTAGTCGAGAGGGGCTGGTGCGTAGTTTTTCGTCTTGTCGTGGCTTAGTGGGTGTGCCGCTCGATGGTCGGTCTCGGCCATGTGGCGCGTCTACTTCGCTATCCGCGTCAGTAATGTAGGGCGACCCGTTTTCAACCGAAGGATGAAGTGCTGTTGTCGAATCAGTCTTAGGCGATTTCTTCATGACGCCGATGTCTGTAAGCTTTGTGGTTTTCGAGTGGACCGTCTCTTTGGTTTTCTTTGTGGTTGACGCGATATTTTCAAAGAGTGCCTTCGCTTTCTTAACTGCTACGCTACCACGTAGAGCGGTTATTTTGACGGCAGGCGCCCTTTCAGTTGGTTTTAAATTAGGACTGTCCCGAACTTTAGCGTGAGATGATGCCGTTTCTTTTATGAACGATCCTAATTCTTCTTCAGGATGGTCGGGGATCTGCCTATCTGGTTTTTCTAAACGTTCAGTAATCACTGTGGTCGTTGAATCGTTTGTCTCTTCGTCCTCGGTATCCACGATCTTTCTCATGATTTTATCGTGTTGCTCCTTTATTTTTCTTTCCTTTTCCTCGACCTCCTGAGACTCCGTGAATAATTGTTCAGCTGTTTTAACAAATTTACTAACTTTGTCCGAGACGCTGAGCAAACAATCGTCACTCTTTAAAGAGTCGTCGACAGTTGTTAAATCTGGTCGTTCCACTTTCTGTGCAGGCTTTACTTTAGGTGTCTTAACATTTTCAGCTGTTTCCACGAACAGATGAGCCTTGTCGTTGACACTTAATTTAGTGTAGTTATCCTGGTAAGTGGTGTCTTTGTCATATTCGTCGACGATTTTACGTGATGGGCTTCTACTATCTTTGGTATCTCTCGGTCCCTTTGCAAATTTATTTACTTTTTCGGATACGGATAATAAACACTCGTCAGATTTCAAGTTTTCCTCAACGAAGTCAGAGTGGACTCTCCTTTCGGTGTCTTTAAACACTGTCGTAGAGTCTTTCGGCTTATTTACGATCTCGATTTTATTTGTAAAACGAGAAACTTTGTCGTTGACACTGAGAAGGCTTTCATCCTCTTCTAAAATATGATCCGCATCGGTCTTTTTAACGAATAATTCATCTTCTTCACATATTTCTACAATATCATCGACAATTGATTCTGTTTCGTGGATAGTATGATAAGATCTCCTCTGGTATTCATCATCAGGTTCGCTCACTTCGTCGGGGAATCTCGGAGTACCGACGTCATCACCGAAGTTGATTGGGGTAGGACAAATGCGATCCGGTGAATTCTCTCGTGATGATTTAGATTGCTGTACATCAATGATTACGTCATCATCGTCTGTTGATGTATTCAATGCTGTCGCTGACTTACTTGGCAATTTTGGATGAGACTCCTTCATAACAGGTCTATGAATCTTGGATGTGGTAGTTGTGGTTCTTGTAGTAGTAACATCATTTACTTGTATTTCAGGTTTTGATTTCATCCTCTGGGGAGATGTATTTTTTGTTTTGATAGTGATATCACTAGAAGTTCGAGTGACTCTAGTGCCAATCTCTTTTCTCGGGGTTGTATTATCTTTGATGCCTTTAGGTGTCGGTGCTCGCTTAAGTTCTGGCTCATTAGTTCTTCCTGTCGGTGATGAAATGGTTTTACTTGTTGTTTTAGATGTTGTAGTTTTTGTAAAACTATTTTGTTTCGTAACGCCTACTGTTTTTTTAATATCTGAAGATACAAGTTTCTCAATTTTACTCGGCGTTAATGTGGCAGGAGTTGGCTTTCGCGTTAAGTGTGAAGGAACCGGTTCCCTTGGTTTAATACCACTTGCTTTTTGCACTTGGGGTGATTGTGGTCGATCAGAAATGGGCTTTTTCGGCGATATACTTCTAGATTTATTTGGCGACTCTGGATTTTTATCTACTTTAGTAGCGCTTACAGGAGTTGTCTTTTTTGTAGGAGATACAGTTCTTGATGGTGGTTTACTAGAAACCTTTGGTTCTTTAGGCTTGTCATCTCTCAGTTTTCCAGGGCGAGTAGTATTGATTGTGGATGTTATTTCTTCCTCGATTATTTCTGAAAAATCATGATTTGCATATTTATTGGTTTCGGTAGTTGTGATATCGATGTCTTGCAAGCTAGTTGTGGTTTTAGATGGACTCCTCTCACGGCTCGGGGACCTTTGATTGCGTTCAGGTGACAACTTTCTCAAGGATTTTTGGACTCTGTCTAGGACCTCTTGTTCTCTCTCAGAAGAAATAAAATCTATGTTTACTTCAGTATTCTTGGTAACTTTTTTCGGTGATGGAGTACGTAGATGCTTTGGTTCTTCAGGTTCCTTGGCAGGAGAATCAGGTTTACGAGTGTCTGAAGGCTCTTTAGGTGTCGTACGTGATGGTGATACCGTTGACCTCGGCGATGGATATCTATCATTAATTGTCTTAGATGTGTTGATTACTTCGACATCATCTTCGGCGGTGGTTTCATACTTAGATGTGACAGCAGCAGTAGGTCTCATATAACCTGGTTTCCTGTCAGGGCTAGTCCCTGTTCTACTCGGAGTTGATTCTTTGGGATTTTTATCGATAGGTTTCTTTCCTGAAGTTGTCTTAGTTGGTGAAGATAGTTGTGGTTGTTCTGAATCTTCTTTAGGAACCTGTTTCTTAGGAGAAATATCAGTCGGGCGTTTTGGTCTAGTTGGAGAAACAGTTCGAGGGTATTCTTGATCATCTGAAGGTTTAGAAACTTTACGGCCAGGTGATGACGGACGATATTCAGATTTCATTACTTCTGTTGTAACGATGTCTTCTACATCTTCTGATGTTGTGGTACTATCAAATTTAGATAATGCAGAGGTTGTGGTTTTCATGTATCCTGGAATAATTTGCGGTTTAGTTGGAGTGTCTTCAGGATAATTATCTTCAGATTTTCGAGCTGGAACATCCTTTGTTTGTGAAATTGGTTGCTGGTAGCTCGGTTTTCTTTCTGGACTTGTATTCTGCCTTTTTGGAGAACCTTCAGGTCTAGATGGAGAGACTGTACGGGGTGTTTCAGATGTCGGCGTAGTTCCATGGTGATTTGTTGGTTTAGGAGCTTGCCGAATGGTTTTATGTATCGTTTCAGCTGTTGATGTAACAGTTTCTTGTACATCTTCAGTTGTAGACGTATCATGTCTTGAAATAGCTGATACAGTCGTCTTCATATACCCTGGAGTTTCTGGCTTTGATTTAGTAGGAGATACGTCCTTAGGGTAATTATCTGTAGGTTTGCTATCCTTACTTGGCTTTCTGTCCGGACTTAAGTTTTGAGGGCGATGTTTAGCTGGCGATGTCGTTCGAGGATGAGAAGTTGTTTTAGGTTGTTCATCTGTTGATTTAAGAGTAGGTGAGTCTGGGATTTTTGAAGTTTGATGCTTAGTTTCGACGGTTTTTGATGTAAAGTTTGTACTCTCTTGGATATCTTCAGTTGTTGAAGTATCATATTTTGATGATATGGCCGTCGTTGTTCTCATATAT